>CM060306.1:105007116-105182116 GCA_030674185.1 Monoplex corrugatus | reverse complement strand
TAAATTAATTTTTTTTGCATTTATGTGTACATGTGCGGATGCGTATGTGCGCATGAGAGTGAGCAAGCAAGAGAAAGGTTGGATATGGAGGCATACATCTCTATCAAATCATTAAAGATCACACTGTAAAGGGAAATATGTATGTATGCAAGGATGTGCAAAGGAGAGCTTACAATTCAATTATATCAATGCTCTGTGTGTGTGTGAGTGTGTGTGTGTGTGTGTGTGTGTGTGTGTGTGTGTGTGTGTGTGTGTGTGTGTGTGTGTGTTTGTGCAGATGTATTCTACAGGTGATTTACCATTTCATCAGTACTGTGTGTGTTTGTGTGTGTGTGTGTGTGCATGTGTATGTGTGTGTGTGGGTGTGTGTGTGCATGTGCATGTGCGTGTGCATGCACACAAATGCATTATAAATGTTTTACCATTACATCTATAGGCAGCTTCATAGAGTCAAAAGGACCGATAAAAAACCAAATCAAAGCATTTTGAATGAATTCACTAACATCACCCGCTAGCAGAATTCAACAAAAAAAAGAATGAAATGCATCAGCCATGCGTTTTGAACATATTTTATGATTACATCAATATTCTCTGTATGTAGGTGCACCCATAAACATTCTACAGAGGGTTTTTACTGTTACATCCAAACAACTCAATTATATTTTGTGTAGTTCAACAATACCACTATAAATCAAACTTTGAGAAACTTGAAAAGAAATATAAAAAATATAGAAGAACAATCATTTCCAAAGATGTTAACTATTTTTGGATTTCCGCTATGGCCCACTTGACATAATGAATGCAGAAGATCCAGGGATCTATTCCTACAGTTCAATCCACCAAATTCCTACCCTAAAATGAGTGAGATTGAAGCAGTCACCAGTTAAAATCAAGAAACTCCCCATGATTTGACAGAGTTCCAGGAGAATTGTTAAAACATTGTTAAAAGGCCTAAAAGCAGCACACCATCGTTGTTGTAAAATCTGGAATACTCATCAGTGGCCAACAGATAGGAAATTTCCAGAATCTGTGATGCTTAATAGGAGTGGCAATGTCAAAGATTGTGACAACTACAAAACCATTGCCCTAGTCAGCCATACCAGTAAGATTTTGTGTCTAATTATGCTCAACAAATTAAAGCCCAAGATAGAATTTGAACAATCTGACTGCCAGGCAGGCTACAGATCCAACAGACACACAACTGATATTTTATTTGCAATACAAATACTCAGAAAAAATAAAAAGCAGTGATGAAGAAGCTTTTGTCACTTTCATAGACTACAGCAAAGCATTTGACAGTGTCATTCATCTCCACCTGCTCAACGTAATGGTCAAAATGCACTTTCCTGAACATCTCATTTCATTAACTGCCTCACTTGACAAAGACCAAAAGGTTACAATTAGATGGAACGGTCAGAAATGTGAACTCTTCCATCATCCACAGGAGAGTTAGACAAGGTTGTATCTTCTCACCATATCTCTTTAACATCTAGACAAAGCAAGTCATGAGAAATGCTGATATAGAAGACATGGGTATAAATATAGGAGGGAAAAACTTACAAACCTGCACTATGCCAATAATACTGCGCTATTAGCAGACAATATTACCAGTGTGAAAATAATTCTATAAAAGGTGGATGCAGCGGGCAAAAAGGCTGGCCTTAACTTGAATGCCAAGAAAACAAAAGTGCCACATATTAAAGGCAAAGATACTGAAAACAATCAAGACATTTAAATTAATAAAGTTCCTTCAGAAAATGCAAAAAGATTTTTTTAAACATCTTGGTTCTCTAAAGACATGATGGAATCTGCTCTTAAAGACATCAAAATCAGAATTGGAATGGCAAAGCAAAAAATGGTCCAACTTAACAATACCTGGAAAGACAATTGGCATACGGAATGGCCTGTTAATTAAACTTTTAAAATGCTTATCAGGCCAATCATGATTTATGGCTGCGAAGCCTGGACTCTCAGAAAAGCTGATTGCAAAAGAATTGAGTCAGCAGAGACGTGGTTTTATCAGACTACTACATGTCAAACAGACAGACAAAAGAACCAATGAAAGTGTGCTGGAAGAACTTGATACCACCAGAAAATCACTAGCAGACATCCACAAGAGAAGACTAAAATACATTGGCCATGTATCATGTAGCAATAACACAGACCTCATGGCAGCCATTTTTCAAGGAAAAACAGAGGAAAAAAGGAAGAAAGGCAGACCTCCGATCTCATACATCAAGAACATAAACAAGATCAGTGGCCTAAATATTCAAGTTGTCCACAAAAGTCAAGACAGAGCCACTTGGAGGCCGGTAGCTGTGTCACGGAGTGCAGCGGCAAACACTGAACCTGGTGACACCGACAGGTGACAGGTGAGGTGATACTATACTCATGATTTTATTTTCTCTTTCTCTTTCTCTCTCTCTCACACCACACACACACACACACACACACACACACACACACACACACACACACACAGCATGATAAAAATGCAAACAAACTTGCCAAGCATAAATCATTTATTTCCTTATGCAAAATGCTGAGAAAAGAATGGTTACATGATCCAACTTTTTTTCAATTATATCTGTACACCAACCATAGTGTTTTTATTCATAAAAATATACAAGTATTATTGAATTTCATATTGTAATCTGACAACTCTGCCACACAACAGTAACTCTGAATATAACTAATGAGCAACATGTTTAAAGACAAACAACTCTGACCCGTTTCTAAAAACCCAACCAGTTGGGTCTGTGATAAAAAACATATTTAGAAATTATAAAGTCATGCCAACGCATGGGTGCAGTTTTCAATTTCCCAAAAGGTTTTTAAAAGAGACACCTGGACCGATCAAGCCTAAAAGATGGTTAGGTCAACAATTACATTAATCAGTCTTTACTTGGATATATTTATCTTTCCAATCATGTCCAAAGAGCAATGGAAAAGAAAAATGTAACAGACAATTCTGTGCATTTTCAATATCTGACTTTAGACTGAAAGCCACAAAAGCTGCATCCATTGAAATGTTTATAAAAACAATTTTCCAATGAACTCAAGACTCCTAGTCCAAATAGTTGTATCCATGCAAATGTGTTATATAATGGTTTCCTATTGCACTGACTTAACTGCAGACTGCTGTATGTGTGACCCACTCTGGCAGAACAATTGTATTCTAAACTGGGTAGCAGTGCATGAAATACATGCTTGCAACAATAAAGCTGGTTTGTTAACATGGTAAATGTAACATGGCATCAAGAAACACTTCCAGTTTTCTATTCTGCATGAATTATACAACCATCATTTCAACAGTGGAGGGCAATTAAAAACCCAGCAGATTATCATTTACTCTACAAAGATCGTAACTTAATCGTAACCAAAACAAACACTACATGAACCCAATGTCTCTCTCCTGCTCTTTAATCTATTTCAAAGATCCAAGTCATAAGAGTGTAACAAACACATAAATTTGGGCAAACGCTCCCTGTATTGACAAAGTGACAGATAAAACCAAAACTGTATTTTTTTCTAGCTGTTCATGGACAGACTTTTACTACCAAGGTTCCATGAATGACAAATTAAATTTCATAAAAACAACTAAGTCCAGAAAAAACTAAATTAGCATACTTTTCAACTGCACACCAAGTTATTCCAATACTGAATACTGCCCAATATAGAAACCTTTTACTCTTGTATTTAACTGTTTGGCTGTTCATGGGCGTCTTTTTGCCATGCTTAAATCTGACATGATGCTATCATTATCCTTAAAGACGTTTTAAAAGAGGAAAAAAGTAAAATCCATACACATCTGTCAACCATAACAAGGGGCAAACCATCCATCATACTGCACTGAAATGCATTTCGAATAACAGGCGAGTTATCTTTTCTGCATGAATTAGAGAACATTTCAAACACATACTTTAATAAAACCGTCTAGTTAAAAAAATTAAGAACTGAACAACTTCAACCAGTTAAACTACTGACCACACACAAAGAACCTACGTTAACTCTTGTATATATGTAACTAACTGAACAACAGGCCACACATATAGACAACTGGACAGAGGCAAGGAAATCAACCCATTCTTCATACCAGTCTTCTGTTACTAAAAATACAACCAGAAGGAAGTTAAAAAACTCCATCCATGCACCAACAGCACTGTTTATTATTGGCAATGTGGCATAACAGTCCAAACTTCAGTCCTTTATAACATTTCCTCTCATTAACATGTACATGCTCCAATGCCTTGATATATTTTGCGTACGAAATACGCCCATCACACTTATGTCAGGTATGTCCCAATCTGAACTTCTCTAAAAAATGCAAATACTTGAAAATGTGACCCTTTGCAAAGCCATCAGTCTGGACAATGGCCACATTTTGCAATCATCTCATATACAAGTATTTGCTTCCTTCAACACTGTCACTTTTACTTTTGCAGTGAGCCAAACATTCAAAGCAGGTCACATCTGGCCAGTAACATTTCACACAGTGTTCATCTGGGGGCATTCTTTGTGAATGGTACACATAAAACATAGTTGGCAAGGGATACATTACGTAATGCAAACTATACTCAAGACAGATTTGAGTAAATGGAAAAATTTAGCATACTAGACAATATCATGTGCTGCCATGCTAACAGGACTGACTGCCAATGCTCACTGTTCGTATTAAAGATGGCATCCAGCGCGGTTTCCTTTTTTTTTTTTTTTTTTTTAAAGGTATCAATCATGAATCAAAAATATTCTTCACATGTTCATAAAATAATTACAACAAAATCAACAACAAACTTACATATTAAGAACATTATCAATCAAATACCATGAAACTAAAAAGAGGTAATCAATTTGACAGAACAGAATAGAATGAGATACACACCATTACAAAGTCAACACTTTCCAAAGCTGGCATGCTTGTTATTCTTAACATCCAGATGTAATCATGAGTATAACTTACTCCTCCAAATGCCGGGTGGGAACAAAAATCCAAATGTTCCAACATGGAAAGAGAAACCAACATGAAAAGAAACCAATCAAACAACAGTAACATCAACCAAACAAGTCTGTGACTGACATACACACACTGTTAACATTTGACGTATGCTTAGCTCATCATCATATCCTACTTGCAGCAATAAATACAGCTCAAATCATGACCATCACATTCACTGAACACACTCCTGTCCATTGCCTCCACCCCTATCCACATCACTTTTACACAACTGCACAAAATTATCAGACACCTGGTATACAAACAAAACAACCTGTCTTAGTATCTGACAACGGAAACAGGACACAGAAAAACTGTACAAAATTACCATCAGCCCCTTCCTATACACAGTCTACATGAAAGTCTCTCCACTGAGAGCAGGTAGGATATACATATTTTACAGAACTTACAAAGAATATTTCAAAGCAAGGAACACAGGTCAACAACACAAATCTGTCAATAACACAATGAAGTAACAGGCCAAGTTTTTGTATCTCTCCAATGAAACAAAACAAAAAACGGAAAAGAAAAAAAAATTCAGGTCCAAAAGAACTCCCCAAATAGTTTACAGTGATGACTTAAATATCACTACAATAAAAACAATTTTATAATGGTGGCGACAAATAAAACCCCTTACTCTATGAACCAACAGCTAACAACAATCAAAATAATTAATATCAGAACCATCTACTGTGATACTAAATTTAGGTGCTGTGTGGTGTGGTGTGCAAAAGCAATATGTGTGAAGTGTGATAATGGCTGCAGAGTGTGTGTGTGTGTGTGTGTGTGTGTGTGTGTGTGTGTGTGTGTGTGTGTGTGTGTGTGTGGTGTGTGTGTGTGTGTGTGTGTGTGTGTGTGTGTGTGCGCAAGCTTGTCTATCCATCTCTCTGTCCAGGCTTCACTGTATATAATTTACATACATATATCATAATATTATAATACACATTGTACTTGTTGCACAATAAAACAGTAACAATTGTTTATATTTTCAAGTAACTTTCAAATTACAACAAACAAAACTGCAAGAGAAACCCTTGGGTTCAGACAAGGCATAAAGTGAGAGAAGGGGCTGAAGGGGTTTGGACAAACCCAAATTTGATTTCACAATACAATGACTGACTGGCTGCTTTCTTTCAAATCAAACATCCAATAATCAACCAGCACACTCACATTTACTCACCTATATGCTACTTTAAGTCTATTAATTCGCTCATCCATCAAGAAAATCCAATACCTTACCAGTCTACAGCACTTAGAGGTACAATGAGAACAAATCCATCAAACTACGGCAAACAAAAAAGGAAGACAGGTGTCAGTGGTCAAACCAAACCTCACTAGGAACCAGGAGCAAGTGACACAGATCCTAAAAGACACAATGTTACAGACCACAAGTTATCCATCAGTCATGCAGGCAGGCTGAGGCGAAGAACAATCGAAGCAATGACAAAGTAGACACAAGTCTAACACTCCAGAAGCAATGGCAATTCACACTCAAAATCCACGAACCAGACACACGGCCATGTCTGTACAGGACAAGGACAGGACCTTCATCTACTCTCAGTCACATGGGCCAAGAACCAGACTCACTCACAGTCCAAGGCCCCAACAGTCATTACAGCTGGTAGCGGTTCTTTACTGTTGACCCTGTTTTGGAGATGGTGTCAGTGTGGGCCTGCAAACAATGAGATGTCACAATCATTGTTCAAAATGCATGTTACAATTCTAACCATATTTCAAACATAAAAGCATTAAAAGCATGATACAAAGCTAAAGGTGCTTCCACGATAAAATATCATTTACTTGGCATACGCTCCTATAAAGCATGATGATGAAAAGTGTCCTCATTTCATGCTGACAGCCCAACTGACAATCCGGACCATTATTCGGCTATCAAACCAAGAACATCAAAACAAAATGCATCAAGTCAGCCTCATAAAGTTGTGAGGTTTTCAGACATTCAAATCAAACATATGTTAGCACAGTATATGTTAAAATGATCAAGAAAAGCCTCACATCTCCAAAAATGCATAACAAAAGTAATAAGAGGTAGACGTAATCATTATAATAGTGGGAACAGATAGAACAGTGAAATCGAACCACAAACAGGAAAGATCCTATGGTTCCAAGAATAGGTGGTGATTGAATTTCAATACAGAACACACATACAGAAAGAGGTAACTTATAAAAACAAATGAAAAATAATGGATGGTCAGAATACTGATCAAATAATCCTATGAAAGTAATTATTCAAAACACTGATGAAACCTTTTTCATTATCTTTTCGAAGAAAGCTGTGTAGAAGAGTGTTTCAAGTAAGTGTCCGCATGCAACCGTTTAGCCCTGACAGAATCAAAATTAAAAAGCCCAAAAGCACTCAAATTAATATTATGGAAGTGCACTTCTGACATGCACTGACCATTACATTTCCATGCATACCCATTTTAACAAAAATCAATTCACCAATCCTACTTTAATATCACAAATCTCTCTTTCTTTCTTTTCTTTTCCATTTTCCCAAACTGTTATTCCTTAGATTACGAGAAATGTCAATAAAATGCTGAAAAGCATGAGATATTTAGTTCTGACAGTTTCTCTCATTATGTTTTGTTTTGTTTCGTTTGGTTTGGTTTGGTTTGGTTTTGCTTTTTGAGTTACCACATACGATAAAGATAGCAGACAGACAGGCTGAAGGCAAAAAATCACCCACAACAATATAAATCGTCGTAATAGCAAGCAGCAGCAGCAGCAGCAGCTAGAGTAGTAGTAGTAGTGGCAGTAATAATAACAACAATAGTAGTAATAACAACAACGATAATAACCCTTTCAGTCCTGTCTATGACAAACTTCTCCCTTCCTTGTCTATAACAAACTTCTCCCGTCATTCCTATGTTTCTTAACAGCAGTTCTTTCAGTCCTGGGTTTCTGATGAACATCACTAAGAAATGTGAAGTAGGTATTTTGTCATGGACAAAGATTACAGTTGTATGCTGAACCCTATCACTGGGTGCAGCAATGGTACGGCAAAGTCTGAAGGTGTTTGAATATCCTACTGTCCCATTTGGTGGCACACACATGACAATACTGGTGGCAAGTTTTTTTTTTCTATTTGTTAACTGAAAGACAACTATGCAGTCACACAAATAACAAACACTAATGTTTCAATCTTACAGCACAGCATCCATTGCTCGATCCAGTTCAGAATGACTGCTTACATCTTGAAGATTGTCACTGTCCTCATGTCTCAAACATGTAAGTTCTTTGTTGTGTTCATGGGTTATACTGTACAGTTTACAATGAGGTACCACTGTCCTTTTTCAATGCTTACATTACAGAGTAGATACAACATCCATACACTACTGATCCTACACATTATTACACTATGCTGCAGCACACATATATCTGTGTGAAATGTCACAGAAGAATGTGTTGCATGTCACAAATAAACTTTCTGATTGCTGCAACATAACTACTGTACTTCTGACACATCACCATAATTTCAGATACTTTGTAAGGATTGTCAGCATATTTGCAAACTGTCCCCCTCTGTCAAGTCCATAGATCAAAGTCATTTGGTAAATTTTTGTAAATTTCATCATCAAAAAACAAGTCACTATTTGATCTTTCTCCCTTCATCCTGGCCAAGCGTACAGAACAATCTCAACTTCCGATAAAATTATCACAGATTGTCAGCATCACTGATCCTCCCACACTTTGAACACTAATAAACATCTCTTATCAAAACTTCCTGCCCCTTATCAAGACACCTGTCATATCCCGTTAAGGCAGATGAGGGCCACCAATTAACAAGGTGTCAGGGTCAATTAGTTTATAGAGCTCTACAATCACTGTGGCTGTGGGCCCATCCGCTCAAGTGGTTGGCAGGAATGAAACCATCAGTTTCACTCATCACTGCAGAGGTTAGCCATACTGATAGGATTAACAATTTCATTCCTACAGAGCAAAAAGTCTACATCAAAAGTTTACTCACTGTACTTTAAAGTAACAGGACATTATTCGATCTTCAACAAGTAACAACAGACAAGAACAAAATGCAAAATTAATAAATCAATATTAAGAATCACTTGTCACAAAGTATAACCTTTTGCTACCTACAGCTGAATTCCTATGAACTGTGATTCTTCAGTGCCACTAGGCCATCAGCTGACATCTTTATCTCTGTTTCTCCTGTGTCTCTACTTAGACATATTTTAAAAGCTACTCTCAAGTCAGTCAGTGAAACACTGTATCAACCTAAATTGTATCAACTTAAATCTACATGTATAAGAAAATCCCAATTCATCATATATTCTATGGCACTGAAAAAGGGATACAGGGTAGCAAATTAACTTAAATGGACATACACACACACTGGTTGAACTCCCTAACACCATAACTTGCTCCAATATCTACACCTGTGGAATACTCATTAACTGCTTGAAACCGCATTCCCCTTTAACAAATTTTGTTTTCTTTCCGTCACTTACATTTGTAAAATATTCTATAATTTTCAACAAATATGTATCAAACTGTAAAGCTTACAACTAAACACCAAGCATAGTAATCAGTCAAAGACAGTTTTTTTACCTGGTATCCCATGATGCAGTTTTTAGGCATGTTTAATCTTTCTTTTAATGTCCTCCTGCAACAGAATATAAGGCACATTCATGATTTTTCCACATTTCAACATAAAATATGAAGAAAGCAGCTACAAACATAACGTACATCTGGACTCCCTTTCTCAAGATCATGGGTTGAAATTGCACAGATTAAAAACAAATACATAAACAAATTTAAAAAGTTTTAAAAACAGAAAAAGGACAAGAAAACGTTAGGACCCATTCATCACTGGCAGAAAGATTTTTTGAACTACTGAAGACCATTCACAAACTTTCTTGCTGGCTTAAGAATTGAACAGTCCTGACCTGAATCATATGCTTATCTTCTCTGAAAATTGACAAACCCAGAAATTTGTCACACTGAGGAACTTGACAGATATACCAGTTTTGATAAGCACTAACAGATTTCAACACATGCATGCAATAAAATCCAGTACCTATGCATGATATATAAGTCAAAACCCTTGCATATGGTCTTTTGCTTCAGTAAGATGTATTGTGGTTTGCATCTGAGTTAATAGCAGTAAAAATCCTTTCATGCATTTATTACTGGCATGTAATTACTATGAACGAGTACGTACATATTCAAGGGTGCAAATTAGAAAAAGTCAAAAAATGGAAAGGGGTCCAGGGTCCTACCGGTCCCTAGCGGGGTACAGGGGCAACGCTGGGTGTGGGGGGTCTGAAGCTTTTGTAAAAATAAAACTGAATCTTAAGCTTTCTCCTGCAATTAGATTCAAGAAAAACAGTAGATGCTTTTCATCCTATTTCAGACAATTTCAACTATCTTTATAACTGCTCGGGTCAATTTTCACACACCACAGGCGACAGGAATTATCTTTGCATCTTTCTCCTCTACCCATTCCAAACGACACTTATTCTTGACAGTTGTGTCGATTAAGGCGACATATTTGCCTTCTTGCACCGCTGGCATCGTAAAGTTCGCTCAACATGCGAAGCTTCAAAATGGCGGCGATTTCATAGGAGTTGATGCGAGATTTCGCAATGGAGCATGCGCACTGACTTTCATAACTTCTTTCACAAAAGAGTGCTTCCGTTTTCCTTTCTACATCGGAGAGTAACCGTCGCGAAACATTCATGTTCAATAAACAATTTTAGACAAACAAAAAAAAGAAGAAAAAAAATGACCCTAGCTTGGCGATATTTTCGAAAAACGGATTTTCCGTTTCTGACTCTTTGGAAAAAACGGATTCCGTCGTCAAACGGAAAAAGTTGCACCCATGCATATTCATGACAAATATAAAATAAGAATATATCATGACATTACCTCAACCTTTGCCTCTCTTCTTCAGAGGTTTAATGTTATTAATACATACTGCCACATAACGAAATGACAACCTTACCCTATTTTCAAGATAGCATCTTGTCTGTTGAAATCTCTTGTCCAGATACCCAGCTTATCTCCCTTATTCCTAATGTTTACAACAGCACCGCATATTTCATCACTCTGCTCGTCAAAAGCTTCACCAATCAAGCACAGCAGCTGTCGACAGACAAATCAGATCAACATTGTTAGTATCACCACCAAATGATCTGAAGTGAAAGTAAATCTGATATAGCATCCAATTAATGTTATAAAAATGCGCAGTCTTGAACATCGTCATTCCAAATGTTTAAATCAAGATGGGCATGAAGTCAAGTGGTTAAGACATCAGACTTCCAAGTGGAAGGTCTATAGTTCAATCCTGCTTTGGTACCTCCCACCTGATCTCCCAGGTCAATATGTATGCAAACCTGTTAGTGCTAACATCAGCTTTGTGTGTGAACACACCTAGAACATCAAGCATGTATGTTAAGATCCTGAAGTCATGTTAGTGTCCAGTGGCTTATGGAAACAGCTAGTATGCACGCCCACCAAAGACAGAATATGCACACTGCACAGCAACACACCACCTGCAGTGTGGGTAAAAAAATGTGCATACATAAATATGACCAAAAAATAAGAACGTTATTCCCCTATCCTACCCCCCATCCCCAAAAAGATGTTTTCTTTTAACCATTAATTCCAGCTGACCTTTAACAATGAAAATAGAAGAGCTGACCTTTAACAATGAAAATAGAGGAGAATCAAATACAAAAATGAGTCTCAAAATTAAGTATCTGTGAACTCAACTGCACTTTGAATTATATATACTAAAAGCTCAAGAGTTTTGTGTGCAACATACAATATTAAATATTTCCATCAGAAACATCAATTAAAAAACTCAAAAGTACAACTGCAACTGCAACACTACAAAGTTTGCAATGATTTGCTCGAGAATATTAAATATATCAAAAGCTAAGTGTCAGACATCTAACAAACTTGCAATAGACATTGTAATTATACTAGACATTGTCGATTACAATTATCTAAACCTCACAGTAATATTATCCATACAATTTCAAAAGAGTATGACACCTCTTTGTTACTAAGCACGAACGACCTCTTTGTTACTAAGCACGAACAATATGTTATGCTAAAATGCTGGTTTTACTATGCTTCTCCATCTTCATTTAAATGTTTGTGTTTGGCCTATTCACAATGTTTGTGGGGTTTTTTGTTTGTTTGTTTGTTTGTTTTTCAATTTTTAAGTAAATAAAAAGTAAACCAAAAGAAAACACAAAGTATTCACAATGTCTGTGGGTGTTTTTGTTTGTTTGTTTGTTTGAAGGGTTTTTTTTAGTTTTTAAGTAAATAAAATAAAACCAAAAGAAAACCAAAAAGGGACACTGTCAACTGCACTTCAATCTCAATGCTATTCTATAACACAATCTGCCAAATGTCAACTCTGAGAAGTTCAATGTTACAAGTGTAAAAATGCTTACAATCTCCTGCCAAACATTGTCCAGGTCATTGTGTCTCTGGCTCTTGTTCATGTTGACCAGCCAGCGACCACCTTTCTTGTTCTGGTTGTCTTCCCACATAGGTTCAATGCCATCCTGAAAAAAAAAAAATGTTACATTATAAAAATAGCTGAACATTTCCTTTACTCTGGTATCTAATGCACACTCTGCATGACTATAAGCTTTCTTATTAATAAATCTATAGCCACTTCTTGGAGGAAAAAAAGGTGTCAGCCAAAATTATAACTATGACAGTGGTTTCGAGTTTTAAAAGATTTCTCTCTCTCTCTTAACACTCAAAGTAATATATGAATGGAAAATAAAAACAAAGGTACACACACATATAACAAAGCCTATTATCTCAAGTCTTTTTTCTAAATTATGAAGACTTTCAAATCAAAAGGAAGACAAACCATGGGAGGTCAATCTGCATGCTTACAATTCTCCCTCCCCCACAATGCAATGTTAATGATGAACTTGATGGTGTTCAATGGTTAAGTGTAAAACATGCAAACCTAAAATAACAAGTTGTACCCTTATCACATTCATCCTACCAACAACTAACATTACAAAATATAATAAAACAATTACCTTCAATTTTAATCTTTAAAAATAATGTAATAACAAAACACGTTATAGTACCTTGAAAACAGAATAATCACAACCAGACGGCAACTTGCTGGCCTTCTGTATATGATTGTATAACCTGGAACAATAATGCCGCACTTATCAACAAATGACATTGACATAACAGTTTGAGATCACGAAAACGTGTATGTAAATGCTTATAAAACCAAAATTGGTTTATTTTTTTTATATTATCCTGATAAACTACATATCACACAACAACAAAAGGCACATTCTAATTCAACTGTACACTAAGTCAAATGTGCAGCAGTACACTGACATACCAGCACAATGTCAAAAGTATACAAAATATATCCACATCAATGGGAACCAGAACGACAATCTTTTTAACCTGTTCAGTGCTTCCGACCGAATATTCAGTCGGAAGAAACGTATGCTTTCAGTGCCACCGATCGAATATTCAGTCGGCGACTTTTCCAATTTTTAGCCAGAAAACCCTAACGCTTTCAGTGACGTACAAGATATCAACAGAAACTTCATTATTCCCTCTTTATATAGATGTTAATTATGTATGTGTGCTGTTTTACGGTCTTTTCTGCCAGTGTGGTTGAAAATGTGACCCCCTACAACTGATTACTATTCAGCAAGTGTAAACACTGGCGGACGGACTCACTTCAACATTGAGCGTCGATTGGACTCAAAAAACAACTTATGCAGCAAAAGATGTTGCAGAAATTACTTGTGGAGCTGATTCTGATTCGCAGTCTGTTGATAAGAGCAAAAATGACGATAATTTGGCGCATGCAGGCGATATTCCGGTGTCGGACTTGACCCAGATAAAAGTCGAAGTGACATTACTAGCACTGGCGATCATAAAAACGAAAGTACTGCTGTTCCTGGTGTGTTGTAAGCCATACTGAACAAGAAAATTTATAGTGTTGTGGGGTTTTCTGGGCTGGATGAAGAGATATGAATTTTTTTTAATTTTAAGTCAAGACGTTTAAAACTCCGTGGCATAGGCGATTCACCTTTTTATTTACACTTTGGCAACGAAAGGGTTAAAAACTAAACCCATTGCAGCATGATGGAGGATTGAGTAACATGTTACTTATGCTGCATCACTATACTGGTTAATATTTTGGTTCTGTAAAATCAACATACAAATACATCCCTTCTTTCCCAGAATATGCATACATCCTTTTGTTTTAACACCACATGTGGCAACAAACCATTAAGGGGTAAGAAGAGACTATTTAATCTGTATTGCCTTGCTCAGTAGCTGGATACATATGGTCCTATGCTGAATCAGAAATAAAATTCATATTTATAAAACGAGGTCATATTCTACTGCATACGCCCTTTTCTTAGTTTTTGGAAGCATTCTGATTTTTCTTGGACATGTGTACACCCATTGTTCAGCTCACACTGTGCGGACATTATGTTGCTGCACAGTCTGCATACTCCATCTTCGATGGACACGCATGATGGGCATCTCCATAGTTCCAGAAGCCACTGGACACCAACAATGGCAACATGGCTTACACAAGATCTTCAACATGTTGATGTTCTGCTTGTGCATACACATAAAGGAGGCTTAAACACTCTAACAGGTCTGCCTAAATGTTGACTTGGGAGATAAAGAAAAATCTTCACCACACAGGCAGGAGGTACCCAGACAGCATCAAACCCAGATATTCCAACTAGAAGTCTGACATCTCACCTGACTGTAACACCCACTTTCTTTTTTTAAACTATCAGTTCACCACAAAAAGATGAAAATGGTAAAATTCTCTGTGATAACATTTCAACCTTAATTAATATTTTGTCCATTATCAAACACTTGAAATAGAAGATTGCACCCACGCCCAGAAGTCTTCAACGGTAGAAAAGGTGGTGACTAGTCGCAGATTCTCACACCAGTTCCGTGCCTTGTCGTTCTTAAAGAACCACATGGCCCATGTATTCTGTAGGGGATGTTTGACCAGATCCTCTGGTGACACAACCGCTTTCTCAGTCACTTCCTCCATCTCCTGTTCATCCAGAAAATCAAGTTTGTTAAAATACTTGAAATTTTATTACATTTACTTTGAAAATAATTCATTTAGACTGCACACGCGCGCGCACGCACGCATGCACACACACACACACACACACACACACACACACACACACACACACACACACACACACACACACAATATATATAACATGGAAATGTACTAAACCATTAGCAGCCTTTATCAAATATGTAAACATAAACCAATCTATCCTGATAATCCTTTTTGTTTGTTTGTTTATTTGTTTGTTTGTTTGTTTGTTTATTTGTTTTTTCCCTATCTCAAAGATGTCTTCAAAATAGTATGCTAAACATCCTAACAGTAACAATCTGCCTGTTACTGTTAGGATGTCTAGCATACTATTTCTGTTGTATATACTATATATTAAGATAGAGTTGGTGTTGCTGTCACTCAAGGTAAGCCAAAAGAATGTCACAAGTTTGCATGCCATGTATAATATGTATTACTATAAATGAGATTATTCTGTAAACTGACTAGGAGCTGTGAAATGAAGCTGATGGTCTCAACTCAAGCCAGAATGGAAACCTGAGCTATACATAATAGTAATACAAGAAGTAAAAAGTGTCTGTCCCTCCATCTACCCATCGCCACTGTGGTCTTATTCTGGCTCTTCCTCCGACTCTTGAAGCACGAGTATCTGGTAGTGTTGTAGGGTCAAAGAACTGGCTGATTGACAGATATCCTGATCAGGTGGCCAAACCACTTCATCAGCTGTTATGTGCATGTGATGTAGTGGTTGACAAATGTTGTTCCAACCATCTCTTTGATCCCTTTGTCTCTCAGTGACATCTCACATATTATCATTCTCTCAAGGGTTCTAGGTTCACAAGGTTGTTATCTTTCTCTCATGAGTTCTGTTAAGTTCAGGACTGATACTGATAATTCAGTGTATTTTGTTTTCATAAAGATGCTAGGGTGTTTTTGAAAGAATGAAAGTTGGCAGATCACAGCATTCTCCTATTGAACTATGGTCTTAACTTCTTTCCATTTTCTCACCTTTGATAAATAAGCTTCCTAAGTGCCTAAATCCCAAAGTTCGGTGAAGCTGCTGTCGCCCAATGCAATGTCAGTTTGTCAGGTGTTCATATTACTGTCATTGCTTCTGTTCAGGTGGGGCTGATTTTCATGTGATAGTTTTGAAATTATTATGCATAATGATTATTTATCTTGTTTGTATACTTTTTGCAGCTTTGTTTTGTCCTGTGAATCATAGTTCATCAACAGCTTTTGAAAAAGATAGGTTATCACAGAACACATCCTTGTCGACTCAAGATGTTACTTAGAACCAATTGCAAAGTTTACTTGGAACCCTTATACTCAGTTATAGCACTTTCATTATTTGCGTAAATTGGTTTATCTTGTTGAAGAGCTGGCTATCTATTCCAGATGACATGTTACTTCCCAAAGTAGTTTCTGTTTACAAAGTCAAAAGCCCTTTCCTATTTCACAACCATAAGGTGGACTGTTATTCAATAACAACAGTCCCACATTGTAATTTGTATTCACTCTGATAAACTTTCTCACAAAGTTGTTAAGTGAGAGAATAGCATCTTTCCTAAATCCAAACTAGGCTTTGCTTGGGAATGGTTTCCATGGAGTCCTAATATATTGTTCTAAATTTCAGAGTATACATTGTCAGCAAGGTGCACAATGTAGGTATTATACTATAGTCTGTCCTGCTCTCTTTCTATCGGGCAAAAGAACTGCTCTCTGCTACAGTGCTAGTTACTTGGAACCTGGTTTCCTTTCCAGGACTCTCAGAATATAATAATAAATGTAAGTCAAAAATGGGGTTAAATGTGTACTCAATTACATACTGAAACACAGATCTCATAAGGAAACTCCACTAAAGTGAATGATTATAAGTGTTGGGTTTTTTTTTAAATCTAAGCCAAAGGATATGACTTATGAGCATATGCTAATTTTACAGCAAAGGGTATAGGATGATAATGCAATCATTACCATTCCAAACTGTGCGGTTCTCTGACCACATGTATCTCTAGAGAGACGTTTAACACAAACGCACAATGCTGTTTTTTATGGTGACTTGGTACTGGTTAGCTTGAGGAAGATTAGCCTAGCCTCTTTCATCTCAGCAATGAGCACTGCCGTAACTGCTAATCAGATAAGCACAGACCAAAGAACTCATCATATGGCTCTGCCAGACGATGGTTAAGTACTAACACTAGCAATAGCATGCACTTGATCAAAAGCATGAGCAGACTGTATGTGTCAGTCACAATGAAAATTACTAAAGTGGAGAAAGATGAAACTAATTAGGGAGACTAAAAACAATATATAGTTTTAAGGTAGATGGCGGATGGAATGATGAGGGTGCAGTCATAGTTACCAACAGCTGACCTCAACAGACTCTAATAGCTAAATGTCACACCCTTCCATTACACCTAAAATGTCAATGACAATAATGAGTAAACGAAAGATGACCCAGGCCACACAGCTAATTGTTTAAATTACTTGGTGGCTTGCTGCAAATGTTGGATTTAGTAAATAAGTTTAATTTACATAACACAGCAAATACCACACAGCCATTTAAAAGGAAACACACAGATATATATATATATATAATCATCATCATCATCATTCTCTTGCCCGTGATGGGCGTAGAGGAGAGATGAGAGACACTCTTGAAGCCAGCCGTCGCCAACCGGCCCTGTCCTCCGCCTGTCGCACCAGCGTGGGGCCATCCAACCTGGTCCATTCTTTGATGTTGTCCATCCAGCATTTGACTTGTCGTCCCCTTCGTCTGCCGCCTCCCAGTGTACCCTGGAGGACCGTTTTGGGCAGTGAGTTGTGGCGTGTGACAGGCCCGAACCACGACAGCTTCCTGTTCTTGACTGTTGCCAGGAGGGGTTCTTGTGGGCCTGCGAGTGTTGTTATTTGGCTCCACACAAAGTCGTTTGTCTTCCGATCTTGCCAAGAGATCCCGAGCAAGCGCCTGAAGCATTTAGTTTCAAACGTCTGGATTCTCTTGGTGGTCTCTGCTGTCATGGTCCAGCTCTCGCATCCATACAGCAGGATGGGAGCACCAGGGACTTGTACAGCTTCATCTTCGATGGAAAGCCGATCTCTCTGCTCTTCCAGATCTTGTTTAGCTTTACCATTGCTGCTGTTGCGATCGCTAGTCTGGTCTTGATTTCTGTTGTAGAGCGACCTCTTTGGTGAGAGTGGCGCCAAGGTATTTGAAAGCGTCCACTTCTTCAAGCTGTTGCCCGTTCATGTAGATTTCAGCATGGGTGTTGGTTGTGCTGTTGACCAGGACTTTGCTTTTTTCTGTGCTCATTTCCATTCCGTGTGCACCTGCACTTTCTTCCAGTCTCATGGTCAGGTCTTGTAGTTCTTCGTTGCTGCCTCCCATCAGGTCGATGTCATCTGCGAACCTCAGGTTGTTGATGGTTCTTCCTCCGATGGAGACAGTGGAGTGGAAGTCATGGAGGGCTTCACGCATGATGTTCTCCAGGAAGAGATTGAACAGCACGGGAGAGAGTAGGCAGCCTTGACGGACTCCAACTGTGGTCTTGAAGTAGTCCCCTATCTGGTTGTTGAGGAGAACTGCGCTGCTGGCAGTGTTATACAGCGCCTGGATGGTTTGGACGAGACCTTCCTCTATGCCAAACTTTCTTAGCACCTGCCACAAATCCTTATGCCACACCCTGTCGAATGCTTTTTTAAAGTCTATGAAGTTGTGGAACAGGTCTCTCTGATGCTGCAGATGTTTCTCCATCATTATCCGGCAGGTGAAGATCTGTTCTACTGTGCTTCTGCCCGCCCTAAATCCAGATTGTTCTTCCGCAAGGTGTTCTTCCGCTTCATTCTTCAGTCGATTCAATATGACTCTGAGCATGATCTTGCTGGTGTGGCTAATGAGACTTATTGTTCTGTAGTTCTGGCATTGGCGCATATTTCCCTTTTTGGGCAGGGGGATGATGAGTGATTGAGTCCATTCTGTGGGCCACTGTTTTGTCTCCCAGATCTTCTGACAAATCGATGTTACACGAGTGACCAAATCATTCCCTCCATGTTTGAGCAGCTCTGCTGGGATATTGTCTGCTCCAGGTGATTTCCCTGCTGGTAGGCTGCGGATGGCTTCTTCCACTTCTTCTCTCATCATTGGTAGCGGTGAGGATTCCCTCAATGGTGTTGAGTCCCCCTGAAACAAACTGTCATCTGGCTGTATTGGGTAGTTGTATAGTTCTTGGCAGTACTGCGTCCATCTGTTCAGAACAGCGGAGCTTTCTGTCAGCAGCTCGCCTGAGGTATCCTCGATGACTGACGATCTGTTTTGCTGCGTCTTGGTAAGGTTTTTCAGTGTGGTGAAGGCATGTTTGCTGTTTCCTTTTTTCATGCCTTTCTCGATGTTCTCACACTGGTTGTTGATCCATTGTTCTTTGGCTTCAATCATTTTCTTCTTTACAAGGTTGTTGGTTTTATATATATATTATCATATAAAACAGGACATGTCTATGTGTGTACATGATAAAAACAATTAGTGACTACCATGATTTTTACCTGCAAAAAGAGCACTGAAAACACTAAAACTTCCTTAATGGAAGTTTACTTTAATGAAATTGAGTAGGCCTACTCATTTATGAACATCATTTTCAGTCTGTTGTGTGTTAGTTAGAACTAGGCCTGTTTAAAAAAAATCATTAAAAAAAAATAGCCTACATTGCTATCAAATAAAGAAAAGACTGAAAACTATAGGCTAAAAATGAAAAGCTCTTAATTTTTCAATGTGATTTCAAAACCCCCTAAAGTGTATTTGGGTACCTACTGATTTTAGGCCTATTATATTTAGATCCAAAACAAGTCTGACTGCCCGCGCCCAAGCAAACACAAACCAGAAGAACAAGAAAACCAATGTAAGCGCGTATCGAACAAGACAAAACAAAATAAGTGCAAATTTTCGGCCAACTAGCCTTTGTCAAGCGCGAACGCACTGTCACAGACAGATCACAGACACCAAACAATGGATAATAAAAACGGGACCAAAAACTTCCCTGCCGCCTCGTCCCTTTCTTGCCCACTGGACGAGGCGCAGGGAAGTCTTTGGTCCCGTTTTTATTATCCATTGTTTGGTGTCTGTGATCTGTCTGTGACCGTGCGTTCGAGCTTGACAAAGGTTAGTTGGCCGAAAATTTGCGCTTGTTTTGTTTTGTCTTGTTCGATACGCGCTTACATTGGTTTTCTTGTTCTTCTGGTTTGTATTATATTTAGGCCTAATCATATGGGTGGGGGGGGAGGTATCATAAAAAAAACCCTTACAAATTTTAGTCCAGCCACTCCAGGCATAGCCTATTAAAAGTATTATCAAGAAATTATTCGGATCATTTCGCCCATCATGAAAACCCTCTATGACTATCAGTATGAATGAGTGTTTTCAGTGGATATTCAATCTTGCATCATCATAATGTCATGTAGAGCGTTAAATTTCTGTAAATTCTAAACGCGCCACATCGGCACACGGGGTTCTGTGACCAGGGCGACAGTGATGCCACTAGTAATAGTAATATTGGCATAAGGTTAGTCCTTGCCACCCTCCCACTTTTGCTATAGCCAGAGGTGAACATTACTAATCACAATGTGTTTTCATTTATAAAAATATGTATAGATTTGATCGTGTAAAACATGCCGATCGGAAGATCAAATGAATCTCAAGCGTAGTATCAGTGTAAAACTGTAACCCTGTGTGAACGTGACGTTCTACTGTCGTGTCTCAGTATCTGAACTTATCGTCTGGTAGAGTTTCGGTAGCGAGTTAAAACTCGGCATTACACTTACATTCTAATATCGCTATTCAGATTTATTGTAGTACCTGGGTCTGTAAGTGTTCGGAATTACATGAAACCAAATGATTTACCTCTTGTGTGGTTGTGGTATCTTCTGAATTTGTAGCCATCTTTCACGTCTTTCCAGTTTGGCAATCTCGCAATATGGCAGAATCTATCACGTGGTACCGGTGAATGAAAACGAGGCTACCTGTCGGAATAGCACGTTGATGTAGGCTAGGCTAGTCTAATCCCGGGAAGTAAGCTCCTAAGCGCTTTGCACTTCACAGGAGGTGTATACAGGAAGATGTAAATCAGTTATACAAGAATGATATGGCACAGAACAGGAAAGGAAAACAACAGCAGGCCTGATGTGACATGAGAAAAATCTTATCAGTTTACTCGCATGAACGAATATGCATACACCAACATGTAGACACACACATAGATACGCATGTATGTATATCATTCACAGAGGTCTGTGATATCATTACACGAAGACCTATTCAGGGGGTTCGTGTTGTCGAATGCACATAAACTGGCGCAGGCTTACAAACAAAAATCGATAAACACACATCAATAAATCGATAAATATCACACCATACGAGTACAAAACGAACAGGAGAACTAATACAAGCAGGCCTAATAGTATAGCCGGTTTGAAGTGATATATAGGCTATATATATATATATATGAAATAGTTTTCTTAAATTGCAAATGACGAATATCTGAGGGAAGGGTATTCCATAGTTGTGATTCAAAGAAAGACTAAAAAATGATCATCGGCGACACTGAAAATCCTAGTCTTTACATGAGGAAAGTAGGCCTAGTCAAAGTGTGTTTATCCGATGATGACTGGCCAGAGCCATCTTGTAGGCACTAGGCCTCAACGATGGGGAGTTTGGAGTTTGTTCATGAGGGATTCAACGCACTAGGACAATTCCATAAGCGCTCCACCCAAAATATGCCAGCAATTAGGGGCCTATCTTGTACTGAGACTTCCTGACCTGCACAAAACTTGATGCGCTAGCAAGGTCTTGAAATGGAGAAAGAGGGAGAAGCACCTATGAGAGACTAGGCTGATACCATCAAAATGATGGAAACATTAAGATGGGCAGCGAACAGGTTCGTTTTTAAGTTGCAGGCTGGATTTGAACTCGACTTAGATCTTGAGTCCACATGGCTTGCTATCAAAAGCAGTTTGAAACAGTCCACATTGGCGGTGAGGAGGTCACTGAGCTAAATGTTCTTAGCTTAGCTTAGTAATAGGGACATAATACATTAGCCGTTTGGCTATTTCAAGTCCCATCATTTTCTTTCTTTTCTTACACTCGTAGTCAAGGTTTGTCGTACGCCCAGTTTTTTTGATGATTCATTCATCATATTCGTATCTAATTCAATGTAATGTTTCCAATGGCCAAGCTGGTTTTTAAACGAGTTTGTGTTTTGTGCTCTTTTAATTTCTTTTGGTAATTTATTCCATACATGTGCAATTCTATTTGTAAAATAAAACTTTCTAATGTTAGTCTTGCAATATTCTATAAATATTTTATCAGTATTATTTCTTGTTTTGTCATAATTTGTCAGTTTGAAAAATTCTGTTCTATCTACGTCATCTATATTGTTAAAAATCTTGAAACTTTGGATCAGATCTCCCCTCATTCTTCTTGCTTTTAAACTGGGTAAATTGAGTAATTCTAATCTTTCTCTATATGAATAATTTTGAAAACCATGAATTAATTTAGTAGCTCTTCTTTGTATCTTCTCTATCAATGCTGACTGTCTTTTAAGACGTGGAAACCAAATAATGTTACCATACTCCAAATGAGGCCTCACTAAGCCTTTCTACAAACATAAAAATGTCTCCGTTTATGTATGAGAATGTTCTTTTTATGATTCCAAGCAACTTGTTTGATTTATTAACAACATTTTGAATGTGATTATCAAATTTGAGACTTTTATCAAATATTATTCCTAAATCTTTTTCTTCTAAACATTCTATTATTTTACAGGTAATACCATCATTTATCATAGAATATTTGTTACATGGGTTACTTTTTCCTAAATACAAGATTTACATTTTGAAGCATTAAAGAAAAGATTCCAAGTTTCTGACCAGTGGACCAATGTATCTAAATCCTTCTGCAATATACTATGATTAGAAGATGTATTGTATATTTTAGTGTCATCCGCAAAGATCTTACAAAAACTATTAATTTTCCCGGATTTTTCGGGACGATCTTGAATGAATTGTTATCGACAACAATGGTCCATGTGAAATTTCTGACAACTTAATGAAAGATTTAATTCCGGGAGCTGAAGTAAAATGAAAACAAACATTAAACGAGACGAACTTAACACTAAACTAAACAACTTGACGATGGAGTGCCCCTAAGTCAGATCAGTCCAGACGGACATTTTGTGATTTGATCATGATATCTTGATATGTATGTCGCAGAAACCACACCTGGTATATATGCATCTTTGTTTTGTTAATCCTCTGATATGTGTGTGTACGTACAAACATACAGACAGACAGAAAGAGAGAGAGAGAGAGACAATGACAATGACAATGACAATGATGCTTTATTTTCCAACGGTAAAAGCTATTGGCTAGAAGCCATTTTTCAAACTTGCCGTTGCTATTCTATACACATGACATTTGTTTACAGTAACAAGTACAGCTTAAGGAAAATACATGTTGAATACTAAAATTAAGATAACATTGCAATGAAATCAAGAAACGTACACAGTCAGCACTTACAGATAGAGATAGATAGATAGATAGATAGATAGATAGATAGATAGATAGATAGAGAGAGAGAGAGAGAGAGAGAGAGAGAGAGAGAGAGAGGTAGTATAGATAGATAGATAGACAGATGAGCAGGTAGATAAATTAATGAATAAGTAAGTAAATAAAGAAAGAAAGATAATGTTGATAGTGATAATAATAAAAATAAGACGAAGAAGAAGAAGGACGAGGAGGAGGAGAGGAAAACAAAGTAAACAGAATAGTAATAAGATAAAACAAAATAAAATGAAATAGAGGGAGAAGAAACATTACATGTGAAAAAAATTATAGAAGATAAATCAAGCGTCAAATAAACTAATGTTCTTACAATCAAATCAAAGAAGATGAAATCAACTTGCTATCACTATTTTTACTGCGGCTATTCTGATTACACACAAAAAATATTAACACTGCTACAACAATTACCACTACTACTACTACTGCTACTACTACTACTACTACTACTACTACTAAACCCAAAAGTAATAAATGGAGGTAAAAAAAAAGAGCAGTTCAGAAGGATGATTAAGGAAAAAAAAGGGGGGGGGGTGAAGGGGGGGTGAGTAGCAAACAGTGGGTCGATTGAAGGCATAAACACATAAAATTCTGTAGGAGACAGAAAATCAACAGATGATATGAAGTCAAATAGACAAATGTATAGATAAATAAATAAAGTAAATTTTACTTTCGACAATAGGAAATTACAGTAATGATAAACGCATACGTATAATAGAAATATCATACATGTGGAGAGAGAGAGAGAGAGAGAGAGAGAGAGAGAGAGAGAGAGAGAGAGAGAGAGAGAGAGAGAGAGAGAGAGAGAGAGAGAGAGAGAGAGAGAGAGAGAGAGAGAGAGAGAAGAGGAGAGAGTGAGTCAAGTTTTGTTAGTTGAAATTTCAGAATCGATGGTTCACAGTCCGGTTGATGCGTTTCTTTAAGTTTATGAAGTTTGTTGTTGTTAGTTTGTTTTGTTTTGTTTGTTTTTTTTGTTGGTTGTTGTTTTTGTTGTTGTTGTTGTTGTTTTTTTGGGGGGGTATTTTGTTTTTTGTTTGTTTGTTTTAGCGTCAATTTTCTTCATATTACTGAAGTTAGTGTTAAGTTTAAGTTCCATATAATGCATGCACCATCTTTGTCCATCTGAGCTAAGATTCCTCCATTCTACAGAGCAAACACCACTGTAGATAACACTGGAAAATTGATCTCCACAAAAATTAAACAAACAACAAAACAAACAAAAATTTAATTCCATTTCTCTACTCACGCACGTCTCTTTTCGTAAGACCTTGCCTCTTCCATTTATATGCTTTCTGTCTCTTATTCTGTCTCCCCCTCTCTGTATCCTCCGAGCTTACACTTTTCCCCCCGTCTAACATCAATCATAATGAAAAGACGTACGTGGTCCAAAAATAACGGACGGTTGCAGGCATGCTCTCTCTAAAAGAAACCTACGAACCAAGGTTGGTAAAAACCCACTCACAAACAACTGATACATTTGCCAACACTTTTTTTTTTTATCTCAAGACAGACACAGGCATCCAATCATTTTTAAAGAGATGTATATTCTTGATTCAAGTGTGGTGCAGATCTGTAGATCGTCATTATCACTGATCATGATGCGTCCTGCTGCATGGCTTTGGCGATCATGCCCTCCCCCCCCCCCCCCTACCAATCTATCTTTTGTCGTTGCAAGAACATCTCCCACCCTTTCTGTCTTCAGCCACTCTGCAAATCCGTCCAGTATTTTCTTTCTGGGTCTACCTGTGCTCTTTTTCCTCCAGTTTTCCTGTTGTGCTCAAATTTATCTAGTTTTATAAAGTGTCCTATAAATTTTGATTCTCTTCCTTTTCCTAATCTTCATTAACATTCTTTTCCAGTTTGCCTCTTTCAAGACTGTATCGTTTGTTTTCTTTGTTGTCCATGGAACTCTTTTAACATTCTTCTTAGAAACCACATTTCAGCTTCCTCAATCTTGTTCTGACTTTGCGTGTTGACTGTCCACGCTTTACATCAATACGCTAGTTTTGGCTCTATGTAACACTGAAGAACTCTCTTCCTGGTGGTAACTGATAGGCATTTGTTGGTAAGGGGATTTCTTGTCTTTTTACTTATTACCATGACTTCAGTCTTCTTGCTGATTGGTTCTAGACCTTAATTTCTGCTTTCTATTTATTTTCACGATTTTGTAGGCCTTTTTCATTTTCAGCAGTTAGAACGGTGTCATCTGCAAAACAAAGATTCTTTTATCATTTTTCCTTGTTTATCATTTTTACTCAAACTTTTATCACAAAGCATACTTCTAGGTTTTCTTGATGGTTTTGCCGTAAACTGAAAAAAAAACCCAACAAAATCCAGTGACAGAACACATCCCTGCCAAACCCCTCTTTTGATATTTTGAATAGAGATTATATTATTTTCTACTTTCATTGCTGCTGTTTATTCCCAAGATTAGGCCTATTTCGTATTGTTCTTTGTCCATTTTCTTCTGTCAGGTCGCTCAAACCAAGTGTTTCCAATTAGGAATTCATTTACTTCTGCCCACTCAGCAAGCGTCTGCAAAGAGTTCTTAGCTGTTAAGCAGCGTGTGATAGTAGACCCATTTGGTCTACATGCCCATTTAAGTGCATAAACTCGTATGCATAAAAGTCAATTATATGTAGTCTAATATATACACCTCAGGGGTTAAAATATTGTAAAACATTTAAAAGCTTACGTCTTGCCTTTTCATGGGCCAGTCTGAATCAGATTTGAATAAAATGTTTGATGCGACAAGGAAAATCATCTCTAAAAATATTAACACCAATATCATTTGATTTTTAAAACAAGCATCGCACGGAGTTTGTTATAGGCTACATTAGCGCAAAATGGAGACTTGAGAAAGAGAGAGAGAGAGAGAGAGAGAGAGACAGACAGACAGACAGACAGAGAGAGAGAGAGAGAGAGAGAGATCAATTGATTTTCAAAATTAATATTGCTCAAAATATATTACATGGATAGCATAAGTGATTTTGTTTGTGTGGTTTGATTATCTTTGTTTTTCCTCAGTGAACAAAATACTTTAGCAGTTTTCTCAACTGTTTATGGTTCGTAATGTTGGTCATAGGTCCCTTTCGAAGAATCTTCTTCTCCTCCTCCTTCTCCCTCTTTTTCTCTCTTCACTCCATGAACAGTCATTGGAACACCGCACTAAGGAACTGTTCACCGGATCCCTTGAGTGTGCCAGACCCTGGGTCTCTGCAAATGGTTTCTCTTCCATTATGCAATGTTGTCAGTCCATCGTGTTTTTTTTCCGTTTTCCTCTCCTTCTCCCTTTCTCAGCAGGTTCATGGACCGACTGAGCAAACCCTTTGGATCTTATTACATGGCAATACCAATGTAGTTTTCTTAAATTAACTGAAATCAGCAGATCTTCATACAGTTCAGTGTCCTTCTTGATGGTTTGGTGCACTTTGTCATTACCGATATGATCATGGCTTGCATTTGTCTTTGCAAACCTGCTGTGAGGCCAAGATAAGTGCGACTGCCCGCGTCCAAGCAAACAGGAACCAGAAGAACAAGTAAACCAAAAAGAACACGATAATAACAAAAAGACTAAAACTTCCCTGCCGCCTCGTCCAGTGGATAAAAAGGGACCAAATGGATTCCATTAGTCTTTTTGTTATTATCCGTTGTTTGGTGTCTGTGATCGTGCATGACAAAGGACAGTTGGCCAAAAATTTGTGCTTGTCTTGTCATGTTGTATTGAATACATGTTCGTTTTGGTTTACTTGTTCTTCTGGTTCCTTTTCTTATGTGTACTGAAAGATGTAGTGCAGGTAAGACTGTCCTGATGTTGTATTGCATGGAGATGTTCTTGTCCTTCCAGTGAGGTTCAGCCTGGACGGTGCCGATATTATCTTTGCTGCCCTCGAGAGGATTTCTGGTTTGGATCCCCAATTGCTAAGGATGGATCCAAAATAAGGGAATCATTGAAAAGTTTCTAGTTTTGGTCCGTGATGAGTGATGGTAGTATTGTGGCTGGCTATCAACTTCGTCTTTAGGCACCGATTTCTATGTCATTTGTTATTGATTTTCATCGGATCTTCTTAACAATCATAACAAGTTCTTGCTTCTTTTAACAATCTTAACGAGTTCTCGCTCACTGCCTGCAAGGTCATCAATGTTATCTGCAAAGCAAAGGTTTGTGATCGTTCTTACTCCATTGCTGACATGATCTTCAAACGTATCGGTCATGATGCGTTCCACGAATAACATTGAAAATTGTACGAGACAGACGATAGCCCTGAAAAACTCCAATTGAAGTATAGAACTAGCACACATCTGTATCAGCACCAACCTGGTTACTTTGGAATGTAGTAACCGGATGGTGTTGATTAGTTTTCACCTGATGCCTCCTGCCAAACCCTGTCAATCATCTCCTTGTATTCAATATAGTCTATTGAAAATGCGTGCTTGTGGACCACATGATCCAGTATGTGACAGCGCTTAGATTTGATTTTATCAAGATTTTGCGCTATATAAATATTGTAATTATTATTATTAATTATTATTATTATAATGGTCTAAAGTTGAAAATATTCACATGAAGAAATCTAAGCTGTTTGATGGTGGATTATGACCAGATTAGGAACAAAAATGTGGCACAGTGCAGTTGTTCAAGGTTCGCAGTTTTCTCTACACATGGGCACTAGTGTGGTGAGGGGTGCATGAGTGAAAGCACTTGTTCGTGTGGCAGTTCAGTCTGCAGGTAGAGGATAACAACTTGCTCTTTCCGGGACAGCTGTGTTCACTGTCATGTACCAGGGGTGCTCTTAACAGAGACTTGATATTTTCATGGTTTAATTCAATTAAAAAGGAAAAACAAAAAAACAAAAACAAAAACCAATAAAGTAAAACACACATAAAAAATATTCCCACAATACTGGTCATGAAAGCAGGCAATACATTCTGAAATAAATACATCAGACATTGAATTCTGCAGATTCATAATGGACAGGCGAAAGTGAAAAAAATCCCAAGTTGTGAATGAGTTAAACAAAAACAACAAAAAGTCATGTGTTTCATCTTTTCTTTCCTTTGCTTAAAACAAAACTGTAGCCTTAAAAAAAGAACAAACTTGGAAACATGCAGTTTACATAGTCTTGAATAAGTATTGAGATGAAAATTACATATGATCTGAAACACCCATCTGCTTTAACAATTTCAGGTTTATTTCACGTACATAATGTTATGCACACACACACACACACACACACACACACACACACACACACACACACACACACACACAAAAAAACAAGATAAAAAAATAATTTAGAGTCAGCAACAGGTTTATTCACTATCAATCATTCCACAAAATATTGTTACTGTTCAAACAGGCTCTAAACACTCGCACACACACTTCCGATACTGACAAATTTCTTAACATATCACTATGTTAACACAATGAGATGTATTAATCATAAATTTTGTTTGTGTCCCTTTTCTAAACCAAAATTCCTCCTTCCTGATAACCCTTAAACTGGCCCATTTTCTTTGCATACTTTAAAAACAGAGCTGAACACAATATTGCTAAACACCGAGTCTCATGTAATTTAAGACTTAGATTCAAACAAAAAGTATGCATTACACCAAAAAAAATCCCCCTGTGTAATCTAAAAAGAAAAACTGCGTGGGCTTATTCATCATCACTGTCGTCATCGTCATCATCATCATCATCGTCATCATCCCCCTCATCTTCATCATCATCACTCTCCTCTTCTTTATCATCGTCAGCTTCCTCATCTTCATCATCCTGAAAATACAAGCAAAACCAAAAGTGAAGTGGGAGGCAAGAAAGAAAGAGAAAAAGGCAGGGAAAGTGAGAAAAATGAGAGAAAAAGAGGAGAGAAGAGAGACAGACAGAAAGTCAAGCAGTCAGACAGGCAGAGACAGAGAGACAGAAAGATACTGAATGTGTGAGAGAATTGTAAAAATGTGAGTGCAAAAATTCCTTTAACTCTTTTCACCCTCTCATCCTATCCACCACCTGCATGCAGAAAGCTGGTGGATAGGGAAAAGGTGTTAACGTTTTGCTTTGCAATCATGGCTGACGGTGACAGTGCAGGATGCTGGTAGTTAGTCAAAGAGTCAGTTACAATACGGTGCAACAGCTGAAAATTGTAATAAAAGTTATATTTAAAATTTTCTCAAGATGGTGTCACAGCGCTCAGATGGTTCTGTATATGCTGATACAACTGATTTAGGTGAAGGAAGAACCCCAAAATAAGCATCTCATTCTCTTCTCCACACCATAGCCCCCATCCTCATACACCCCCAACACACACACCTAAACACACACACACACACACACACACGTGCCCGCATACACGCACATGCACAGAGACTCTGAATCTACAATCTACGAATGATCAGTGCTAACTATTTAATATTTAATTTATTTAGAGTAGTTCTCCCACATTTACTGCACATGTGGCAGTGATCAGTTGTTGTGGGTTTAATGGCACCATTCAAGGGCTCATTGTTGGCTAGGTGACTCTACTGATAGTGCCAAGAATTCAAGATCTGATGTCTCAAGTTCAGTCCCAGCCTGCAACATAAAATCTGCTGCCCGTCTTAATCTTTTGACTCCCGCACCCTAATCCAACGACTGCAAAAAACTTGAACCTTTGACACCTGCACCCTATCCACCAACTGCAAAAACTTAACTGTTTGATTCCCTCACTCTATCCACCAGCTTCTTGCAGAAAGCAGATGGATAGGGAGAGAGAATCAAAGGGTGAAGTTTTTGCTTTGCTAGCATGGTTGACAATGCAGGATGCTGGTGGGGACAGGCTGCGGGAGTCAAAGGGTTAATGCATCAATCATTCTGGCAGTGTCAGCCTAACCCTTTGACTCCTGCACCCTATCCACCACTTGCAAAAATGTAACCCTATGATTCCTTCTTGCTATCCACCAGCTTCCTGCAGGAAGCTGGTGGATAGGGTGAGGGAATCAAAGAGTTAAGTTTTTGCTTTGGTAGCATGGTTGACAATGCAGGATGCTGATGGAAGGGTGCGGGAGTCAAACAGTAATGGACTTCATTCTCCTCTCCTGTCCCCATTTCAAGACTTCACCAGCCCATCTAGGCCTAATGACTTTGCAAATTATTACTGGCAGATCTGGGTGGAGTGCATAATGAATTGTCAGAATGTGACGAATCCCTCTTGAACAAATTCCAATTCAAAGACACACAGGACAAAACAGGATGAAGCATTAGCTTACAATCCTGTTATCAGTTCTGTTTTCTTAGAGCTCTAGCTGTTTCAATTCACAGCTGTTTACCTTCCAACACCTGCATCCTCATTTTGAATTAAATATAAGCATAATACTTACATCCTCTTCATCGTCATCATCCTCTTCGTCATCATCATCCTCGTCATCTTCATCATCACTCTCTTCGGGATCCAACTTGATTTTCTTTGCAGGAGGATGACTTTCCTCTGTAACACACACACACACACACACACACACACACACACACACACACACACACACACACACACACACACACACACACACACACACACACACACACACACACACAAAAATCAATCAGCAATTTTGTCAGGCTCAGTTTACTACTGTGCAGTTAAAAAGATTTTTGGTTTTTGAAATATGAATATGATCAAAGTAGCCATCAATAATCAAAGCAGCCATCAAATGAAATGCAGAGTATGAATGCACACAAGCACGCATGCGCACGCTCTTTCTCTCTCAACACACAAGCACATGCGCGTGCACACACACACACACACACCACACACACACGCACACACACACACTTCCTCTTTCATACACTGTAAGTCTTACTTTCAGAGTTTTTATTTTTCTGGTTCAGCTTCTGATCTGTCTTCATCACATCTGATGATTGTTGCTTGGCATACAATACGACAAGACTGCTGCCTTTAAGGTTTGCTCCCTGGGACTTTTCATGTGCTGTTTTACACTGCTGTTCTGTTGCAAAGGATGCAAAAGCATACCTGTAACAAAAAATCAATCAACAGGTTGAAACATAACTCGGCTAATCTCATTCAAAAGCTGGGATAGACAGTGGGACAGGTAATGTGTGGAAGGGGAAAGAGAGAGACAGACAGACTGAGAAAGAGAGAGAGAGAAAGAGACAGACAGAGATAGAGAGAGAGAGAGAAAGAGAATGTAACAGGGTAACGCAATCATAAAATAATACTGTAACAACCTCCACAAAAATGTGATTGGCATTCTGAAATCATACAGTTTTCTTCTAACCAAGCATATTTATACATAATCAAGTATTTCAAACAGTGGCAAACGTTTTGAAGTGTCACATGCCTAACAAGCTGAGAATGCCCTAGATAAGCATCTTGTGTGTGTGTGTGTGTGTGTGTGTGTGTGTGTGTGTGTGTGTGTGTGTGTGTGTGTGTGTGTACATGTGTGTGTGTGGTGTGAGTGTGAGTGTGAGTGTGAGTGTGTGTGTGTGTGTGTGTGTGTGTGTGTGTGTTGGAGAGATACAGAATGACAACATCAACTAAAAGTGAGTGTAGCTCTGACTGCCATCTTCCATCATTTGTCAATGGCATTCTTGTTGAGACATCAGTGATCTGGTCACACTCTCTGCTTTGTCAGCTGTTCCCTAGCTGTCTCTCTTCTCTAGAGAGATGCAGACCAATGAGGTGGACTGTCTGGCTGTAGGTCCTGTGTCTGGGCATCACAAGTCTACAGGCGTTTTTGTTCCTGTCTTCTGGGCGCTAGAGAGTGAGAGAGAGAGAGAGAGGGAGGGAGGGGGGCAGAGAGAGAGAGAGAGGGGGGGGGGGGAGACAGACACAGTCAGTCAGTCAGACAGACAGAGACAATGAGATAAATATCACTGGAGAAGAAGACATAGTCATTTATTTGCAATCAATACTTAGAATACTTTTCGGAATGATCACTTCACATTAAAGAAACTCTTACCCGACTGGTGTCTTGTCTTTCTTCCTGAGAGGCAATCTGATTTCTTGTGCCTTTGGAAACAGCTTGTACAGGTCAGCCTCCTTGACATCACTTCCAAAGCCAGTAATGTACAGCCTCAGAGGGTCAGTTTGCGCTGGACATAGCAATAACATTTGTTGAGCAAAGAGTATATCTGTTATTGTTGTTTAAAGCCCAGGCGACTGCACAAAGCCACAGTCGGACTACAAACATATAAAAAGATACACCATACTTCATTAGAGAAAAAAAAGGGGAAAAAAAACATATGCACATCAATGCATTCACACACATAATCTATGGATATGCCTCTGGTGGAGACCACTCCATCCAATTTCTCACCATGAGATTTAAAAAACATACCTGAAAATAAACATAACTAAAGACTCTAAAACATACATAAAACAGGCCTAAATTACCTTAAACTGCTTCTGCACATCACATTTCCTTAGAGCACTTAACAGATGTACCCAAAAGAAAGTAGGCCTATGTGAGGATTTATAAAACACATACAGGTGAATGGACCAGCAAGGCAGAAAATGATAGGAAGAAAAGACAGAAAGCAAAAGAGCAAGGCAGAAACAAAGAGAGTGACAGCAAAGAGGAAATTTCTATCACAGAATTTCCAGAAGGTATGGACACTACTTACGCTAAAAGAGCGCCTGGCATCCCCACAGGGATGAGCAAAGTCTGACTACAGGGTAGATTAAAACAGAATGGGAAAAGGTTATAGTTCTCGTCTAAAATGGAAACAAAACAACAAATACCAATGTAGTTTAAACAACCAACACCATATCAGCTGAGCACAGTGCTGATATGGTGTTGGTTGTTTAAAGTAAGTGCTGTTATCTTATTTTTTCATAGTTATTTCATATGTAAATGTAAATGACTATCATCAACATTATGCCCCCTAAAAGATATTTTTCCTTTGGAAAAGGTCTTCCTATCCATAAAATAGTACTTACATCATGTTCAGCTATTTGTTTTCAATGAATATTGCAACATTACACAAAATAAAGAAAATTCTCCATTGTGACCAATGTGTTCAGTAGTTAGCCAATTAAAAAAATCATTGTCATCAACTGTTCACACATCACCTGTCGGCATCATCAAATTTGATGACAGTCACCACAGCAGACATCACAGCAACTCTCCTCCATTCACTGTGGTCTTAACTTCTCTGTGCTATTTTGTAAACCTTCGAACTGGTGATGTTGGTGATGTTGTTCATATAGGAGGTGGATAGTCTACCTAGATTTCTTTTGACCTTAATTTTTCTTTCCAAAACTGGTGTCATTAGAGTTTTCTTGGTGTTGCAAGTTACATGGCCAATGCATTTCATTTTTGTTTTCTTGATTTCTATCAGCAGTTGACATTGGACTATGAGTTTGTTTTAAAATGCTTTCATTTCTTTTTTCATCAGTCCATTCGACTCTTAAGAAGCTGCATGTAGAACCACAACTCTGCTGTTTCAATCTTATTTTCATCTGCTTTTCCGCACATCCAGACTTCACAACGATACAACATTACTGGGCTGACCAGACATTTTAAATTTTGATTGTAAGGGCTGTTAGTATGTTTCTGTCTTTTCAAATGATGTTAAGCTGGATCATTTCGTTTTGTCATTCCTGATTTTGACATCTTTAGTACAGGTGTCATCATGAGTTAACCTAACCTAATTATTTAAAATCACACATATTTTCTAATGCAAACTTGTTGATTTGATTATCTTGATATGCTTGACTTTCTTCTCCTTGTATGTGTATTACTTTTGTTTTCTTGGCACTTACATTGAAACCAGCCTTCCTGCCTGCTGCATCTACTCTGTACAGAACTGCTGTTGATACTGTTTGACATCAGCGCAGTATCATAAGCATATCGTAGATTTGTCACCAATTTTTACTCCCATGTCTTCATTGTCTGCTTCTCTCACAACCTGTTTCATGTAGATGTCGAAGAGATGAGAGGATACATCCCTGATGGACTCCCTTTCTTAATATTAAAATATTTACAGTTTAGGCTGTTCCATCTAATTTGCTTTCTGGTCATTGTACAGGACTGCAATAAGAGAAATTAATCTTCAGGGAAGCCCATCTTCTTCATAGTATCAAAAAGATGATCGTGTATGACACTGTCAAATGCTTTGCTGTAGTCAAAGAAAGCAATGAAGGCCTCTTACTCGCTTTTCTGATTTTCTAAATCATGATTTGTATCATGTTAGTGCTTCCTCTGTTGGCCCAGTAACCTGCTTGACAGTCTGACAGCTCCACTTCCAGTTTTGATCTCATTATGTTCGTCTCAAGTTGAGCAGGATTTTGCTGGTGTGACTAAAGGCAGCAATGGTTCTACAGTTGTTACAGTTTTGGTGTTAACATTCTTGTGCAACAATAAAATCTTGTAGTTTCATGTCTACTCGTCATTCACATCTTTCCATGTCTTACAGCACAGGTAGTGAAATGCTTTACTTCCTGATCTGCCAGTGTTTTTCAGCAGTTCTCCAAGAACATTGTCTAGTCCTGATGACTTCCCAATTTTCAATTGACTAATGGTGCTATCACTTCACTTAAGAGAGGTTCTGGATGTTAGCTAATTAAAAGTTAGCTAATTAAAAGATCATTGTTGCTAATATAAACCAACTTTCTGATTCAAATACATCAATACTGTTCCATTTATCAGTATATTAATAAAAAAGAATACAAGATGATTACCTGGTTCTTGTTTCTTTGGCTTATTTGAAACATAGTTGCTCTTTTCTCCAACATAATCCACAACCAGATCACAGTCCTGCAGCTTGGCACCCTGGAGTTGTTTGTAGTTCTTGTCCGCCGCAGCTTCTGATTCAAATTCTATATAGGCAAAACTGGAACAAAAAAATGAAATTAAACTTAATAAACAGAGCAGCTCTCTTATGTCTATGTGGTAAGGACGAATGAGTTTATGAAAACTGCTGGATTTCATACAACCATACCCACACACAGCGATAATACTCATGCTCATGTATGTGCAAGCAGACACATTTGTACACATACACACACAATACTGTCAATGTAAACAAGTTGTATATTTATAGCATATTTACAAAAAGTATTCATAGCACACTTACAAAAAAATAACACCTTACAGTCAATGACTGAGAAATTGAGAGAGAAACACAACCAGCTGCTGAACTACTCTGCATCCAAAACACTGCTGAACTACTCTGCATCCAAAACAGTCTATCAACTCTTTTACACGAAGTAATACTACCTTTTTACATATAACATCCAACACGAAATCTGTCGTTACACTAAGTCATAACTCTTTTTTTCACAAAATCCTCCAAGACAGAAATCGTCAACCAACTTACACAGCGTCATGTTTTTTAACAAAAACATCTAACACAGATTCTTGTCAACTCTCTTACACGAATCAATAATTTTCTTAACAAAAACATTCAACACAGAGTCTGTCAGTTCTCTTACATGGAGTCAAAATGTTTTTTTTCTTTTACCAAAACATCCAACACAGTGTTTGTCAATACAGTGAGACAAAGTTTTTTTTAACAAAAACATCCAACACAGAATGTCAAACATCCTTTTTTAAACATCCAAGAAAGAGTCTATCAACTCTCTTAGAAGGAGTTATAATTTTTTAAAGTAAAACATCAAACCAAACTCAGCATCTGTCAACTCTCTTCAAAGAGTTAAGACGTTGTTTTTAACAAAAACATCCAACACAGAAGCTCAACTCTCTTACACAAAATCATGGGTTGTTTTTTTTGACAAAAACATCCAACACAGAGTCTGTTAACTCTCACACAATTAAGTCATAATTTTTTTGTAATGAAAACATCTGTCAGTTCACATACAAAGAGTCATAGTGTATTTTTTAACAAAACGTTCAACACAGTGTCAGCTCACTCAAATAAAATCATAATGGGTTGGGCTTTTTTGTTGTTTTTTTTCACACAAAAACATCCAGCACAGAGTCTGTCAACTCTCTTACACTGAGTCATCACAATATTTTCTAAAAACAGAAAAGCAAAGTGTAATAATGACAACAAACCCCATTCTCATCTTTTCTCGTCTCTTGGCTCTAACAGTGATACGAAACCGCACATCCTTGATGTCCTTGGACAAGGTCTTAATGACATCAACAGACACATTGGACGGCAAATTTTTCACAAAGAGTGTGCGCTTGTCTTGTTCTACTGAAACAAATGCACCAAGTTAATGAGTCAGACAGGTAAATCAGTATGATTTGTAACATAATTTTTCATATGATTAAACTCATTCAATACTGGAGATATAAAATGATCAAACAAAAAACCTGGCATCCCTGCAGATAAATTATTACATTACACTACAGTTGTGAAACTGTACGGGTAAACAGCATAGGAAGTTAACATACAATCAAGGATATTCATACAATGTAAATAAAAGACTATTCACAATCTGACTACTAAGATGTGTACATGTACCACTGCTGAAATATAAAAATACACATTAGCAATCAGATAAATGTACAGGGAAAATCTGGCAATTACGCAGGGAAAAATTACCTATTCAAAAAAAAAAATACTAGGACATTACAATGATAAATACCCAAGTGTTACCTTTACCCAATAGTAACTCATGATAGCGATATCAGTTTACCACAGTGACAAACAAAAGAAACACAAAAACATAAAAGACTTTTTTTTCTTAACCCTTTGATTCCTGCACCCTATCCACTAACCCCCCAAAATTAATTGACAACCTTACCCTATCCACTAGCTTCCTGCAGGAAGCTGGTGGATAGGATGAGAGAGTCAAATGGTTATGTTTTGCTAGCATGGTTGAAAATGCAGGCTATAGGTGGACAGGGTGTGGGAGGCTAAGGGTTAAATCTTTCATGCCTATCATGATTACTTATGAACACATAATACACTTGCATCACTGATCATATGAACACTTAAGATCTCAGTCTTAACACATGAAATAGCATGTGAATGCATGTTTCAAAGCATACCATATTCCATCTTTCCTACATCACGTGCATGAAGTCATGATTCTCTTAATCTCACCTGATGCCACAGACGCAGATTTTTCATCCTGGCTCTGTTTCACTGCCAAAGGTTGCTTTTCCTGTTGATTCTTAGTTGGTGACTGAATCTGTTTCATTTCTTGTTTTGGTTCCTCTTTCTGTTTTGTTGGTGACTGCGCCTGGGCTTTCTTGTTGTTCTGTTGTTTCTCACCTTTCTGGTCTGATTTCCCTACATTATTCCTCAATGCTTTGATTTTACTGAGAATGTCATCTGAAAACAAAAACACACTTTTTATAAAATCCTTATTTGGTGTTTTATTGAGAATGTCATATGGAAATACACTATTAAAAAAAATCTACATTGGTCAGACCTTATACAAGAGGACAGAACAGAGAAACCTTCTTGTCAATATCATACTAAATAATGGGGGCATTCAATTCATTTATATTTAAACATTCAGTACTTTTTCTTGTTTCTACTTAATTAATTTTCACAGTTTGACATTGCACAGCATATGATTCTAAATGATGATTCACTCACAAGGCTGAAGACAAAGTGTTTAAGAACATATTGTATGCCTGATTTTTCAGCTTATTGCAATGAAAAAAATCTCGGTCGCTTTTTTCCCCAACAATAATTTTAAAATCCTCACCCTCATTACCATCTTCGTTGTCATCATCGTCATCTTCATCGTCATTATCCTCATCATCATCTTCACTGTCATCCTCATCCTCATTAGTTCTCCCACCTAGGGCCACAGCTGCACAATACCAATAGACAAGTAGTGAGAGACTGTAACCCAAATTGTACATGTTAACACAATTTCTTTCATCACATGGGTTTGGATTATCTATCTTTTTCCTTTCTCTTTGAGAAAAATCACTAAAATTACTACAAAAATTTTAAGAAAATGACAAGGCCATGAAAATTAGAAAGTTCCTGAGTTTATCATACAAGAAAAGAGACGAAGTGTGCTGTTAGAAGTGTTTTCTATTTCAGCCATTTGAGAAGACATGCCTTGTTTATAAATCAGTAACAATGTCATGGACAATAGGTAAATTTATGTACAAAATGCACAGAAAAGCTACTGCAAATGTAAATCAGTAATAACGTCATGGTCATTAGGTAAATTTATGTACATAATACACAGAAAAGCTACTGCAAACTTACTTGGGAAGTTGCCAAATACATCTACTACCAATTCTGTAGAAATATGCATCATGTCAACTTATGATGAGGAAGTGCAACCGTTTCTTTTGTGATGTTAACCGTTAACCACACATCAGAATCTTGCATCATTTCACCATCTACGCTGGGACACAGACCAATAACATACTCTCTCCAGCCAACACGGTCCAGAGCCAATCGCTTCTGTTGTTCCCAGGTGCAGCCTATCCTCTTCATGTCTGCCTTTAGTTCACAGTGCCATGTGTCTGTTGGATAACCCCATTTCCTTTTCCTCTGAAGATTCCTGGTCAACACTTGCCTTGTGGTGCTGAATGCAGACTTGCATAGCATGTGGTTGATCTATTACTACCACCTTTATAGAGGATCTCCACTTCCACAGATGGCTGTCTTGTTCGCTGACACAGTTCTTCATTAATGATTCAGTCAGGCTAGCACACCTAAACAATCCTACTGAGGCTTCAGATCATATTCAGTCATATCCCAACTCAGTTCTTCCTTCTTCTGCATTTGTATACTGCAACATCTACATGCACTCATGGGCTTTTATGTCTTTAGTTGTTTGTTTTGTTAGTCTTTCGGATTTTTTCTTACACAGCCATGTAAGTTCATGGCTGCATTTTCCCAGCCATTCTGCCACCCTTTAGTTGCGAGCCGGTGTCGCCTGCGTGTGCTATTTTTAGCCAGGCAGGGTCGACCAAAGTCCGTCAGTGTAGCGCGTCTTTGTGCTCCCGCACTAGTGATAAAGGGACGGTGAAAAGGGTGTGGGGAGTGGAAGGGAAGGGGCGTGCTATTAATAGCCGGCAGAAAGTGGCCAACTAAAGTATCTCGGATTTGTGCGCCGTGTATGTTGTCATATTGTGTTTTCTCAAGTGTACAGGCTGATTTGTTTTCATTTTTCCATATGCCACTAAAAACTGACAAAGCTTACGGTAACGTAATGTATGTATTTGATATTTTGCATGCATAACACACATGAAGAGATTTCAGACACCAACAGATCTGCACATACGTTAACCTAGGACATTGGAAAAATCTCCACCCTTTACATACACTTGTCAGTCAACCGTTCTTTTGTTGTTGTTGTTGTTTTGTTTTTTGGTTTTTATCTATTTATATGTTTTTTGCTTGCTTGTTTATTTGTTTGTTTTGTTTCTGTATACAAGCATGATTATAAACAACTGCTTTTTCTAATAAACGCAATTGAAATGGGACGCAGCCTACATGAGATCAATTTCAAAAAGAGAGGTCACAATGTCAGTAAATGCGTTGGCTTAATTAAACACACTTACCTGGGTTACCTTCAGCTTCTTCATCACCTTCCTCACTATCATCCATCATGTCCTCTTCCACATCATCATCATCATCACTGTCCATGTCAAGATCGTCAACATCATCTTCCTCCTCTTCCTCTTCCTCCTCAACAGCTTTTGATGGTGTTTTCTTTCTCCCCTTGCCCGTTGAAGCAGGAGTCTTTGTTTGTGGTGCTTTCTTTGTCTGTGGATTCTTCGGTGACATCTCCTTTCCCTGTGGCATTTTTGTTTGGACAGGTTGTGGTGTTTGGACCTTTTTCTGTGGTGAGGCTTTTCCTTTAGCTGCTGAAGTGTTTGGTGTGCTATTTACAGCATTTTTGTTGGCTTTGCCTGGGGTTTGGACAGGAAGAACAGCATCCAGTTTTCTCTTGTTACCAGCTTTGGGTGTACCTGAAGACAGAGACAAACAAATTTAGGCATACAGGACAATCCAAACAGACAAAATGTTTAAATGTGCATAGTTTATTACAAACTGTTTGTGCGCACATGTGTCTGTGCGTGAGTGTGTGAGCGTGACGATGCATATAAATGCCTGTGGATACACTTGTGTGTTCATTTGTGTACACATATCATGCTTTTTAGCTTTTGACTAAGATTAAAGTATAGCAAGTTTTCATAAGCATGAAAAACCTATGTGAGTGCATGTGTGCAACTGCATGCATGTAAGTGTATAGGAGAAAGAATGTATTTGTGTAGGTGTTTGCACCCACTTGGAAAAATGATTGTGTATGTAGTGTTAAGAAACTGTATCCAACATCTGTCTTCTTATTCTTCTTACACAGTCTAGAGCTCACGTGATCACACCTTATCTAAGCATGTAAGTTCATACAAACCTACCTACCTAGCAGAGGGATTGGATTTTTACATCATGAACATTCTTTATTGCGCCTTAAAGGCAGCCATATTTCATCTTTGAGGAACTATGGAGAAGATGTGGAAGAAATACAAGTGACTGATATTGAAGGAAGAAATAAGGAAGTTCTGAGAGGCAAGGATAGCAATAACAGGAATTATCTGAAAGCAAATCAGATAGCTCCTACTGTTCCAAAACAGGTGGGGACTTAAACTTCTGCATCCAAAGTATCCTACCCCACCCTAGTATTGACATTTATCAATATGTTTTAGTTTTCTCTCAACTGTACATGAAGTGTTTGCGTCACATATGGTTTTGTATGGCTCCAGTCGAACGCTTTTGTAAATTTATTTCACAGATCACTGAAGCTTAGATGTAACTTACCTCTTCCTTTAGCTGGTGTAGCCTGCAAAAAAGAAAGGAAAAAATAATATCAATGCAATAATTCATATAAATTGTATAGTATCATGTGTTTTTCTTACAAGATAATACACAAGATAACACATTCATTCCAAATTCAACATAAAAGCAGTTTGGTTAATTGTTGAAACACAACAAGTTTATGATTAATGATGACAATGCATGAAAAAACAGCATTATTTATTTCATCAAATAACAGTGCATTTCATAGTGTTTTATAAATGACGAAGCAACACCTTAGGCTAAATGAACAATACAATGTAATCAATGAAATCTTTTTCAATTTTAAGATGTAAAGAAAAAGTAGCCTACATTACTAAACTGTGTGCATGCACATATTTAATGCATGACTTTTTTTATAGGCCTACTCGTTAACTCTCTCACAATGTGTGAAGACCAGAAATGAGGAAACATTTCAAAACTGAGGAATTGTTAAAAACAAAGAAAGAAATAAACAAAACAAAGAAATATCCACATAAAAGAGCAAGTTTTCATGATTGATTATCATCATCATCAGAGCTATCTCTCTCTCTCTCTCTCTCTAATTTGTTACTTTTTTACTCTCAAAATCTTACCCCCCCATTCTGGAAGAGCTTAGTGGGTAGGCCTACTGCCTCTGTGGAAACCTGAAAACATAAAATGCTTATTGAGTGCTTGTATAATTCAGTTTTCATTTTGAATCATATAGGCCTACATACAAACCTGGTTAATTATGGCACTGAAAACATTTTATCTGACATTCCTTCTTTTGCACCATTAAAGTTTCAAGCAAAGTTTGCTTAGATGCATATATGCACAATGTACTAGTAATTTGGCCTACTCTGCACAGGCAGCATGTTTTGCTGAGCATTCTACATATTCCCGTAATGGGTAGTAAGTAGGCCTACCAATAAACAGTTTTTAGAAAACAAGCTTTTGTTGCTTGGTTTGGTGTTTCAATGTTTTGCTTGGATGCATGTATGCAAAATGTAGCCTACAACTACAAGTAGTTTGGCCTACTTTACACAGGCAGCATGTTTTGTTAAGCATTCTACATATTCCCTTGATGGGGAGTAAGTACCAATAAACAGTTTCTAGAAAACAAGCTTTTAATTTTATGCTTGGTTTGGTGTTTCATCATGAAATCCGGCATTAAAACCTGTGAACTTGACCCATTGCCAGTTTCTTTCCTCACCCATTGTCTTGATACTCTTCTTCCTCACATCACCAACATCATCAACCATTCCCTCTCAACTGGCTCCTTTCCTTCTTCTTTCAAGTCAGCAATTGTTAGACCTCTTCTAAAAAAGACGACTCTTGACCCTGAGAATTTGAAAAACTATAGACCTGTGTCAAATCTTCCATTTCTTTCCAAGGTCTTAGAGAAAGTTGTTCTCAACCAGCTGTTAAACCACCTTCATTCCAATAACCTTGTCTATCCCCTTCAGTCTGCTTACCGTTCTGCACATAGCACCGAGACTGCTCTTCTCAAAATCTGCAACGACTTACTGACTACTCTTGACTCTAACAATGTATCACTTTTGACTCTCTTGGACCTATCTGCTGCCTTTGACACTATTGACCACTCTATCCTTCTCTCCCGTCTGCATCACTCTTTTGGGCTCCATGATACTGTCTTGAATTGGTTTCATTCTTACATCACCGATCGTCTGCAAGTAGTTTCTGTCAATGGTCTTTCTTCTAATGCTTCCTGTCTGACCTATGGAGTGCCACAGGGATCTGTTCTGGGCCCCCTACTTTTCATTCTCTACACCTATCCTGTCTCCTCTATTGTCCAAGAACACCTACTTCAGCATCATTCTTTCTCGGATGACAATCAGCTGTATGTCTCTGGGCCTCTCCCTGACCTTCCCCTCATGATCCAAAACACCCAATCTTGTGTAGCCGACCTGAAGGATTGGATGACTGAAAACAAACTGAAATTGAATGAAGAGAAATCCGAATTGATCTTGATCACCCCACCCAAACTCCAAAATCACCCCTCTCTTCCAACCTCCATCACACTTGTTGACTCGTCTATCACTCTCTCCTATTCTGCCCGTAACCTTGGTGTAACTCTTGACCAAACCCTGTCCTTCCATCTGCATGTTAGCAACGTTTGTCGGACTTGTTTTCTTGAACTCCGCCGAATTGCTTCTATCCGCCATCTCCTCTCAGAAGACACGACAAAGACTCTTGTCTGTGCACTTGTTCTATCTCGTCTTGATTACTGTAATGCTCTTTTGTCTGGTTCCCCCTCTCACCTCATTAACAAACTTCAGAAAGTTCAAAATCATGCTGCCCGTCTCATCTTCCGCTCTTCAAAATTTAACCATGTTACGCCATTGCTCTGTTCTCTTCACTGGCTCCCGGTTCAGCAAAGAATATCCTACAAGATTGCCTGTCTCTGCTTCAAATCTATTGAGTCTTCCTGTCCTGAGTATCTCGCCCATCTGTTACATCTCTACACGCCATCTCGAGCTTTGCGGTCCTCATCCGACACCCGTCTCTATAGTATCCCCATAGTCCGCACTAAAAGGTTTGGGCAGCGTTCTTTTTCCTATCAAGCTCCAACTATCTGGAATCAGCTACCTCGCTCACTCAGATACTCACCCTCTCTGTCCACATTCAAACGCTCCCTCAAAACTCATCTGTTTCCCAAATAACTGGTAATTTCTGCCCCCCTCCCCCCATGTAACGTAATGTTGGCTTTATAATGTCTTAGTGTCAATGTGTCATTGCATTTGCATGTCGTGCTGTGTGTGTGTGTGTGTGTGTGTGTGTGTGTGTGTGTGTGCGTGTGTGTGTTTGTGGGCGTGTGTGTGCGTGCTTGTGATTTCGGTTATATGTTTTGCCATTGTTAACGCCTAGGGCATTAATTTGATTAGGCGTACTAAATGTTCATAATAATAATAATGTTTTGCTTGGATACTTGTTATGCAAAATGTAATAGTAGTTTGACCTACTCTACACAGGCAGCATGTTTTGTTGAACATTTTGCATATTCCCTAACTGGGTAGTATGTACCAATGAACAGTGTCTAGAAAACAAACTTTTTTGCTTGGTTTGCTGTTTTTGTTGTTGGTTGTGGTTGTTCAGATATTTCATTTTTTTATGGTATATCACCTCATCATGGGCTTTCTTGCCCTGGGGTTTCTTCCCAGCAGGAGCAGTCTGGGGTGTTTTTTGCACCTTCTGTTTCTGCCCTTTAGGAGGCTGTGGAGTCTGAAATAACACATTGCTTTGCGATGTACTTTCTGATTCACAAAACACTTTGAAACTGTTTTGTAATACATACAAAACTTTTGAAGTCACATAACATCTGCAGTTTAAATGCATTAGTAAGCACAGTAGAATACGATAAAAATAATACTTTTTTAATAGTGAATCACACCAAGTTTGCACAGAGTAAGTGACAAATCAAATGTCTACAGGACAGTTTTCAACTAAAATGAATGCTCATGAGTGGTCAAATGCTCACTAAAGTTAAAAACAAAAAATGTGTTGCATTCAAAACATAAGCACTTAACTGATATGTGACTTTCACCAAACAAATCTGAAACATCATGAAGAAAGCATGAAGCTGTTTAAAAAGCTGCCTGCAAAAATCTGGGATGGGCATGGCGACTGGTATTAGTTCATGTTCATACAGCTATAAAGTCAAGAGGAAAAATTATTATCTTATACCATCTTAACTGCCAAAGCAGATTTATTGTTCATTTACCGGTATAGAAGTAAGCTACAGATCATTCCAAGTTGCAGTCTCTAAGTCAGTCATCACAAGCATAATTATGTTAGTCATCACACACATCACTTTTCAAACCGTTTTATTTCTTCATGCTTCGGTCTCAGTATGCTGGGTTTCTTTTTTGTTTTGTTTTGTTTTGTTTTGTTTTTTTCCCCCTGGGTAGATTCAGTTATTATGTAATCTGATAACTGAGACAACAGCTGGAGGATCGATGAGTGCAATGGAAGATCTATAGGATTCTTTATCACTGTCTGGGAACCAGACAATATTGCAGAATGGACAGAGAAACTATCTGCAGCTCAACCCAGGCTTTGGTACACAACTGACAGAGCTGGAAGATTCTGATTAACAATCCTTTAGTGTGGCATTCTTCGTAGAGTTAGGGAAAAGACAACGACGAAGATCATGCTGATCATGTTGAGGACATCCTGGCAATGGTGCGCAGAGTGTTTTATTACGCAACGATACAAAATAACCTCCAGTGCCTAATCTATAGCCTAATCCAAGTCCTAGAACTGACCTACCTCAGAAACCGAAGAAAGACAGCTTGCTTGCCCATGCTCTAAAACGTACATAGAGCATGACCGATTTCTTGTGGTCCAACACAATGACAGAATGTAGGGATGTTACGATCTCACCGTTTCCCATTCGAGCCATATGACCAAAAAGTTGGCCCAAGGTTCTGTGTCGTCTGCAGTAGGGTACCATTTGGAGACTTGTTTATATTTATATGCATTTGCTAGCAAAGTACTAAAACCCACAGTTCATTGTGACGTCATGAGATTGAGACTCTACATCATCCAATCCGTTTAATTTTAACACTCACACATGGAGCTGAATTGATCATTGACGTTTTGCTCTCAAGAAAACTTATTAAATAATCATTAAAACTGAAAAGCACTGGCCTTGAAAATATAAACATTGTATACACTGGACAGTCATTTATTAGTCTGCAAATTTTCATGCACAAATTTACATTCGCGTTTATTTTGCAGGGCGCGCAAGGAGTGGCCTGTTCTCGCAATCGATGTCGAAAAGCAGGGAGAAGACAAGCCGGTTGTTGTGATACGTCGGCCGAAGAAAACCTCTTGATCAGGACTAACAGAAAAATGTCTTTCAACAGACCTGATTTTATGATATGTTTGATAATTTGGTTAAACTTGGGTTACGCTTGAACATGCTTTCGTGGAGTATTTACATGTTTCATTCAGCATACTATCATCTGCTCGAAAATGTCTGCCAATCACATGGTAGGCCTATCTTTCCCACCTTTTGATTGGCCTGCTGCATTGTTTAGGCCTACATGCTATGTAGAGCTTAGGCCTATGCAGCTAGTTTTTAATAGTCAGTTAACGTCAATTGATTGAATCAGATCAGTACAAAATCTTTCTTTCCTCGGTTTTATCATTCACAGCAAACTTTTTCACTATGTGCATTGTCCTAATTCATTGTCTTTTATCCTGCATTTTGTCTTTTGTTTTTGTCATTCAGTGATGAGTTTGTGTCACTCTGTTAAAACTAATTTTTGTTTTGTTTTATTTAGTAGACTCAATGTTTGTAGCCTGAATGTGTGTACTCAGTATTTCCAAAACACACACACACACACACACGCACACACATATTATATAGGCCTATGCATGTGACACAGATGCCAAGGGTACAACTTAGAAAAAGTAAAAAAACGGAAAGGAGTCCTGGGGTCAGCAGGTCCCTGGCGGGGTACAGGAGCAACGCCCCGTATGGGGGGTCCGGGGGCTATGCCCCCCCCCCCCCAAACGCTGAAGCATTTGTAAAAATAAAACTGAATCTTAAGCTTTCTCCAGCAATTAGATTCAAGAAAAACAGCAGATACTTTTCATCCTATTTCAGACAATTTCAAATATCTTTATAACTGCTCGGTCAATTTTCACACACCACAGGCAACGGGAATTATCTTTGTCTGTATCTTTCTCCTCTAGCCATTCCAAATGCCATTTATTCTTGACAGTTGAGTCGATTAAGGCGACATATTCGCCTTCTTTCACCGCTGGCATCATGAAGTTGCTCAACATGCGAAACTCGAAAATGGCAGCGATTTCTTGAAAGTTGATGCGAGATATCGCAACGGAGCATGCGCATTGACTTTCATAGTTTCATTCACAAAAGAGTGCCTACGTTTTGCTTTCTACACCGGAGAGTAATTGTCGCGAAACATTCACATTCGATAAACGATTTTAGACAACAACAACAATAACAAAAAACAACCTTAACTCAGCGATGTTTTCAAAAAACGGATTTTCCGTTTCTGACTCTTTTGAAAAAACGGATTCCATCATCAAAAGGAAAAAGTTGCACCCATGCACATCACATTGATGGAAAATTTCCAGTTCATAAAAAAAAGTTTTAATTTCAGGTTTGTTGTTTAATTACTTCACAGAAATCACAAAGAAAGTACATGTGGTCGGAGAGAGAGAGAGGGAGAGAGAGAGAGACTATAGATGGAAAAACGTCAAGGCCATTAAGGCAATTGCTTAATTAATTACTGCTTAATTAATTACCTCTTAATCAAATAATATATCAGTTCAAAATTGCCACAGATAGCTCAGGCTGACCAAGCTCTTTACAGGCCTACTCCATTTCGTTTTTTGCTTATAGTTATACATCAAGATTTGACAAATTTAGGCTATGCATCATTAGGCTATATCTCCAAAACAGAAAAACGTGGTCAACATTGCCTAGGCTATTGTAACTGGCTACAGTGAATGAATAACGTGACGGTGATGTTCATCAATCATGTTGCTACTGTAGACTTCAAAACAAACGATCAAACCAACACCACCATGGCAATGACAAGGACACATATAAAAATTAACTTCTAATGCTAAGCCAGTATCTTCAGAAATGCTAAAACCTTTGCTTTTTGCTGTCGACCCATGGTAATCACGCTTCCCTTCAGTTCAAGCAACACGTGTGGTTCTTTCGCCGTGACCGGATATGTTTCTTTCCTTATACCGAGGAAATACGCATGCGTGAAAATAAAGGACTTCTCACCCTAACGTATCAGAATAATGCCAATGAAAAGAAAAGCGACTCGAGTTAGGTACACACACACACACACACACACACGTCAAACATTTGTTATCACCATACTCAAATAAAACACACATAAACCAGAAAAACACGAAAACAGAATCAGAACGCGTATTTAATACAAGACAAGACAGGCGCACATTTTCGGCCAACTGGCCTTTGTCAAGCGTGAATGTAAGATCACAAATAAAGACCAAAGACAAAATTATGAGGAAAAATACTGAAACTTCCCTGCTGCTTCGTCCAGTAGGAGAAGATGAATAAATGAAATCAATCGCAATGTGTTTGTGAGTAATGGTAAGAAGTGGGGAGAGGGAGGCAAATATGATGTCAAAAGGGAAGTGAGATGAATTCGGCAATTTGAGAAGTGGTCATGCCATATTAGTTTTGTTTTGTCTTGAAAAGGGTCCAGGGCTATAATTATGAGGTAAAGCTGATGTAAATGGATCGTGCCTAGTGCAACGAATCCAGTCTGACCTTGGAATAGGAAGAAAAACATCCTAAACCAACAGCCAAGGGGCTGAAGGGAAAACCAGAGTACCCAAAGTAAAAACCCTTAGTCAGACGCGGTTGGGCCTGTCTTGTGAAACGAGAATTAGAACAGAAAAAAAAAAAGAAAAAAAAAAAAGGGGGGGGTGGGCGGGCATATGTGCAGCCGCATAGCCAAGACCTCACTCAGATGGGAAGCTGGTGATGATATGGTCTCATAGATAAACTTGCGTGTGTGTGTGTCTATGCCATATATGGTGCTGTTATTGTATAGAAGCCACAGACCTTTCACCTGCATGTCGTTGATTGAGTGGCCTGATTGGTTGAAATGATTTGAGATAGTTTTGTCTCTTTGATGTCGGATATCAGCCAAGTGTTCTTTGAAACGTGTGTCAAGGGTACGTCCAGTTTCACCAATATACAGTTGAAAACATTTAGAGCAGCTGATCATGTAGACAATGTTATAGGTTTGACAGTTGAAATGTTTGTAATTTTCACATGATATCTGGGGCCTTTGACTGTGGTGGCTGTGCACACGAAAAGACATGTCCTGCATTTAGGTTTGTTACATGGAGAGGTTCCTGGAGGTTGGCTGGCAGGTTTTCTGAGACTTGAACGTACCAGCAAGTCATGGAGGTTCGTGTCTCTTTTGTAGACAATTAAAGGGAGCTGGTCAAAAATTTCAGCTACAGTGGGACTGGATTGTAGAATGTCCCAGTTGGAAAAGATTATCCTTTTCACACAATGCATAGACGGATGATAGACTAATCTGAGAACTGGTTGTCCTCCGCTGAGCATGTTTTCAAGTACCTTGACAGTCTGCAGAACGTGAAATTCATCATGGATGCTCAAGGACACAACTGTTGAAACAATATCGTTTTACACATGCACACACGCTTGTTTCATTCTTGAATAGAATGGACACTGGAAGATAAAAAAAAAAAAAAGAAGATACTATTTTGTAAATGTCTCTATATTTGAGCAATGTCTCATGTTTGTACGCTCAAGTTACCACGAAGTCTGAAGCTAAAATGTATTGCACGCACGGGTATGTGTGTACCAATCTGCGTTTGAAAAGGCTGGAATTACAATAAATGTACTCTAGCAAACACACACATATATTATATATATATGAGTATGTGCTTAAGAGTTTGCAAGGGTTACCAGATGTCTACGGGCCAAAACTTGACAAGATATTGATCACTGACCCGTCCTTGACACAGAAACCGTTCGTCGTTTCTAATTTTTCCGTCTACTTTGTGTTAGCGTATAGTTTATTTATTCACATTTGGAATGGAATTTGTGGCCCAGTGATTAAAACATCTATCTAGGATGTGAGAAACCCAAGTTCGAAACACATATTTGACATGGATTTTCCTAGACCTAAGGTGGTGGTCTAGGCGCTAATCTTTCAGATGAGGTGATGAATGGCGGTTCTGTGTGCGGTAGGCTCTCTATCTTTCAGCCATTTAAATTAAAGTCCGTTGCTGGATGTAGCCTTCCCATTCACTTCGTTCCAGCGCTTTTCTTCTCCAGTTCTTGTCAAATTCATCTAGGTCGTCTCTCCATCTAGTTTTGTCTTCCTCTATTGCCAGTGCCGTCTCTTGGTACCCGGAACGTGGTTGTTGTCCAACGATTGTCCATTCTCTGGGTGAGATGTCCTGCCCAGTTCATTTCAGTTTGTTGATGGTTTCAAGGATGTCTCGCACTTTTGTTCTTTCTCTGATCGTAGCCTTCGCGAAGGCCATGCTCTGATCCACCGAGCCGTTTTGCGATTTTTCCAGATGATACCAAGCATGATTCTTTCGTGTGCTCGGTGCATGGTTCTTAGTTTCAAAGCGAGTTTTTTCTTTAGATTCCACGTTTCTGCACGTTAGGTGACTCTGGGCAGAATGCATTTGGCGTAGACTTCTCGTTTCAGGACAGTTGGAATTTTGTCATTCTTGAAAACCGAACTTGCTCTTCCAAACGCTTGCCAGCCAAAGGTTATCCTATGGTAGGCTCTCAGTTCATGCTAAAGATCCCACAGCAGCAAAAAAGAGCTGTCCATGCCAAAATTCTGTTTTCAATCCCACTTTCTCAGGTAAATTAAATACACACATACAGACCAAATCAAACCAACAAACAAAAGATAATGAAGAAAATGGATGGCACTGCACTGCTGCGACGCGCTTTTCAAGCAGCCTGAATTTAATTCTAACCAAAAAATTACATATTATAAACAGTTTCTTGGAATAGACCTGGCTGAAATGGCTAACAGAAAAAATATTAATTTGCTTCTGAAAAAAAAAAAGTGGTTGCATATACACTTGGTTCAATCATATGATGCGTTTCATGGTTAAAGTGGATTGATTGATTGATTGATTGATTGATTGATTGATTGATTGTGTGGAAGGATGGGCGGACAACTGGTTGATTGTACGAGGAAGTGGTTGATTTGTTTAATTTATGTGATGGATTACTGACAGCTGTTTTGTCTCACTTGTTCAGGTAATGGGCTGAGCGTCACTGCTTTCTTTCTTCCCTTTCCATTGTTTCTTCTATCTCACCTCAGTGTGTTAAATTTGGCGCAGAGGCATTATTTAAGGGCGGAAAGAGGAATTATTGAAACGGTCCCCAAGGAATCTTTTCACGTGAGAGAAAACACAATTCGGGAAACACAATTCAAGAAGTAACACGTGAAAAATAAAAAAAGAGTGCACGTTGTTTGATGCCGCGCCCAGGCAGCGTTAAGTTCAACGGTACAAACTGACCTTTAACGTGTCAAGAGTTACAACTGTTCTTTGTTACACTTAAGATCAGAGAAAGGTAAGACTGTTCATTACCTTTGTTGGTATGCATGTATATAATATGTTTGTTTTTTCTTGTAGGCCTACTTTTTTTTTATTTTTCCATTTCGTCCCCGTGTGTGCGAATTTTTTAAGGATCCTCGCATTTAGGCAGTTTTCTTCGTGTTGACCTTAATTTTTTTTTTCAATCCCTTTTTCTGTTACCTTATGGTTTTCTATGTCACTTTAATGGCCACAGAGGCTGGGACAATGTTTCACAATGCTATAATGATGATGACGATGGGCTTGAATATTATGATGGGATGGAGTTCCAATTCAAACTTAAACGACATGGCAGAGAGCTAAGCTGTACGCTTACTTTCATAATAAATCCTGGTGTCAAGCAGGCCCGCGAGATGCAGACATCAAGGATGTTGGTCAGAATATTTGAGCAACAGTTTCTGTGACGCATCCGTAAAAGTGGGTGAGACTTGGCTGAGTGGTCAGTCTTCCCACTGAGTGCATACTGTGAATAGGAATAGTCTGGTGTTTGGAGTTTAAAGTTTATGCGAAAGGGATTCATCACACTCAGACAATTCCAAATGGTCTCAACCCAAATCTGCCAGCAATTATCTGACAGACTTGCTGGCAAGGTCTTGAACTGAGGAGTGGACATGGATAAGAAGGGGGGAGGGGGAGAAAAACTTTGAAACACTAAGCTGACACCACCAGAATGATGGAAACATTAAGATGGTCGGCAAGCAGACCAATGTTTAATGTTGCGGGCTGGGACTGAACTCAAGATATCAGATCCTGAGTCCACGGCTCTCTCAAGAGAACCAGCCAGCCCTCATCCAGTCGTTAGTCTGTTCCTCTAGTCACTGCACCACAAGACTATAAAAGAGGTGTTGTATTAAAAAGGATTTGTGCTGTAGGCTATGTTGTACACGGAATGCCAACAGGAACATTGAACATTATCGTTTTCAAGTATTAAATTCTTGATAACATTTCCTTTATTTCACTTCCCATACTTTACCATGAAAATCGCAACGTCCGCCTAAAATGAAACTATATCGTTATCACTACTTTTAGCACATTAAGTTCCATTTCCGTGACTCGTTTTGGCGACAGAGCCCCCTCCAACCAGTCCACACAGGCCCGTCCCAGACCTTCCCTCTATTTCTGTTTTCGTGTTAACATAAGCCAGCCACTGACATGACTTCGCAGGATCTTTTATGTGTATATTTTTTAGTCTGCGTTCACATGCACACGAAGGGGATTGTTCTATTTGTTTTCATGTTACCATAAACCAGCCACTGACATGACTTTTCAGGATCTTTTTAGTGTTCAAAGACTTACTGTTATCGTTCAGTATTTGAAACTATTCTAAATTTCAAAGAAATCACATCTTGAGTGGCTAGTTGTGTTGTAATTCAGACCTTCAATTAATTTACTTTTTTTTTTATCGCAACATATTGAGTGATTAATTGTGTTGTAATTCAGACCTTCAATTATTTATTTACTTTTTTTTTTAATGTTTTCTTTTCTTTGAAGATACACAGATACACATATCAATTTCATGTAGCCAAGATTGTTCCAATGATAGACTGATTCAATACTAGTAAAAAAAAAAGTATAGGCTGGGTACAACATAGGCTAGGTAGGACTTCAGGACCTGGTCAGTTTCAAGTTTTCTTTTCTTTGAAGATACACAGATACACATATCAATTTCATGTAGCCAAGATTGTTCCAATGATAGACTGATTCAATACTAGTAAAAACAAAAGTATAGGCTGGGTACAACATAGGCTAGGTAGGACCTCAGGACCTGGTCAGTTTCAAGCTGTGTGCCATGATTACCATCGCCTGGCACCTGTGACGTTAGTGCATGTGGAAGTCATTCCGAGCGCGGAGACGTCATCTTGAGAAACTGAAACTGAAACTTTACATGTATATTTGATAGTCTGCGTGCACATACACTCGAAGGGGATTTAGATCTGCACATACACTGACTCGGAAGATCGGGGGGTGGGGGGGGGGGGTGGTGGTAAATCCGACCAGGCGGAAGTGTTTAGGCAGATCAAACACAGGGTTTCCGTTGGAAACCCGACATTCACCCCCTTGACTACCGCCCCGTTCATTACTGATCATTAACTATATTGTTTGCCATCGCAAAAAAACAAACCAAACCAAAACAGAAAACAAAGAAAAAACAAAACAAAAACAAAAAACAAAAAGCAAAAACAAAAAACAAAAAAAGCTTGCACAAGAAAAGAACTTTTTTCACCAAAATGCTAATAGATGAAGTCCATGGCAAGCTTACTTGAACTGACTAAATATCAAGAAATCGTTAAGTATCGGTTTTAACTCTTTGCGTACATATTTCCTTATGAGTTTGTATCTTGAGTGCATGTGTGCACGTGCGTGCGCGTTTGTGTGAGGGTGCGCCTCCAAGGACCGGGATTATTACTCGGTGACTGTGTGTGCATATATGCTTGTGAACATGAGTGCGCGCGCGCGCGTGTGTATGTGTACGCGCGCGCCATGTGTGCATTTGTATCCTTGTGTGTGTGTGTGTGTGTGTGTGTGTGTGTGTGTGTGTGTGTGTGTGTGTGTGTGTGTGTGTGTGTGGTGCGTTTGTGTGTGTATAATTCGGTGACTGTGAGTGCATATATGCTTGTGAACATGAGTGTGTGCGCGCGCGCGCGCGCGCGTGTTTGTGTGTATGCGCGCACGCACATGTGTGTTTGTATCCTTGTTTGTGTGTGTACGTTTATGTGTGCGTGTGTGTGCGCGCTTGCTTGTGTGTTTGTATCCTTGTGTGTGTGTGTGTGTGTGTGTGTGTGTGTGTGTGTGTGTGTGTGTGTGTGTGTGTGTGTGTGTGTGTGTGTTGCAGAGTGCATGATTCAGAAACGCACAGAAAAAGACATGGTACAAATACAAGCAGTTTTTCAAAGACTTACACCATAAATGACGAGATAACATTGTTCAGTATTTTAAACAATACAAAATTTCAAAGAAATCGCAACAAAAATAATGAATTTTACAATAACAACAACAACAAAGAAGAAGACATCATTTATTCATTATTAATAATATTTTTTTTCTTCTTTTGTTTTTGTTTTGTTTTTGCTTTTGTTTGAAGGAGGAGGTCCGGTAGAACTCAACGTCCCAGCAGAAGAATGCAGTACATTGTGACGACAGATGTGCCGGAACAACATAAAGAGAACATCCTTGAGATCATCGAGCGAATGCCATGTGTCGTGAACAGTATAACGAAGAAGGAATATATTAAGTTTTGGTAAATCATTGCATTTTTATTATTTCGTGGGGGAGTGGGTTGGAGGGTGGGGGTGATGGTGGCTGTGCCGATGGGGGTACCTGGTTCCCTTTTCTGTCCCATTTAAGACCGGGCGTCATAGGTTCTGGGACCAGTTTCCACTGTATGTGTGTGCGTGCGTGCAACGGATTACCCACTGGAAGGTTGTGAATTCGAATCCCCATCAGTCCCTTCAAAAATCAGTGGGATTTTTCGGTTCTAACCGACTCCTACCCAGAGTTGGGCGTGCTATGGGCTCATTGGGAAGACTGGGACCACACAGTCGAGTCTCATCCACTTCAAGGAAGCGTCATTGAGGGTGTTGCTCAAATCTTCTGACCAGTACCGTCGGGCCTGGTTGATATGCGTAGAGTAAGCCCTGTCACGCAGCCTCAATCCTAGATGGAACTCCATAGCATCACGATTGTCATCCTCATCGACATCGTCGTCATCGCATTGTAAAAACTGCCAGCTTCTGTAGCCATTAAGGTGACGAATTTTTTTTTAATTAAATGAGCACAAAAAACAAAAAAAACCCTCGTTCACGAATAACTGAGCTTTATCTAAATGTATCACGTATATTTATTACAGGTGCATACAAATGGAGTTTGCTGATCAAGAAACAGCTGTTGAAGAGGTGACTAAACTTTCTGAATACAACCTGGAACTTCCTGAAGGACAAAAAATCCTCTTCAATTGTCCATTTCACTTTGGAATTCCAGTTGCTAACTGTGAACGGCGAAGCCTCACATTTCTTCAAGGCTGGTGTCAGGACCAGGAACCAGCCGCTTCAAGTCTGGATCACCAACTGTCTGCACCTGTCGTGAAGTTTTTCAATGAAAATACTAGTATCAGATCAGTTGGGGCTGGAGTGTCTGCTCTTGGACTGACAGTACCAGGGTTTTCTAGAAGTTTCGACCCAAGGATGCAACGAACATGGACTAGTGTGCCTCCTGAATCAGTAGTAGTCGAACATCCCCCGACTTTTGTCCCAGATGAATATGTTCCATGTTCCAATCTCCGGTTTGTGGAACCATCTGAAGAGACTGTTCATGATTTTTATTCCAGTTTAGCTGTACCTGTGGCTCAGTATAGTGTGAATGGGGATGCACAACCACTTGCTTATTTTCCCTCAGGTAACCAGTCACCAGCAAACGTTCCTCTAGGTAATACGTGGTTGGACACATCTTTAAGAATCATGCACCCATACAAGGATGTCTTGACACCTTACCTCAAGAAATGACTTCCAATTTCATGACCAGTGCGCATGTACTATGGGGATTTGATCAAATGCAGCAGCAGACACGATCCTCCAGCTCGGTCTGTGGGTGTAGCAGCATGTACATGCCATGTTGAACTAAAAAAAACCAACCAACCAAACAACAACGAAAAAACAAACAAAAAACCAAAAACAAAACCAACAAAAACCAACCACCACCACAAAAAAAAGCAAAACAAACAACAAAAAACTTGAAACACAAAGCAAAAACCGCCCAGGTGTCCCACAAAACGGACCATTTTTAGCAACGCCCCAAAATAGTCATGTTACCCACAATTGCTCATGGTAAAACAAAACAAGAAAGGAAAGAAAAAGCCAAAAACATGGTCCTGACTTTTGCCCCATATAGCTGGACATTGAGGGTTCTTAATAATTATCCGTCTTTACCGTCCTCCTCTGCTTCCATGCTTCTGAGTTGTAAGATTTTACCACAAAGATGCCAAGAACTAATATCATACTAAGCATGCTTTGTGATGTTATAATGACCGTGAAAGGGGTAAATTTGTTTAGTCATTTGCTGACAGTTTTCTTTCGTACGACCAAAACATTGCAAAAGTCCACACAGCTAAGACTTCCATTTTACTGATCGGCCCTCTTGTTTTAAACTTCAGTTGTGTTTAAAAACAGATGCTAGAGTGCAAAAGATTAGTTTTTCAAATCCCCCCACCCCCACCCTATTTCAAAATCATTTTTATGTCGCTATGCGTATTGTCATTTTATGTGTATCATCTGAAATGCCTTGAAAAAGAATGTTAGTTTACATTAATATGAACATCTATTGCATGGAAACAACAAAAATGGCTGTTAGCAAAGACCGTTTACCAATCTAACCAAGACCTTATTTTTTTTATCCAGTTTGGAGGACCCCATTACCACGAGAATTTAATGAAGACCCCTCACTAAACGACCAAAAGATCCACGTTTAATCTATTTTCTTTTTGTGACTATTGTGAAACATTACAACACTGGATGTTCTTACTCATATTTAAGAGCAGCCATTAGATAACGTAGTAGTAACTTGACTTCTGCTCAGCTTTTCCAGAAGTCACCTTGTAAAAATGAGGAGCACGTCTACATTCCGTTAGTCGATTTTCCCCAAGATGTATAATTGTTTCCAGCCCCATATCTAAAGCAACTCACGTCAATGTTCAACTTGTCAGTTTCCTGTTCTTGGATACCTGTTAGATGTAAAAGCACATCTGCAGTGTGAAGTGGGTCCAGTCATGTAGTCCCAGAGATTTGTGCGTTAGTTCGACAATATTGCTACGATATGGTACGATACGATTACAGATGATCTTAGGTCGTTACAACCTCTATCTGATCTTTTGATCAGCAGCACTAACTACTCTGAGTGCCTAAGTGCCTACACGATCTTTTGATCGTGCCCTACGCTAGTTACTGACTTTCTGATGAGTTGAATGTGGGGTCAGTGGGTGGCTTATATCTAATTGATAAATGAAATCCTTGAAAGTGTATCTAATCTGTTCTTGAAGCCGTTTAGAGTATCAGCATTCACCACAGTATATTCAAGTGTATTCCATGTGTCTACCACTCTCTGTGTGAAGAACTGTTGTCATAGGCTGGTTTTGGAGAACTTCGTTTTCAGTTTGTAATTATGACCCCTTAGTTAAGATTTTTATCAATATTTTTTATAGCATAAAGATATATATCAACAGATATATATCAAGCTTCACACTGCTTTTCACAAAACAAAACAGCAGGGGTTTCCTGAGAGTTAAAATTTTTTTCCAATTAAGAATTGACCGTATTTTCAATTGACAACATCTTTTTAAACATCATAGTCATGGTTTACGAGATTTGCTTGTTTTCTGTAGACTGTTACTGACAGAGCTAAATCACATTTCTACGGAACTTAAATCATATTTTACTAGATGATAATTAAGTGTTAATTTTCTGGGTTTTTCTTTTTTTTTTTTTTTCCCCAATAAAGATTTCTTTTTCCTGGCCTTTTAGAGATTGTTTCATTTTCTACTCCTGACTAATAGTATAACCAATCCAAATCATTCTAAACAGGCTGAAAGTTTACCACCTAATAAAGACACATGTATTTTTCTTAACTTTCGCCCCTCCGTCCCAATTTATTCAAAAACAATCTTGAACATGTTTTAATTTTACATAAACATCAGCAATGTCCATTCTTCTGAGCTGGTCTGTATGAAAAACTAAATGATATGCTATTGAAACTCACTGTTTTTGAATTGTTTTAAGGTTGTTTTTTTTAAATTATCATTCTGGCCGAGCTTTTTTTGTACCTGTGTGGGAATTGTTATTCAGTCTCAATTTTACACTACACAAAAACATTCTACTTGCATATGATGTTCTGCTGTGTGCATGTGCTTATGTTGTGTGTGCGTGCGAGTGTGTGCGCACAAGTGTGCGTGTGTGTGCGTGTGTGTGTGTGTGTGTGCCCATACACAACATATATATATATTCGGCAATATTGAGCATCAGTTTGCTGAAAAAGACAGAACTAAAAGGAGTGTGCAGTACTTTCTCAAAAGTCATATTTTCATCTTTTGGTACTGAGAGAGCCTGCAGACATCCTGGTACTGGGAAAATAAGACAGGCACTGGTCAGCCAAACTAACAGACAAGATAGCTATGAAGCTGTAAGGAAGATGTAATGAAAACATGCATTCACACACACCATAAAAATTTACACAGCATTCATCAATTCATTCCCTCTCCTCTCACGGATCCTGAAAACTCTACTTAAAAATGCATAGTTATTATGATCGTACCGATTTCATAAAATATGCTTCATGTTAGCTTATTTTCATCTTAACTATAATGGAATGAACATCCTACACTTTTCCTTTTTTTCCCCAATTCACTTTATTTGGTAAATGACAAACTCACATGACAGTCATTTTCTTTCAGTAAAAAAGCAAAACAGCTTCCATGTTCACAGTTCACTCAAGACAATTCTGTTCCAAGCATTCACAAATGACAATTCATCATATTCTGAAATGTGAGTCAAATTCAGAAGACTGACAACTTCCTTGTGTAAATTTGGCAGGTTGTTTGAATGAAATGCCTTGATTTCGTTAGCATGCCTTCTGATGTATATCGGTCTTTGAATAATCAGGGAGATTTCAGTTCATCTTTCATACAATGATTACCCCATTTTATTCCCAGCTTGTTTCAAAAGTGACTTGTAAAGTTCTCCATAGAGACAAGTGCACACCATTACAACATGGATCTCCTTTACCCTGCTGAAAATGACAGGGATAAAAATGATTGTAACATTTACAGAAAACTACCATGTATGCATTCATATACACTCTTTCACAAGAACATACACTTTGCATTCCCATCTCTTTTTCAAATTTTAATGAAATCAACCTGGACAGCTACAAAGACCAAAGTCATTTCATAGCAGTTTCACAGAAAATCGTTTGAATGACATCACTGTCTTGATAAACAATGCCATTCAGTTTTGCTCTGTCTGTTCTGCATCCTTCTATCAAAGTAGAGACAACTGAAATTATTATGGGAGGCATATATCTACAATACAGTAACTGCAAGCTAAATTTCCACAACTTTCAATCACAATATTACACCTGTGGTGATATATAAAATTCCCAGCTTTCAAACAATGACAATGTCAAACTGATGGCTGCAACAACTTTCAAACGGTTACAATACCAAACTGGTGACAGTAACAAAATGAAGTTCTACAGCCTTCTCATTACAATATTAAACTTGTGATAATAAAAAGACCACCATATAAACAAATACAAAAGTGTGTTAAAACAAAACATAAATCAAGATGCAAGATGGTTTAAAACTCCTGTTTCTTAGATTCTGAGACTAGAAAGTGAAGGGAGCTTTCATCACAATGCAATTTCTTCATTGTCCTCCATTAGTTTAGTAATCAAAACTTGACAAATGTACACATGAGAAGTTTATGCAGACATGTTCACACTGTGGGTCGCCAAGACTTTAAAATTGTGTCATATTTCTTTAAAACAAACATTCCAATTAAAGTCTACATATTCCCTCTGTCTCTCTCTCTCTCTCACACACACGCACACGCACACGCACACACAATGAACTGCAAACATTCTCCATCATTATAAGAGGAAGCAGAAGTCAGGGTGGGATTAAAATGAAAAGACCAAGTTTGGCTATGACTTGTTGATTTTGAGAAATCCAGCAGTAGAAGAGAAGTATTTCTGGTTGGCCTCCTGGGCTTTTTTCTCTGCTGCCTGAGGGTTGACAATCTCCAGACCCTGTAGACAAACAAAAACCAGGTATGACACTTTAACCACTTCAATTCTAAAGGAAACACCAGGATGGAGAGAAATACTGTACATTAACAACAGCAACAAAAACAAAAGTTTCTCAAATAATCACACAATGTTTTCGTTATTATGAAAATCAGTCATACCTACTAAACCAATACAATTATGAGCTATTATTGTGCTCAGGATACAATTTCAGTCTACCTGGATTCAACCATACAATACAGAGAAATCTCTGATGACCAGTTTACTTTTTTCAAAAACCAGGCCAGCCTACTTGAATTGTACATGTATATATTTACAACATCTATTTTGCCTAACCTATTCACAAACTTTAGTTACAGTCTATCTCCAAAACACCTATGAAACTCATTTTATTACAGTTGTACATTATCAGCCATTACATAGGTGATTTTTTCGTTCATATTTCAATGATTATGACTACACACTGACAAGAGATCTAAAGAGAACCATTACCAGAATTATTTGCACTAGTGGGATGCCAGCTGAGACGAGTATATACACACACACACACACACACACACACACACACACACACACACACACACACACACACACACACACACACACACACACAACACACAAACACAACAAATAAAAAAAAAAAATTTAGAGTCACGCACACACACACACACACACACATGCACACGCATCAGTTCAACACACACACACACACACACACACGCACACACATGCACACGCATCAGTTCAACAGCAATCAAACACACAAACAAAAAACAAACAAACAAAACCACAAACCAGAAAATGCAACTCACTTGCAGGTGAAAAAACACAAACTAGCAGTCAGCATGACTCACCTGCAGTGGAGTAAAAGCAACGCTGGAGGCTGTGCCAGCCACCTGTTTCTTCACTGTCGTACTGCCACCCCATGTCTGATTCTGCTTGCTTAGTTTTTGCTGAAAAAATCACACATCGTGGATACACTGAATACAACATGTAAAGTTTTTCTTCTTAAATCCTTATGTTTTAATGATCTGCAGCTGAATTTTGAAAGTGTAAAACAGAGATTATCGGTCTAAATTTCATAAATGTTCCATCCAATTTGCAAGCAATTATCCAGCAGACTCCTTTAAACAGGCCCATTCTTTTGTCAAAGGATCAGCACAGATTCAGCAAACCGTCAGTAAACAAGACTCAACCTTTCATCTCATTCCTGGTTTTCCCTCTAAGAATTTGCTGTCACTGAATTCTAACTGGTCTGTCCAAATCACAGCCTCTGTACTGGAAAACCTTTTTTTCTTTTGCACCCGAACGAAAAGGCCATAGACAACAGTGTGAAGATGGTTGAGACATGAAATGTCTGCAAAACTTTTGCTTTAAAGTTAAGACTGTGGTTACACTGGAATCCTCTTATGTTTTTTCTTAGAAACATGAAAATACCCAACATACACATTCACCGAAAATATCATATACGCTCCCAAGTCAAAATGTGACCTCCCATCACGAAATCAGTCTAAACTAGCATTTTGGGTATTTTGAGATATACATATCACTGGAAAGTGTACATTCTGCTGATTATTTTGGTACTTGAATAAAGCTTGTACTCAACAAAATGTAGACGTTATGTATGTTTAAAGTCATTAAGTTGTATGATGGCCATTTTGAGAAAACGACCTCTAAAGTTTTTATGTAGGCCTACTCTCCTACTCATTTTCCTCAAATTTCTTTACTTGGTGGCTTTGATCCGGTTTGTTTCTAATTTAGCTGTCATTATCTGAAAGGTGCACCAAAGAGCTTTCTGTCAGTATATTACATGTGGGGGTTCTGTACAGGTTACGGTTCGAAATATGAGACAAAAATAGGTAGCCTACTTTTGGTTAGAAATTACGTTCTTTCTGCTACAAAAAATACCATTTTAATTGATTAGTGATATTTTTTCAAGAAAGAAAATTCTGTGGGGGGTAGATTATAGTCCACAGAGGTCAATTTTGAGAAAAAGTCAAAACACCTCAGACAGACTCTCAGTCACCTTTTCAGCTCCTAGTGCTGTTCAACTGACTGCGAGTTAAGACTGATTTGGTGGTGGGAGGTCACAAATAGTCTCACTAGCCATTTCCTTCTTTTGTACCTTATTCCTTAACTTCGACAATGGCTCCAATCTTTTCTGTCTGATGATTCCAAACACACACACACTCATTCTCTCTCTCTCTCTCTCTCTCTCTCTCTCTCACACACACACACACACACACACACACACACACACACACACACACACACACACACACACAGCATATAAGTTCACCATTCCTTTTCCAACACAAAACTCAATGATATACACATACACATGTAGGGTTCAATGATTATGTTCAAATAACAAAGGTAACCCTACCTGAAGCGTCTTTGAGATTCGAGCCTTGGTCTTGGAATCCACAGGAGGTCCTCTGACTTTGCCCGACTTTCCTTTACCCATGGTCCCGAGAGAAAATCCAAGATCCTCTTGGTAGGCATCCTCCTCAATCTGTAATGAAAGGCCCCTATCAATTTCATGGGTTTCTCAACATGAATTTTTACCTACATCACTTTTTATAAAATAACATTTCCTACAGAAACTACAGTCTACTACATTATCTGCCTCCACACAATTTAATAAAAAGCCAGGAATAGCATACCTCCAGAAGACTTATTGTGAATGCAATACCAAATGATTTAAACATAAAAACCATCCATGTCATTCTTTTATTCAAGCCTTTTTGAAACATACAAAGTCATTTTTTCTCAAAATGTGTCAAAGCTTCCCATGTTCCAAAACACAAACTTGAAAAATCCTTTATATCGTTCTGTTAATGGCACTTACTATGGCCTATATTCAAAACTACTGTAAATTCTGCTTAGTTCAATTAAATGAACAATGAACATACAGCCATGAAAAGCAAAAATGTAGACGCATACACAAAGTTGCACAAACACACACCTATGCAAACACAAAACCACACAAACACACATGAACACACACACATTCATAGTCAAGCCCACTAACCTCTCCAAAGTTCATTCTGTTTGCTTGCTTCCTCAGCTCAGTCAACCCAAGACGCTCCTTCATCTTACGAGCCCTGAAAACATAAGAAGCAGAAATCAAAACAAATACATTCAATTAGATCTAAAATGAGTAAATAGACATAAAATCTTACAGTACATCTATCTTTTTGAAAAAGAAAACTTGGGCAATTAAAAGACAGGCATTCTATTATTCTATACAGTTTGGCAAACACAAAGAAAAAGAAAACTTGGGCAATAAAAAGACAGGCATTCTATTATTCTATACAGTTTGGCAAACACGAACTTCAGTGTGCACTAATGACCGTTTTTCAAACCAGTAACAGCAGGGACATTTCACAATTGTTTGGGCAAATATGAATCACGGTAACCATAACCTAACTTCAGACTGCCAGCAGCGTTATTCTCAGTAGTCAGTACCTGTATGACAAACGAAAGTCGCAGATTCAATTCCCAGTTGGACAGACTTTCCTCAAGATCAATTACCCACAATTCATGTGAAAAAATTCTGTCAAAAATAGACCAGAACTCTCCCTCCACCCTCACCCCCTTTACCAAAAAAAAAAATCTGAATACCTCAATATCATACCATACAGACAAGTGAGATAGCCATGTAATTAGATGTTAGATGTTGGGACTTTCAATTGGAGAGTCTGAGTTTGACCCTTCTTGGTTAGTGCCTGCTGAGTGAGAGATTGGTCAACACATGTGCAGACCTGCTAGTGTTTACACACATCAAAGATCTTCCAAACCATGTCAGCATTCATTGGCCTAAAAAAAACACGTGACATACCCACTGAAGGTGAATTATGAATGCAGATTATGTAGCAACATGATCTCTGCACAATGTGGACATGCGTACATGCATTCAAGAAGATGCTGCTCAGAATGAAAGAAAGAAAAAACAAAAAAACGGTACTAACCTTCTCCCTCCTCTTTTCTTTCGAGGTTGGTCAATGGGAGCAGGCAAAGGTTTCACAGTTTTCACTGGTGGAGGTTCCTGCCATTTCTCAAACTTCCCCTCCACTTCTGCACGAAGATCCTCCCCCACCTTGCCATCAACGCTTTCGTGAAAACTGTCTACACGTGCTGCCAAAGCTGTCTTAGAGGACATCTGCCTGGCTGCTTTGCGGCGAAGGTCCTACAGTATATGAAATAAACACGATAACAACAGAGACAACATTACATTCAAGTAAATAGTAATCAAGATAACAAAGAACTGAACACAACGATACAAACATGTAGGCATGTGCGTGTGCATGTGCTTGTGCTTGTGAGTGTGTGTGTGTGTGTGTGTGTGTGTGTGTGTGTGTGTGTGTGTGTGTGTGTGTGTGCGTGTGTGTGTGTGCATGCACGCTTTTATCTCCTTACTTCAATTGTTTGTATCTTTTCTATTTTTTAGACTTCTGTTCATTTTTTTAGGGTTCTGTTAAGTATTTTTTTGTTGTAATTCCTAACAGGAAATAATATTCAGATTAATAGCAACAGTACATGGAAAACAACTCGAGGCATGCTTCCTTTCACATGATCTTTTTCATACAAAAGCACATGCACACACACACATACACACATTCTCTTTCTCTGACCACACCACACACATCAACACACACACACACCCTGTCCAACCCTTAACCCTATCCCATTCACTCCAGCTGCATCCAGCCAAATGCAGCTCTCCCGTATCTGTTCACTCCGGCCACGGCTGGCTGCATGTTTGCACACATGGCCAGTACTTTTCCATCACGCTGTAACCATGAGCTTGCTCACTCTGAATGGATGAAATTTGGCGGTAGGTCCACGAAGGACCAATGAACTGTTAACACTAAATTAAGACGCCACCACTGGCATCATTCACAAGAGAGAAGAAGGAAATGACCGCATTCCATTCTTGTCTTTGTGCGAACAAGAAAGATGGCGAATACTAGGGTAAGTTTCACTGCGAGCTTTGCAAATGGGAGGGTTAAACAGCATACACGCTTACACTGTCCTACTAACCGGTGGCAGTTTCTGGACAGTTTCACTGTTGTAGATAAAACCTGTGTGGGGCAAGATGGCAGTGGTAGAAAACCCAGACATTGTACGTTTTTGCGCTCCTAAAAGCATGATGTTGCACGCTGGCATTTTGGACAGGTTTGTAAGGCCTCCTGCAACACCTGTCAACACAGAAATTCTGTCATGGAAAACATGTTTCTGAAGGATAGCGGGTGGTATTCCAAGCAAAGTTTTTTTTGATAGGATTATGCATACTGTCTGGCCCACAGAGCTTGAGTTAAATTGCTGCAAGGTCTGCATACTCCATTTTGGGTGTGTGAATACATGCTGATCATTTTTACATCTTACGTATATTTAATGTGTTGCATGCATGCACCCATGAAGGGGGTTCAGGTACCAGTAGATAGATCTGCACATATCTTGACCCGCGAGATCAGAAAAACTGCTGCTCTTTATCCACCAGGTGCTACTTAGATAGTTTCAAACTTACATTTTACGTAATATTTAATGTGTTGCATGCATGCACCAATGAAGGAGGTTCAGGTACTAGTAGACAGATCTGCACATATCTTGACCCGCGAGATCAGAAAAACTGCTGCTCTTTATCCATCAGGTGCTACTTGGATAGTTTCAAACTTACACATTCTGACTAGAAGTCAAACCTTCCAGCCACTGTCATGAAGATATTTACTGCTAGCATTTTGACAGAATCTTTCGACATCAGGCTATCCTTTCCACAACATGGGTGCAAACAGAAGTTTTGAGAACTGAAAAATAAAAGTTCACGAAAACTGTTGTCTGATCAGCCCTGTAAAAGAGCACAGCAGAATATCATAATTATTATACTTTTTTTCTGAAACTATACGATTTATTACCACCAAGGTTATTTTTGACTTTAACTGTATCAAAGAGGTAACTGAAAAGAACATCACAGTATATTTTACAGTTTTCTGTATTTTAACAATGCATCGAAGAAGCAGATGTTAACATACTGACCCATGAGTTTGGCAGCAATGGAAGCCCCCACAATGATTGAAAGATTTGGAGCGATGAATGTCATCCGAGATTCAACATATTCAAAAATGTGCCTCTTGCTCTCACTGAGTCCAACAGCCTGCAAGTCAAATCCAAAAAGACTCAGAAAAACAATTTAGTAGCCAACAATTTAAAAACACGATAAAACCAAACAAACAAGCAAAAACAAAAAAAAACAGCAACAAAAAATTTGGTGGTATTTGCTCCTATACGAGGGTTGTTCAATTTAAGATGTCACCACCCCCTTAAAAAACGTACCTCTCATCTCAGCAACTTGAAACTTTTACATCCCCTCGAAGTATTCTCCGTTGGCTAGGATGCAAAGTTCAAGCCTCCTACGCCAATTCTCAAGCGCCCTCTGATAGTCGGTTTTAGGCAGACCAGACAACTCTGATCTTACGGCTTTGGCGAGGTCTTGTACCCGGTCAAACTTACGCCCAGCGAGCTTTTCCTTCAGAACAGGGAACAGCCAGAAGTCGCATGGGGCCAAGTCGGGGCTGTAGGGTGGGTGGTCAAAAAACTTGGATCCCTTGCTCGCTCAGGAAGGTTGTGGTGACCTTCGCCTTATGGGCACTGGCATTGTCATGCAGAAGAAGGGTCCTCTGGGTGCCGACGGTTGGGCGCTGCTCATGGATTTTTCCTACAACTTTGGGGAGCACAACTTGGGTATAGTAGGAGGCAGTGATTGTTGATTTCTCAGGCAAAATGTCAATTGCCACAAGGCCTTGCGTGTTGAAAAAAATAGAAAACAGTCGCTTGCGACTCTGGAATCCTGGGCGAAGAACAACTGGTCGGTCTCCGTCAGGGCCAACCCACATGCGGTTGCAGCGTTTGTTGGGGATGCCGTAGAATGTGAGCCAACTCTCATCTCCCGTCACTAAGTCACACAGTCGTTTTGGCCCGTTGGGCTCAAACTCATCGAGCAGTTTGCGTGAACATGCCACCCGCTGCTGCTTCTGATCATCACTTAAGAGATGTGGCACCCATCTTGCAGCCAGTTTTCTCATGTGAAGGTCTTTGTGCAGAATGTTGTTAATGGTGCCAATTGAAAGCTCACATGCCTCGCTTAATTCCCGCACAGTCGAATGTGGATCCTCCTCTATCAGTCTTTTCACATATGCAATGTTTTGTTCGTTCCGAGCTGGTAAAGCTCGCTCTGCACGATTACCCCAATCAGATGGCACTCTACCTGCTCCTAATTGTTTGACCCACCTGCAAACTGTGCGGTAAGACACACAATCCGTTCCGTAAACAGCTTGCAAATCTGCGTGTATCTTCCTACAATCGTCACCAAGTTGTAGCCTTGTGAAAGTGTAGAAACGAAATTGCTCATTGGTGACGTCCATTTTTTTCAGGCTCAGCTATTTGAAACACATTTGTAATTACGTCATACTCCGAGTTGCGTCATGATGTCAACTTTATTTTCTGCATGCTAATCAGGTAAACTTTAAAGTTGTGTTTGGTATAAACATTTTTCTGTGCGTTGCTTCGTTTTCAAACGGCAAGCCTAGTGTCATCTTAAATTGAACAACCCTCGTAGTCTAAGCTTATCTGAAATCACAACAAAAGAAGGCTTTTAAAATGTATTCAAACACGGAAATTAGTGATAAAATACCCTGGTAACACATAATTTTTCACAACTTTTACAAAACTAAAGAAATATGAAACTCACAAAAATGAAACATACTTTTATAAAGTTTAGAACAAGTTGATAACATGCATTTTCCACAAACAGTGACATTGAAAATGTTATCCAGCAGGGTGTACAGAATATTTTTTCCACAAGATACACAACTAAACAGTCACCCCACTTGCCTCCATGATAGTTTGGGGAATGTGTTCAGAACGTACAAACTGACCATATAACAAGTCACACAGAAAATAAGCTAGCACTAGATTAGATTCTGCCTGCTGAAAATACCTCTTCTAGCTGCAAAACTGAACGTAAAGAACATACAGACTCACATGCTAACGTTTGCTACGGCTTACACTTATGCAGCTAACAATAGATGACAAAAGCAATGTGTACTCACTGTGTCACAGGCTTCAGAGACGGTCTTTAAGTCTTCATCAGACAGCTCAGTGCTGCAAGATAGAGTAAGGCAAAAATAAAATAAAATTGACAAACACAGTTTACAACACACACTGTGAATATGTGTTACTAAAATATTCAAATTCACTGCAGATCTGCTTCATTTAAAATGTGTAAATAAATCAAAACTGCACCATACTTATCTGAAAATCAAAATTAATCTGATTTTTTTTCTGTTTTGAAACAGAAAATCTACTTGATAACAAATAACTCATTAAATGATGTTATGTTCTGATTTTTTGGGTTTTTTGCTTACATGTTAACTCTTTGACTCCTGTACTCTATCAACCAACTGCAAAAACTTAACTCTTTTGATTCCCTTGTCCTATCCACCAACTTCCTGCAGAAAGCTGATGAATAGTGTGAGGGAATCAAAGATAGTGCAGGATGTTGGTGGGCAGGGTATGGGAGTCAAAGGGATAACAAACAATAAAATCAATACGAAATAAGAATAATAAGCAGAGCTGTTCAACAAGTGGCATATAAACATGATATTGAATGAGGCCTGCATGCTCAGCTGAACTGTTCGCTGTGGGACTAGCCTAAATGGTCACTGTGTGGTGCTTGTTTGTTTGTTTCTTCATTTGTTTGTTTTGTTTTGTTCTTCATGGAGATTTTTTTCCCAGGAGGTTTGTTTCGTTTTTGCCCAAAATTTGCATTTTTGCAGACAATTCCCATGCCTGATTAAGCACTTACCCTTGTGTGGTAGAAGCAGTAACACTGACCACCATGATAGTGGCAGGTGTCAGAATATCCTGAAGGGTCTCATTGTTCTTGGACTTTTCCAGGATATTGTTACCAAGTTCCTAATCAACAGAATGCATGATGTAAAACTAGTGAAATATATAGTTTAAAAAGCACACAAACACACATGCATGCAAACATCTGCTGCACACATATGTGCACACACTCTCTCTCACAAAAGCACACTTACAAATAGAATACACACTACATACAAACACACAAACACATTTGTACATGCATACACACACATAAGCAAATGCATCCATGCACATCCTCCCACAAGCTCAGACATACACAAGAATGCAAACACTACGCCATAAAATAACTACCTAAAACATTTTGGGCACCAACTGAGAATAATGCAAGCATTCTCATACACTTTACACAGTAAAAAACCCCCCAAAACAATGAGATTTTGTGCAGTATCTGAGCAATTTCAACCACTAGATATTAACCCTTTCGGCCCCTTATTTCTAGTCCTTAGTTATCCTCTCTTTCCCTCTTTTCCAAACTGTAGAAAACCCTTCATTCCCGAGTTTCTGGGACGATCTATACTGAACTGTACAGTGACTTCATTCGAATGGATATAGCAGACGAGTTATGGCTTGCATGTACATAAAACTATATATGAATGTGTTCAGGAATGAATATATTATATGTCTGTCATATTCAAAAGAGGGGTGCGACACATTCGGTGACATGCAGGTGTGAGACAGGTAAGATGTGGACCATAAATTACACACATGACAGACAAAACAAAACAAAATACGAACAGAAAAACAGATATGGCGTTGCCTACCTTTACTTGTTCTGTGAAATGTCGGAGCAGCATGTACATGTATATTCCCCCTTGTATGGCAATGCGTCAGTGTCCCATTGTCCTCATCACTAGTATTCACAAACTGTCAAATTTGTCCTTATGGTACAGCTTCAGTCACACACATTCAGTATTGATATATCTATGTACACACAAACTACAGCACTAGCTAAATGTTCCATGGGAATAAAAAAATAATCTGACATGTGTCCAATGAAATGCCAAGCAGTTTGTCACTGTCACTGTCACCATGTCACCCCCACTGCACAGGTAAGTTAGTGGCTGTAATCAACCACAGTGTGGTATAACACGAAACAGTTTTTCTGGGGGTTACAACACAAATAAACGTCACATTTCTGGCACTTCATGCGGGTCTTCCTCTTTTTTCCGCATTTACATTTGTAAATTTGCAAATTTTTTGCAAAAAGTTCGTCTGAATAAAACAGACTGAAATACTGAATAGCTGACATCGATGTGTCTAACACACGCGATGGTCCAGGGCGCTGTCGAAAGGTATGTTTCGTTTCTGATGGTTGAAACACACCTTGGGTCCATTCGAAACGAGGTTTCACATAGAAGAGTGGTAACCTTTCATCATCCAGTTCATCACCACTGTCCGAATCCTGTGCATCAGCAACAGCTTGATCAATTTCCCTCCACTGTTCTTCTGTCAAATCTAACAGATCGAACCCATCAACACCACCTACTATTTCATCTTCGGAAAATTCGCCACGCTCACTCGAATCGCTATCCATCTTCTCTCTTTGGCTTACGCTATGCGTCTGACAAAGACGAACTCTGCCGTCTTACAAACAGGAAAAATTCCCTGGGAAACTAACCACAGCATCCCATTATAATCAAACCCAGGACAGTAAGATAAACACTGGCCGGTGCCAGACTACTGTATACGGTGGCAGGGGAATGTAAGGTATGTGTTTCTAACGGTTCAGCCGGTGCCCGGTCTTCCGGGCCGTGGGAAGGAAAGGGGGATATCTCTGCTGTCGGATGTCCGGGCAGCGGGAATGAAAGGAATATTTTCAGCTGACCGGACAACAGGGCTGTGGGGCTGAAAGGGTTAATGTCAAAAACAACTCCACCATAATATCTTCAGAGTAATACCAATGTCTCAAAAACAAGGTCTACAACAGGTCCTTGGCATAAATCAATACCTTCACAGTGCAGATGTACTCCATGGGAATTGGTACCAGAGAGTCCAATTCCGGAAAACGCTTGGAGTAAATATCCCTGATGAACTGATGAATAACATCTGAAAAATAAAAAACAAAAAAACATTTTCAGATATAAAAAAACAACCAACCAATTAACCAACAGCACATGTAGTATACACATTCAAGCATGCTCACTATTTCTCTCACTCTCTCACACACACACAAACACATGCACATACTTAATGAGAATGCAACTGAAAGTCAGCACCTAGTAATTCCGTTTTTGTTTGTTTGTGTCTTTTTTCCCCCCCCCAGGAATCTGACAATGAAAATGGGTCAGCACATTACTAATTCTATTTTCTATTTCCACTCTCATATTGCTAGCATCCATGATTACTAAGCACTCACTACTCGTAATTTCAACTTCCATTTTCACATTCATATTGTTGGCATCCATAATCACTCAGCACTTATTAACTTTATTGTCTATTTCCACATTCTTATTGTTGGCTTCCACAACCACTCAGCACTTACTGATTTCATTGTCTATTTCCACAGTCATATTGTTGGCGTCCACGATCAGCTTGTATTCTGGATCAGCTTCTACTGGTCCCACCACTGAAAGTCACATGCAATTATGATTATGTACACATGGATAAAGCTTGCGCATTTGTTCACAGATCATGATGACTGAAACTGACAGACAGAGAGGGAACGAAGGCAAAAGCATGAGAAACAGATAGAGACTGCAAGTTCACAGAGAAGAGCCAGACAGACCACTCTCAAAAGACGAGTGACCTCCACTAGTTTCATACACATTCCCTGTTGAACAATAAGTTCTGAAAGTGATTAGATTTCTTAAAGTTCATCATTAATCTGTTTACAATAATTGGTATATTCAAAAGCTCTCTCTAGTGGTTCAAATCTGTTCACATCTTTTTTTTCTTTTCCACATTCGTGTTTTTTCTTTTTCTTCTTTTATTTTTATCATACTCAGTGCATGTAAGCTTTTAAAAATCATGTTAAATGTTTTCAATGTAAAGCAGAAATTCATCGCAAACAGTTTGATCAATGCACCATCTGTTTTTGTAGCATCAAAGAATTAAAATACAAGAAATGGATACTTCAAATGTTTAGTTTTCCTGTCAAAAATATAAACAAACAGACAGACAGACAGACAAACAAACAATCAAATGAGTAAACAAATAAATAAATAAGGAGAGATAGAGATGATCACAGGACAAATCTAGAGGGTTTGTGCATTATGACTTACAAGCGCAGACACAGTTTGAAGAAATCCAGATATTACAAGATTTCAACATCTCTGACATACTGACTGAGAGGCAGGCAGGAAAACAAAACTATGACTAACCTTAAGGATTCATAATAAAATATTTATACCTGCTTCCCTCCTGTGTTGTTTTGAGTAATCCTGGATGTTTTCCAAAATCAGAGCGAGCTGCAATGAACAAGATGACTCTGTTTAAATTGTCAATATTGAAATAATTTTAACACATAATGCACATGCATATCACGAACTTGCAGGCATGCAAATTCACATTCATACTGCCTACAGCCCATCTGACTGCTACAGCAATATCTGAGCTAACACCTTATTCTTACTGTTTAAAGCCCAACCGACTGCACGGAGCCACATCAGGGCTATGACTATTTCAAAACACACAAAACGTTTGGTTTGAGAAGAAAAAAGCTGGAAAAGAAAAAAAAAATTAAGTACACATATCAATGCATGCATGCATATAATCTAAGGATATTCCCCTGATCATTCCGTCTAATTTATCACCAGGGGTTTAAAAAAACAACAACCTAAATACAAATGTGAACATACCTTAGGACACTAAAACATACATAAAAAGTGGCCTACATCCCCTAAAATTGCTCCTTAGAGCCAAATGTGCAGTCAATACAAATACACAATTATCAATACTAAGAATGCAAGGCTTTATAGAACATATACAGGTCTTGCAAACCTGTAAACCAACATTCTTCCAAGCCTTTGAACCCTGTCCATCCTGCTAACATCTTTGCATTGTATGCAGTCTGTTGTAATCACTAAATCATGCACACAGTTGTAACCACTAAATCATGCAGTGTAATAACGAAATCATGAAGACAGTTGTAATCACTAAATTGGTGCCCAGTGTCTGGATCATCAATGGATATGTCTGGACAGAGTGCTAGTACTGATCTTGCTCCTCCTGTCATTTTTTATCCTATCTAATGATGAAAACCCTCATTCACAGCTGATTGTGAAGATTAGCAGCACAAAGATGACAAGCACTGAAAAGTCATTTAGTCTGTCCTCATCTGCCAGAACTTCCTGCCACATTTCTGGCATCTGTGACATCAATAACAGTCTCTTCACAGCTGCCTTAAGTAAGCCCCAATCACTCCCCCATCCCCCTGCTGTACCAAAGTAGCACCTACTTTCTAACAGAATCTCCTCAAAGTAAATGAGGAGAATTCAACTCCTGAACACCAAAGCTGACCAGATCTGACAAGCCAAAACTAAAGTGCCTCAATGAGAATATTTCTTTGGAGGGACAACAAACATCTTTACTTGTCATAGGCATTGGCCCAACTTTGTTGTCTGCCACTCTTTCGTTGGCAAGTGGCCTGATACTAATAGACATGTGAACCTCACTGTGATTGGCCAATATCTGAGGCAATACTTTTGTAAATATATAATAATAATTGTGTTAAATGTAACTGTTGCTATTTCTGCATGCTTTGTTACCTGTAACTTTGATACTTCTGCAAATTTGGCTGTTGACTGTAGGTAAAACCAGAGAAAATTGAAGGTAAAACTAATTGACTGAATTCTCTGTGGCAGATGGAGGAGAACCACAGCACTTGCCCAGCAAGCAGATCACAATGTTCACCACATGCACAACACAAATAATCACTTGCCTTGGGCAGTTGGGCAACCACTCCTGCGTAACTAAAACTAAAAGATACAAGAGTATTACTACAGTAAAGTAAAGTAAAACCTGACAGAAGCAAGCTGCACTATACGTACCTCCTTACTATCTTGCAGTTTAGCAACATTTCTGACAGAGTTGCTGGGCTTCTCAGTTGTCAGAGCCACGTCATCAATATCATCGACCTCTGCCTCCATGTCACTGACCTCTTGTTCCACATCTTCTCCTCCTTCCTCCAAATCAGCCAACAGCTCATCTGCTAATGACATTTTGCTGACTTTTCTCTACCTGAAAGTCAAACCAGCAAGAAAAAAATTGTCATATTCTCACCTATGTCAGTTTATAGGAACCATTTTAATTTTCTTATAATTTTCAGTTGAAACGTCTAATCTGGTTTTAGTTTAGTTTCTCAAGACAGTGTCTCCACATGCACTGATGCTATAGATGCCACATGATAGAAGAAGACCCAAGATGATCAGGGCATAAACCGGAAGCCTGCACATAAGTCCTATGCACTGGCAAAGTCTTGACTAAATCAAACATCTTACAAGTTTACAAAATATAATTCAGAGGCTTACGAATTCTGGGGTAAGAATTATCAAATCAGTCAAGTCAGTTCATATTGACTACTCCACTCTGTTTTTGGCGTATCTTCCTATTCAAAGAATTGAATTAGTAAATATGATCTTGCCTCTCTAGACTCTTATTCAAAGTCCAGTGTCTCTTTCATTCCTTCCTTAATTGCCTGTCAGACAATCAGTACAGCTGTGATGACTAATATCAAATCCACTCTGTTCAGCAAGTTACCGTCCAAGCACTGAAATAGGCACTATCCCTGTACCCCACAAGCATTTTGCCAACCCAGGTTCCTGTATTTAAGTAAAACTAGTTGTCTGCAGCTATACCTAAGAAAAAGAAATGCAGCAGTGACAACCATTCACTCAATCTCTATCCATTAAGCTTTCGATACAGCCATTTTAACCATGTCAGTAAGAATAATGTGTGACACAGTTACAGTATGTGGAAATATTTGGGCACTGTCTTGTTTGCTCCTTCATGTTATCTGCATTTACTTTGTATTCTTCGAACAAGATGATCCCATTCATACTTCCAAAAATTTAATTTAAAACTCTGGTGATGGAGATGTTGGAGGTGATGTTGGTGTGGGTATCAAGGTACTGGCTTGCAAGTCATTTTGACCATAAGCATATATCTTGAGAGGACAGGGTGAAACAGACCCGAAAAGAATCGTCTGTCATAGTAAATATACCTTTCAAACAGCCCTGGGCATCAAGTTCAACCTGACTGTTCGGAATAGATCATCATCTATTTTAAATAGATGGCTGGCTTCCTCCAGTTGATCAATGCGCAGCACTGAGCCAACACCCATTTTGCATATGGCATCTTTATTAAAACCACGGAACTCGATGATTCAAAGATAAACTAAGCTTACTTGACAACAGTTGTATCAAGTTAATGATGTTATTGGAATAGCCAGAGCAAAAATTACAAAACGCCATCAAGAGAAGGCAATTGTGTATTTTCTTTGCTTTTACTTCCGATGCCTGATAAATGAAATAGCAAAATTTGCAGAGGCCCACATTTCATATCCGTTTCAAAAGGATTGTGTAATACTCTGTCCATTCCACATATGGACAGGTCTGACCATACAGGTTCAGTTCTCCTCAACCATAAAAGCGAAACAGCTTGTGTATCAATCCACTCTGTTTATGCGTCACGTGTGTATGTGTTTGTGTTTGTGTATGTTGTGAGTGTGGGGTGTGTGTGTGTGTGTGTGTGTGTGTGTGTGTGTGTGTGTGTGTGTGTGTGTGTGTGTGTGTATGTGTGTGTGTGTGTGAGAGACAGAGACAGAAAGAGGCTGCCAGAGACAGAGAGAGACAGAGACAGCCAGACAGAAAGAGAGAGAGAGAGAGAGAGAGAGAGAGAGAGAGAGAGAGAGAGAGAGACTACAGCACTGTAAAGTTCTATGTGTGTCACTGCATGTTTGTGTGAGCATTATTATTACATAACTTATCTCATAAGACAGTCATTCTAACCTCTTGGCTGCGCTGTTGATATCTTACATACATTATGATCATGATTCCAGAATCAACAATCACTGAATCAGTGTTGTCAAATAGCAACTGCGATACGCCGATAGTGTTTCAGCAGATAGTACCAGACCATCAATCAACGTGATGATTGTGGACACTCAACGACAAGATCAAGATCAAGATCAAGATGATACCATCATTGATGGTATTTGAAGAATAGTGTGTCACTGTGTGACAATCTGGCTGAACATGTGTATTGTTTCAAAAATAATCTTTATTTATTTCTAAATCTTTCTGTAGGCCTGTGTACTGTGAAAGTTTTAGAGGTTAGGAGACACAGGTGAATTTAAAAAATGGGGAAAAAAATAGGCGTAGGCCTACCTAATTTTCATCTTTTACTAGTTTTAGTTTTTCGGAAATTTTCTGAGCACGCACTGCAGCCAAAGACATGATTATAATTAGAGAAGAGTTACAGTATCATTATATAGGGCCTATAAGTGTCAAAATTCAAACATTTATGAAAATGCTAATACTGAGCAACCCACTGCACAAAGAATTACCTTGATACTGTTATTGTTGTGCTGAATCGAAACAAAAACTGTCTCCGTACGTCTACTACACGTTCTTTAACCGGAAGTATCGCTTTGGTATACCTGCACATAAAAAACAGAAACTACCCAAATATGATTAACAAAATTATGATTACCTAACACGCTTGGGCAAATCTTTCATTAAATGTTTATTCACATTTGTGATGACACAGAATAAGCTACTGTTGAACGGAGATTAGACTGAAGTAATGCTCACTGGCATTAAATACAAACTTTCCACTGTGTGTGTGTGTGTGGGGGGGGGGGGGGGGGTTGAGTGTGTGTGTGTGTGGTGTGCGTGCATGCGTGCGTGCGCAGGTGTGTGTGTGTGTGTGTGTGTGTGTGTGTGTGTGTGTGTGTGTGTGTGTGTGTGTGTACGATAATGAAAATGAACCACTTTAGTTTTGGTAATCAATGGGATTCCTTTCTTGATTTAACATATAACTTACATCTAATGAAATAAACAAGAAAATGGCTCGGTGTCCCACCTGGTCTCACTGATGTTGCATTCTACTGTCGTCAAGCAATGCTGAAGCTACCTCTGAAATCCATAGTGGAGGAATACAAAGTTGGAAAAGCAAGACTGTTGAGCATGCTGGAGGAATCGGAGGACAATATCGTGAGAGCAGTTCATCCAAAGCTGAGAACTGGCAGAAAGTGGAAAGTCCAAGAGGCTGTAAACAACGCCAAGAGAAACCTCAGCATCAAAGAAATAATTGGACACACGCAAACCAACAGACAGGGACTGGGAGCAACAAAAATGCAGTGGTGGTCCAAAGCCAAAGGGAAGGAAAAAAGAGACATGATCATACAGGAGTTGAAGGAAGAAGAAGATGTCAAAAGAGTGCAGAAGGCAGTCCAGCAAGGTCAACAGGGGCAATGGACAACATGGGACAGTGCACTCCAAAGAAGTCTCAGCTGGAACGATATGTGGCACATGGCTCCTCTAAGGATAAGCTTCCTCCTCAGATCTGTATATGACCTGCTCCCCTCGAATGCAAACTTAGTGAAATGGGGGAAAGCAGACGACCCAGCATGTCCGCTCTGTCAGAAGAAACAAACAGTGGAACATGTCCTAAGCTCTTGCAAAGTAGCGCTAGCCCAAGGAAGGTATACATGGAGGCACAACCAAGTTCTGAAAGTGATCACAGATGTGGTTAGCGAAAAAACCATGACCCCAAACGCACCAATTGCTATGACAACGTTCTACAAAGCAGGAGGGAAACAGGTCTGGCCCGAAAGGGCTATGACAACCAGCACATTGCCAAAGGGTCTTCTGGATGGAGCAGTCGACTGGGAGTGTACAGCAGACCTCCCAGAGTGGAGAAATTACCCAGATGTCATCAGCAAGACAGGCATGAGACCAGACATCGCTCTCCACTCTGACTCCTCGAAACAAGTGATTCTGATAGAACTCACTGTGCCATACGAAAGCAGAATGGAAGAAGCACATATCTACAAGACCGAAAAATACGCCGGTCTTGCCAGCACCCTGAAGAAAGCAGGTCTGCGGGTCAAAATCTTCGCCATAGAGGTCGGGGCAAGAGGGTTTGTGGGCACCTCCGCTTATGATCTCATGAAACAACTCGCCATTTCTGGGAAGAAGAGGACTAGAGCCCTTAAAGCGATGGCAGAGGCAGCAGAAAGGAGCTCAAGCTGGATCTGGGCAAGGAGGAACGAAAAAAGTGAACTTCATAAGGATTAAATTCCCTACAGATGATGTGTGCCCCGTTAGCACATTGGTAAAACCGCGTACCGCAGTTCTGAAGCGCAGAATCGCCCAGGTTCGATCCCCGGCGTGGGAAAAATAAAATAAAATAGACAACAGCAGAAGGGCATCCAGGAGTCATGACCTGGATGTGGCCCGGCCCCCCGAGAGTGTAAGGAATTCAGGGCCGAAACACTTGTCTAAAGGGGGTTACTTCTCTGAAGACCTTCTGTTGTCTAGCTCTCCCTAGAGTTTCTTTCTACCTATAACTTACATCTAATGAAATAAACATCAACCTACAGACAAACGAGATATTATCAGTAGTTTAGTTTAGTTTAGTTTAGTAATAGGGACATAACACATTAGCCGTTTAGCTATTTCAAGTCCCATCATTTTTATTTTTATTTTCTTACACTCGTAGTCAAGGTCTGTCGTACGCCCAGTTTTTTTGATGATTCATTCATCATATTCGTATTTAAGTTCAATGTAATGTTTCCAGTGGTCAAGCTGGTTTTTAAACGAGTTTGTGTTTTGTGCTCTTTAAATTTCGTTTGGTAATTTATTCCATACATGTGCAATTCTATTTGTAAAATAAAACTTTCTAATGTTAGTCTTGCAATATTCTATAAATATTTTATCAGTATTATTTCTTGTTTTGTCATAATTTGTCTGTTTGAAAAATTCTGTTCTATGTACGTCTATATTGTTAAAAATCTTGAAACTTTGGATCAGATCTCCCTCATTCTTCTTGCTTTTAAACTGGGTAAATTGAGTAATTCTAATCTTTGGTCACTCGTGTAACATCGATTTGTCAGAAGATCTGGGAGACAAAACAGTGGCCCACAGAATGGACTCAATCACTCATCATCCCCCTGCCCAAAAAGGGAAATATGCGCCAATGCCAGAACTACAGAACAATAAGTCTCATTAGCCACACCAGCAAGATCATGCTCAGAGTCATATTGAATCGACTGAAGAAAGAAGCGGAAGAACACCTTGCGGAAGAACAAGCTGGATTTAGGGCGGGCAGAAGCACAGTAGAACAGATCTTCACCTGCCGGATAATGATGGAGAAACATCTGCAGCATCAGAGAGACCTGTTCCACAACTTCATAGACTTTAAAAAAGCATTCGACAGGGTGTGGCATAAGGGTTTGTGGCAGGTGCTAAGAAAGTTTGGCATAGAGGAAGGTCTCGTCCAAACCATCCAGGCGCTGTATAACACTGCCAGCAGCGCAGTTCTCCTCAACAACCAGATAGGGGACTACTTCAAGACCACAGTTGGAGTCCGTCAAGGCTGCCTACTCTCTCCCGTGCTGTTCAATCTCTTCCTGGAGAACATCATGCGTGAAGCCCTCCATGACTTCCACTCCACTGTCTCCATCGGAGGAAGAACCATCAACAACCTGAGGTTCGCAGATGACATCGACCTGATGGGAGGCAGCAACGAAGAACTACAAGACCTGACCATGAGACTGGAAGAAAGTGCAGGTGCACACGGAATGGAAGTGAGCACAGAAAAAAGCAAAGTCCTGGTCAACAGCACAACCAACACCCATGCTGAAATCTACATGAACGGGCAACAGCTTGAAGAAGTGGACGCTTTCAAATACCTTGGCGCCACCCTCACCAAAGACGGTCGCTCTACAACAGAAATCAAGACCAGACTAGCGATCGCAACAGCAGCAATGGTAAAGCTAAACAAGATCTGGAAGAGCAGAGAGATCGGCTTTCCATCGAAGATGAAGCTGTACAAGTCCCTGGTGCTCCCCATCCTGCTGTATGGATGCCAGAGCTGGACCATGACAGCAGAGACCACCAAGAGAATCCAGACGTTTGAAACTAAATGCTTCAGGCGCTTGCTCGGGATCTCTTGGCAAGATCGGAAGACAAACGACTTTGTGTGGAGCCAAATAACAACACTCGCAGGCCCACAAGAACCCCTCCTGGCAACAGTCAAGAACAGGAAGCTGTCGTGGTTCGGGCATGTCACACGCCACAACTCACTGCCCAAAACGGTCCTCCAGGGTACACTGGGAGGCGGCAGACGAAGGGGACGACAAGCCAAATGCTGGATGGACAACATCAAAGAATGGACCAGATTGGATGGCCCCACGCTGGTGCGACAGGCGGAGGACAGGGCCGGTTGGCGACGGCTGGCTTCAAGAGTGTCTCTCATCTCTCCTCTACGCCCATCACGGGCAGGAGAATGATGATGATGATGATGAATCTTTCTCTATATGAATAATTTTGAAAACCATGAATTAATTTAGTAGCTCTTCTTTGTATCTTCTCTATCAATGCTGACTGTCTTTTAAGACGTGGAAACCAAATAATGTTACCATACTCCAAATGAGGCCTCACTAAGCCTTTGTACAAATATAAAAATGTCTCCCTGTTTATGTATGAGAATGTTCTTTTTATGATTCCAAGCAACTTGTTTGATTTATTAACAACATTTTGAATGTGATTATCAAATTTGAGACTTTTATCAAATATTACTCCTAAATCTTTTTCTTCTAAACATTCTATTATTTCACAGGTAATACCATCATTTATCATAGAATATTTGTTACATGGGTTACTTTTTCCTAAATACAAGACTTTACATTTTGAAGCATCAAAGAAAAGATTCCAAGTTTCTGACCAATGGACCAATGTATCTAAATCCTTCTGCAATATACTATGAGTATGATTAGAAGATGTATTGTATATTTTAGAGTCATCTGCAAAGATCTTACAAAAACTATTAATTTTCTGAGGTAAATCATTTATGAATATAGTAAAAAGAACAGGACCAAGTATACTCCCTTGAGGTATACCACTCAGTACATCTGTATATTTAGAGTAATCATTTCCAACTCTAACTAGCTGTTTTCTGTCTTTTAAAAAGTCTCTAATCCAAGCTAGTAACTTACCCGTAATTCCATAATACTGCAGTTTGATAAGCAATCTTTCATGCGGAACAGAATCAAACGCTTTTCTAAAATCCAAGTAAATAATATCTATATTCTCTCCTTTATCCAATAGATTAGTAAAATAATTCATTACTTGTAATAACTGGGTAATGCACGATCTATGATGTCGGAAACCATGCTGACATTCATGTGATCAACTATAACATCCCTTATTATAGATTCCAATACTTTGCATGGTACTGAAGTTAGGCTAACTGGTCTATAATTACCAGGATCACTTTTTGTACCCTTTTTGAACAAAGCTGTGACGTATGCATTCTTCAACTCTGTAGGTACTATTTTCCTTTCTAGCGATTTATTAAACAATATGCTGAGTGGAACAGATAGTTCTTTACTCAGTTCTTTTAAAATCCTCGGATGAATATTATCAGGTCCTTGAGCCTTATTTACATTTAACATCTTTAACTTATTTTCAACTGCCTCAGGTGTAACTACCAAATCTGTTATTGTTTTGCCATCTGACCAATTTGCTATATTTATAGATGGTAGATTTTCCAAGTTCTCTTTTGTAAATACACTAGCAAAAGATTTATTTAAGGTATTTGCTTTATCAATGTCGGATAATGCAGTGTCACCATTAGCCTTAGTCAATGGGCTAATACCTACTTTTACTTTGCACTTTGATTGCACATATTTCCAAAATCTTTTAGGGTTAAACTGACAGTCTTTTGCTATGTTTTTTTCATATTCTTTCTTTGCACGTTTAATTTCTTTGGTACAACTGTTTCTTATCGCTATATAATGAAAATAGTCTTTCCCCACTTTAGTTTCTAAAAACCTCTTAAAAAGATAATGCTTCTTTTTTTTTTTTATTAATCTCCAAACTTTTTTGTTAATCCACAGTGGTTTAGTTTTTACATTATCACTGGTTTTTATTTTTGGTATATTTTGTTCCATGGAAAGTAGGATTTTATTTTTTATTGTGTCCCAAGTCTTATCCACATCCATGGAATTTAAAACTGTCCAATCTTCCTGACTCAGTTCTTGTTTCATCTTTGCATAATTTCCTTTTTTGAAATTAAACTTATAATTTGTGGTATTTTAAGTTTTGGGTGTTTGAACATACAGCTCGAAAATCAGTACCTCATGGTCACTTTTGCCTATGGGACAATAATGTTTAATTTCAGATATAAATTCTTCATCATTTGTTATCACCAAGTCAAGAATATTTGATTTTTGTCCCTCCCTTCTTCTAGTTGGAGATTTTACCATTTGTATTAAATATGCATCATTCAAGCATTCTTTGAATGTGTTATCCCTAACACCTGTCCATTTTCCCTTCCAGTCGATGTTAGGAAAATTAAAATCCCCCATTATACAAACTTTATCAAATGAGGATATATATTTATCGTTTAACAGTTTACATAAATTTTCTTCATTTTCTGAAGTGGTATTAGGACTTTTATATATGCGTCCCAGTAGGACTTTTAATCCATCTTTAGTGACAAAATGTGCCCATACACATTCTTCAAAATGTGTCGTGTTAAGTTTAATACATTCCTGAACATTCAGGTTTGTCTTAACATACATCAAAACGCCCCTCTTAGGTTTGGCATTGGTAAATTCAGTATAGCCAGGAATAGTGTATTCTGCTAAAAAATAATCTGACTGACTTTTGCTTAAAAACTCAGTGATGGCAACAATACTGGGTTCCTCTTCTTCTATCAAAAACAATAATTCTTCTCTTTTGTTTATTAATCCATCAATATTTGTATAAAAAAAATTTACACTCATTGCTTGCATTATTTACAATATTTACATTTTCTGCATTTTTAGACTGTTCTGGCTGATTTAATTGTCAATGTTTCACGTCATTTGCCCCAGTAGCACCTACTGATTGCACTGTCACAATCCTGTCACCTCGAATTTTCAAGTTTTTCTCTCCATTTTCAATTCTTTTTTTCAGTCCTGCTCTTAATTCATTTTGTTGTAATCTTTCTGCAGGGGTATAGTCAGGATTTATAAAAATCCTGTCTTTATTGTCCTTGGCAATGACATCCTTGTTTATTTTGTATGCATTTTTTAAGATCTCTCTCTTTGTGTTCCATGAACGGACCTTTATCCTTAAAAGTCTCAGCCAGAACTCTCCCACTCTGCCTAGTCTCACTGGTTCTTCTATCTTTTTGTCTTGTAGATCGGGACATATTTTGTCAACAATGTCCTGTACTTTTTTCATGTCTTCCTGCTGTCTTTCTATGGAATCTGGCTTTCTGCTCTCTGTCAGTCCGACAACAACAAGGTTCAACTCCCTTTTCTCTTTCTCATTCCCTTTCCTTCATCTTTTCATCAATTTTTTTGTTTACTATTTCTTCAATTTTCTGGTCCAGACAGACCCCAGTAGCACTTTCTACTTTCTTCAGTCTGTTCTCAACAGACTGGAACATGGATAGCAGTAACTCAATTATTTTTTATGCTGGCACAAAGAAAGGAAAATAGGAGAGCGAGATAAAAACGAGAAACTGCTGTTGACATAATTTTGATATTGGCATAAAGAAATAAAAAAAGAAAAGAGAAATAAAAAGGAGGAACTGCTATTGGCACACTAAGTGATTCTGGCACTAAGAAATAGAAAACAAAAGAGAAACAAACGAGAAAATGTCTTTCACATACTTTTAATTCTAGCGCTAACAGCATGCAATTTAGAGTTTATTCAACAGGAATCCATCACATTCGGACAATTCTATATGCTCTTCGCCCAGTGTGCTATCTGTTATCGGACAGAATTCTTGATCCTGCGCAAAAAGCTTAAACAAGGCAAGGTTCTGAAAAGGAGGGGGTTGGAGTGAACAGGTCCTGCGAAGGTAGACTGACACCACCAGAATGATTGAAGCATTAACATGGACATTAGTTTCATAGCTTCCACATGAAGTGTTTGTATCGGATCCTGGCATTTCCTGGAAGAACTAAGTGCCAAACAAGAATGTATCCCCTCTTTAACAATGACGACTGCGATAGCTTGGACATGTCCGCCACATGCAGGAGAGAGAAGGGGGGGGGGGAGAGAGAAAGAGAGAGAGAGGGAGAGAGAGAGACAGACAGACAGACAGAAAGAGAGAGAGAGAGAGAGAGAGAGAGAGAGAGAGAGAGAGAGAGAGAGAGAAAGAGAGAGACTCAGGTGCAATTTTCCATTCCAGATGTAACAACTCTTTGCAAAATGATATCCACAAAGTCAATTGGTTACGCAGGTGAATCATTCTCTTCAACATAAAGGCCCACCGTCTTCATCTTTCTGGGTGCTTGGGAAACCTCAAACTGTGATAATAAAAACAATTATAAAGTAAGAAGTTGTTAGTGGTGACATCATTAAACAAATGCTGAATACTGAAATTGTATTGGCCACAAATCTTTATGTATTCCCTTTCTAAATCCTGTTGATGGAAATAGAAAATTTTTTATTTTGTCAACACTTTTTGTTCAGGTCTTTTCCTCCCAATTCTGACTGCTACCCAATCTCTTACCGCTTTAAGAATGAAAACAACGTTCAGCATCGTTTCTTTTCGTGTTCAATAATGTGATTATTCAAGTGACATAACATAGACAATTATCCCGTAAATAAATTCCTCATTACAGATGTTCCACAGTGTGTCAACACTTTGGTAGTCACCTACTTTGTTTTCCTTTAAGTCGGTTTCAGTTTCAGTTTGTTTCGGTTTCTCAAGATGAGGTCTCCGCGCTGGGAATGAATTCCACGTGCACTGACGTTACTGATGCCGTATGATAGTGAAGATACAAACTGATGAAGACACAAACCTTAAGCCTGCACATTAACTCGAGTCGGTCTAATTTGAAGACAAACTATTTTGTCCAGCAGTGATTTTCCCCTCTACGTGTCCATCGTTTCGTCCCACTCTCCTCCTGTCCTCCCCCTCCCGGTCTGCATGTGCTCTGTACCCTGGAATTTGTGGTCATCGTAAGTAAATGCCTTGGTGAATAGTGACAATGCGTCATCATCATCATCATATATCGTCGTCGTCGTCGTCGTCGTCATCGTCGTCGTCGTCGTCTCATCATCATCATCATTATCATCATCACTATTGGGGTGGTGTACACACACACACACACACACACACACACACACACACACACACACATACACACACACACACATACACACACACACACACACGCACATACACACACGCACACACACGCACACACACATACACACACATGCATGCACACACGCACATACACACATGTCGAAATACATTTATGTAGCCTACCTAAACAAATGAATGCATACTAACAGCATGTTCAGTAGGCCTCCTTCGGTCATTACTGACCATGGACAAAGTACATCCGTTCTAATGTCTAGATGGGCTGTCTGCTTGGTCCAAGCAGCGTCGCCTGTGACTCTACAGACCAATGCGAGAGAGGCAGTCTCTGTCGCAGCGGTCGCATGTGTATGCTGATGCTGGTCTGTTGGCTGTCATCCCTTTTCTGCGAACTCGCTTTTCTGCTGCAGCAGCTGACAGTTTGTCCTCACCAATCCGCAGCTATTTCTTGAGAGTAGTTCTCCAGCTGTTACGGTCGTCTGCGAGGTCCTCCCAGGACTCAGTGTTGATCTCAAGCGCCTTCATGTCACACTTGCAAACGTCTTTGTATCTCAGCTGTGGGCGGCCAATGTTTCTCTGCCCTGTGGCAAGCTCACCATAAAGGATGTCTTTTAGGATGCGACCATCTTCCATGCGGCGAACTTGGCCCAACCAGCGCAGCCGACGCTGTCTCAGCATGGTATGCATGGTTGGGAGGCCAGCGCAGGTTAGGACTTCGGTGTTGGTCACCTTGTCTTGCCAGGAAATGCCAAGTATGCGCCGTAGGCTTCTCAGGTGGAAGGTATTGAGCCTTTTCTCCTGATGAGCATGCGTGGTCCATGCCTCGCTGCCATACAGCAAGGTGATGAGGAGACAGGCGTTGTATACAGCCATCTTTGTCTTTGTGGTCAGCTTGGGATTTGTCCACACCCTTTGTGTGAGGCGGGCTAGTGTTGTGGCTGCCTTCCCGATCCTCTTGTCGACCTCTGTGTCAAGGGAGAGGTTATCGGTGATGGTGGACCCAAGATATGTGAATTGATGGATGGCTTCAAGCTCGTAGTCATCAATGGTGATGGCTGGTGGAGATGGCGTGTCTTGACCCAGGACGTTTGTCTTCTTAAGACTGATGGTCAGACCAAAAACTTTGCAGGCTGAATATGGGTCACAACTGCGGCATCGTCGGCAAATAGCATGTCTCTGATGAGGGCTTCACGGACCTTTGTCCCTGCTCTGAGGCGGGCGAGGTTGAAGAGCCTGCCATCTGATCTGGTCCGCAGGTGGATCCCTTCTTGCGCTGTGCTGAACGCATGCCTCAGGAGGAGAGCGAAGAAGATTCCAAAGAGGGTTGGGGCCAGGACGCAGCCTTGTTTCACACCGCTGCGTACGTCGAAGGGCTTGGAGAGGTTTCCGTTGAACTGCACCATCCCTTTCATGTTTGAGTGGAAGGACTCAATTAAGCTGTGCAGTTTGGGGGTATATTCCATCTGCTCGCTTTTGTCTGGACAATCATTCTTTTGTGTGTGTGTGTGTGTGTGTGTGTGTGTGTGTGTGTGGTATGTGTGTGTGTGTAAACTTTTTATTATGATGAATCTTTAAATGTGGAAACGTACATACTGGTGGAGTGAGAATAATATGATTTTGCTGTGTCCTAAGCTCGGTTTAGGGCTAGTTTCATGGTTTCACCCTGGTTGAACAGATGCACGTGTACGATGAACATGGAGTATGACGGAGATCCGGATCCGGACAAGTGTCACGGATTCACGGCTTCCGGTCGTCCGAACGATTTCAATTAAAGTACCAAACCATGGAGGTTGGGCGAGAGTTTTATAGTTATGAAGAACTGGAGTATGCCATTAATGAGTTTCAAGATACACACTACGTTCGATTATATAAGAGAGACACAAGAACGATTCAGTCGGCAAAGAAACGGGCGACAAGAAAAGAATTCAACGCACGGATTGTTTACTCCGGAATCAAGTACACATGCGTGCACGGAGGGAAAATGTTTGTCTCACACACGACTGGCCTCCGACCAAACACAAAGTAAGACATTGTTTGTTTTTCTTTAACAGAAACTAAAATGATTTGTTGTTTCGTCGATTGATCATTTAAAACTGGTGTTGATGAAAGGCCGGAACTGTAGTTCCAGGAAATGAGTGTCCGGCCATGTTTTCCTTGTTTACGAGATACGTACAGAGATGAAATGGACAGGTCCCTTTTGTTCTGAAAATTGACATACGGACTACTGCGCAACCCTCTCATCTCCCAGTTGCTGTGATAATGGCTGTAATTCAATGATTGTGCATAAAAAATATATTTGCCCCCCACCGCTGTGCATTGGTAGGGGAGACAAATGCAACTCGCCCAAGAGGATTGTTCATGGGAGATAAATGCTGTAAAACTATGCACTCGACTGAACAACGGTGTTATCTTTCGTTTTAGCTTGAACGAAGTATTCAATAATTCTGCAAGTAGGCCTAACTAAAATCCTCTTGCTGTCCAGCTCAGATAATGATTGCTTGCCGTCCCATCCAGCAGATTAAATTTGACATTCAGCTTCAATCGTTTCACTCAGTTATGCTCAGAAGACCCATCTTTTTCAACTGTAATCTGCTCATGGAGTGAATGTGTGTGGTAGTAGTGGGTGGGTAGATGGGTGGGTGTATGTATGTGTGTGCATGGGTGTGTGTATGTGTGTGCGCATGCGTGCATGTGTGCATGATTGTGTATGTGTTTAAATTTTGTTTGCTTGCTTGAATTTTTAACCAGTTGACACATGAATTGGATTTATTTGATTATTTTAATTTTTATTACTTCATTACCATTGTATTATTATAGTTCATTTGTTTCTATCATAGTGGTAGGGATTGATATGTGTTTGCCTTCACATGTGACTGCATAATTTGTCTCTTGTTTTTGTGAAGCACTTAAAGCAAAGAGTTTCTTTGCTTAGAGATCTTGTAAGATGAAGCAATATACAAGCAGTCATATTTATTATTAGGCCTGCTTTTATTAGACATATTAAAGATAATAATAATATATCAGTTTTGAATGGATTATATAGGCCCTACAATGAACAGTGTACTAAAATGGTCAGTCAACAAATCTGCCAAAAGAATGGAAACAGAAAATATATATGCTTCCAGTACATTTTACTGCCTGTGCTTTCCTTTAGGTACATTTACTGGCTGCTTTCTTCTTTTTAAATTATACATTTTAAGTTTTGTATATTTGTTTTTGTTGTTGAGAGTGTTCAGTTTTGAAAATACATGATTTTGTTGTTGTTGTTGCCATCTCCATTTTCTGTATCACTCCTGTGTCAACACCCTTATGCTGCTCATTTTGCTTGTCCAGCACATGTTCAAACCCACCAATACTGAGGTTACCACCAGAGCAGGACACAAAATCAGGGACAATTTTTTACAGTGCTATATTATTATAATAAGATTCAGAATGTTATGGAATTTCATTTCTGACTGACAGAGTTTGGGGTTGAAAAATCCTTTGTAATAATTGATTTATTTGACTGGTGAGGTTTGAACCCGCAATCTTCCAGTCAGTAATCCATTGCTGACCACATTAATTTAAAAAAAAAGTTTAACAATAACAGGCCTGCTGCAAATTATTTGCAATGTCCCGAGTTATTTTCAACATTTGAAATGATGTTTTGGTAATCACTCTCACATCAGCAGTTGTGACATCTAGCACAAAGCATTTTGCCAGTGTAAAAAACTAATTGCGAATAGTGAAAATAGAAAGTGTGACAGGTGTTAAAATTCATCATTGATACAACAATTTACTTTTGGCTTATTAGCACCAAGTACAGGTCCTGTGATATAATGGTACAGTATCTGGGCAGCTGTTGTAACACTCATCTTTGGGGCTGTGAGTTTAATTAGGCAGAATTTTATGGTAATTTCATGTCTTTTGTCAAATGTTACCCATCATTTGTCTAAGTACACATATGATTTATTCCATTCTGACACAGGCACTGAACCAGTCTTATTGCAGTTGTTTGCTGTAATATTGACCTACTTTTCTTATGGCTCATCTGATTCATTGTGCACTTAAAATAAATCATTCTTGTCAAGTGCTAAATTCCAACTTATTTGAACCCACTGTGTATTACATGTTTTATAAGAGTTAAGACACAGACTGACAGAGCATATTACTTATACAGAAGCAGAAATAGATGACATATAATGATATATATATATATATATATATATACACACACACATATCAGAATGCATTCATTGGTAATCATGCAGAAATAAATATATAATGTACTGTGTCTGGAGAGAAAGAGAGCACCAGGTAGACCCAGGGAGAAGATACTAGATGGACTTGCAGAGTGGCTGGGGACAAAGAGGGTGGAAGAGATGCTTGAGGCAACAAGAGCTAGAGACAGATAGAAGTCCATGATCGCCAACGCCATGCGGCAAGGCACCTGATGATGATGATGATGATGACTGTGTCTACTCATATACACATATATATTTATGGTTATAAATGTAATAATATATGTCATGAATGATCACATGTTGCCATATGATTGCTAGCCAGAGGTGGGATCGTACGTCACTTGAAGAGCAACGATGATTTCAACAATGGAAAGCCTAGGTGAACAGGTAAAACTTTAACTGTGACTGGAAGTGCATATGGGAGAGCAGATCTGTCTCATATCAGCCAACAGTGAGTTCCAACCAGATAGCGTGATGACTTTTAATTGACAGGCTTTTACATTTTCTGAATTATTCAGGCACATCCTATTATTGATCTTAGTCTTAGCTTTGGTTTGGCTGTAGTGTTTGGAGCACAAACGCTTGGATGTTTAAGTGGCAGTAAAGATGAAATATTGATAATGTATTTTGTTGTTTTTGTCCAGAACAATGAAGCTGGAATGTCCATTTATGATCAGAGTCACATCCTCCGAAGACGGGCAGAAACTAGTGGTCAGGGAAATGATCACTGAACATAATCATGAGATTAATGAGGTAATTAAGAATTCATGGTTTCTTGTGATAACATGTTGAAAATAGTGTATCATGTGCATTGGCTGTAGTTAAAAGGTTCCTTTACTTTCAGCCCTTTACCTGAGACCTATATGCAGTCTGATTTTTGAATGAAAGAATTGTAGGCCTACTTGGTTTGATATTGCTTTAAGAACAGTGAACTTTTAAATTTTCTGGAGTTCTGCGTAGTCAGCAGGCTGGCTAGCTCTTTTGATAAAGCCACAGAAACAAGGTGTCATGTCTCAAGTTCAGTCCAAGTCCACGACATAGGCCTACACGTTAGCTTGTTTGCTGCTCAACTTATCAGTTAATGCTCAAATGATTCTGTTGCTGTTAGTGTTTGATAGATCTCACCTCCCCCACCCTCACAATCTTCGATTTCTGTGCCTTGCCAGCGTGTAGGGTTTTAGTACAGGATCAAAGTGTTTGCAGATAACAGCAGGTAGATTTCAGTGGAGCACGTGTGGATTTGTTTGAGAGCAATGAATCTCTCTTGGGCTAACTCCAAACAAACAAGCAGGCTGTTTGACTCCACCTTTCTTCCTTCTTTTTCAATCTTCTATATGTGTGTGTGTGTGTGTGTGTGTGTGTGTGTGTGTGTGTGTGTGTGTGTGTGTGTGTGTGTGTGTGTGTGTGTGTGTGTGTGTGTGTGTGTGTGTGTGTGTGTGTGTGTGTGTGGTGTGGTGTGTGTGTGTGTGTGTGTGTGTGTGTGTTGTGTGTGTGTGTGTGTGTGTGTGTGTGTTTCTGCTGCTGTTACTGTTGCTGTTTTTGATAAATTATTCCTGAGGGAAATCACAAACCATGGGCAATAGTTTTCTTCAATATGCTTTTAATAATGATAACAGTAATAATAATAATAATTATAATAATAGTAGTAGTAGTAGTACTACTACTACAAGTAGTAGTAGTCATAAACAACAATGATAATAAATAACAATATGAATAATGATAAGAAGGAAAAGAAGAAGACTGATGATTATGATGATAATAGTACTAATGAATGATAGTGATAATGAATATGGCGGGCATTTCTCATATGCATAATCTGAACAACCGTAAGCCATCACAAACGCAGAAGACAAACAAGACATGCACAGATATAACATAAGTATTATACAATTATATGCGCATACATACAGGCTTATTTACATACACACATTCATATATTTTACATAGGTAGCCTACCTTATGAATATGTTCTCACGCTCACACACACAGACACATGCACACACATTCTGTCAAGAGAAGAAATTATGGATGGAATAACTATGCATTGTTTTTGAAGAAAAACTAAGTTCTGCTCCATGAGGTTCTAAAAGAGAGATGATAGATGAAAGAGGATGCCAATGGAAGTGTCACACAGAAATGATTATATTATTAATATCATGTACTACTTAACACATTTCACAATATTTGGTGATGAGTATTACTTTTTTATCAGTTGTCATTATGGGTGGTTATTTTTGTGTATCATCTTTTTTACAATTACAGATAACATCACTAATCAATTATGCAACTTGTAAGCTCATCTGGAATTAGTCATTCCATTTTAAGGGTTTGACCAAATGTGTTTGATCATGGATTACTGTCCACCTCTCCAGACACCAAGGATGAGTTCTACGAAAATCTTGCATCAACCATAAGGAACATCACCAGGACAGAACAACTTGTTCTCCTGGGCGACTTCAACACCAGAGTGGGTGCAGACAATGACTCATGGCCCTTCTGCCTCGGTTCCTTTGGAGTGGGGAAAATGAATGAGAATGGACAGCGACTGCTTGAGTTTTGCACCTGCCATGAACTGTGCATTGCCAACTCCTTCTTCAAGACGAAGCCTCAGCACAAAGTCTCCTGGAGGCATCCCCGCTCAAAACATTGGCACCAACTGGATTTGATCCTAGTAAGACGTGCCGCTATCAAAAACGTTCTCCACACTCGCTCTTATCACAGCGCAGACTGCAACACAGACCACTCTCTGGTATGTTGCAAGATCAGGCTACAACCAAAGAAGTTCCACTGCTCAAAGAAACAAGGGAACCCTCGCATTGACGTCAGCAAGATGTCTCAGCCAGATCTTGTAGAACAGTTCGCAGAGGCCTTTCAGAGAGAATACGATGCATTGCAGCCCAGAGACTCTGCCATTGAGAGATGGGAAACGCTACGAGACACCATGCACCGCATTGCTGTGGCCACCTTTGGGAAGAAAACTGTGAAGTCCCACGACTGGTTTGAGGCCATATCATCAGAGATGACTCCCACTGTTGAGGCCAAGCGTGCCGCACTCACCAAGTATAAGCGGTCACCCAGTGAGAAGAACCTGCAAATCCTCAGGGCTGCCAGAAGTAAGGTTCAGCTTAATGCCAGGCGCTGCGCAAACGAGTACTGGACAGAGCTCAGCGAAGAGATACAGAGTGTTGCTGAAAGAGGCAACATCCGAGGAATGTATGATGGCATCAAGAAGGCACTGGGACCAACACAGAGCAAGATCGCCCCCCTCAAATCCTCCACTGGGGAAGTAATCAGCAATCCTAGCTAACAGATGGAAAGATGGGCGGAACACTACTCCGACCTCTACTCCACACAGAACATGGTGTCCCCGTCAGCCCTCGATGCCATCAAGTGCATGACGGTAATGGAAGAACTTGACGCAGAGCCAACTGCGGACGAACTCAACAAGGCCATTGATAGCCTGGCATCAGGGAAGGCACCTGGCAACGACGGAATTCCCCCAGACCTCATCAAGCACTGCAAGACTTCTCTTCTGCACCCTTTGCACGCAGTTCTATGTCAGTGTTGGAATGAGGGAGCTGTACCACAGGACATGAAGGATGTCAAGATCGTCACCCTGTACAAAAACAAGGGCAAAAGGAGCGACTGCAACAACTACAGAGGTATCTTGCTCCTCAGCATTGTTGGCAAAGTCTATGCTCGGGTCCTCCTAATCCGCCTGCAGAAATTGGCTGAATGCGTCTACCCGGAATCACAGTGTGGTTTTCGAGCAGAGAGATCCACAGTAGACATGGTCTTCTCCCTTCGCCAAATCCAGGAGAAGTGCAGAGAGCAGCGGATGCCCCTGTATGTGGCATTCATTGATCTCACCAAGGCCTTTGACCTAGTCAGCAGAGATGGCCTTTTCAGGGCTCTCCGAAAAATCGGCTGCCCATGCTGAGACAGCGTCGGCTGCGCTGGTTGGGCCACATTCGCCGCATGGAAGATGGTCGCATCCCAAAAGACATCCTTTATGGTGAGCTTGCCACAGGGCAGAGAAACATTGGCCGCCCACAGCTGAGATACAAAGATGTTTGCAAGCGTGACATGAAGGCGCTTGAGATCAACACTGAGTCCTGGGAGGACCTCGCAGACGACCGCAACAGCTGGAGAACTACTCTCAAGAAACAGCTGCGGATTGGTGAGGACAAACTGTCAGCTGCTGCAGCAGAAAAGCGAGTTCGCAGAAAAGGGATGACAGCCAATAGACCAGCATCAGCATACACATGCGACCGCTGCGACAGAGACTGCCTCTCTCGCATTGGTCTGTAGAGTCACAGGCGACGCTGCTTGGACCAAGCAGACAGCCCATCTAGACATTAGAACGGATGTATTTTGTCCATGGTCAGTCATGACCGAAGGAGGCCTACTACTGTTTGCCAGATTGTTATTGACCATATTGCGTGGCGAAATGGCTACCATGTTGGAAACTGGGAGGTGACTGTCCAGGCAGTGGTGAGGCATTGTTGCTCAGGGTCTCATCCAGCACTCTGGAGTGTTTCTTGTTAACTACTGACCACATATGTGAGCTGAAAAGCAATCAGTCTGAACTTGCTATTGATTATTAAGTTTGACACGTGTAATAAACTATCAAAATTCGTATTCTTACAAACTTTGTGTTTTGAATTATTCAGCACATGGAACATACATTTTTATAATCAAAGCTTTTTGTTTAAAATTACTGACAAAATCGAATACTTGTTTAAAATGTTTCTGTACCCATAACAGATCATTACAATTGTGATAAATGTTGGTGTGTGTGTTTGTTACAGACCCTGTATTTAGGCTACAGAGCACCCAATATCAGGACAAAACGGCCAGTTCCAGAAGAGTTTATTGATCCAGCTCCAGAGACTGAGTCTGAGTTAGACTTTGAGGCATATTTGAGCAACTGTAGCCCACATGAACCCTCACCAGCTAAAAAAATGAAGACCGAAGTGTATGTGTTTAAAATTTTTTTTTTACACAGATGCATATCAGTATCTCTCTCGTTCTCTCACTTTTAATGTATGTGGTTATGTATATATATGTACATGAGTGTGTGTGTGTGTGTGTGTGTGTGTGTGTGTGTGTGTGTGTGTGTGTGTGTGTGTGTGTGTGTGTGTGTGTGTGTGTGTGTGTGTGTGTGTGTGTGTGTGAGGCCCAATGTGACTTCAAGGCAGAAGGATCCATCATCAACCAGATTAGCAGAAGAAGGCCTCTTCGCACTCTTGGAGAAGATCGGATGCACACCAACCTGCCGAATCTCATTGTCTATTTCCATGACAACATGCAAGAGAGATTACAGTTTGCCAGATGATACTTAGAGCCATTCCTCATTCAAAGTGGAGTGAATCAGGCTGTCTCACCTCACTTATCTTTGGGATCTTTTTCTCCCTCATAATGTTGTACACTTTCAGAGCATCTGATGAAGGCATGTACATAGATACTGACTAGGTCTGACAATAAATCTCTCAACCTTGCACGTTTCAGAGTAAAGACCAAAAGTCATTTGGCTGTTATCTGGGAGACACTCTTCATTCATGAAGCCATTTTGATATCACACGCTGGCTCGTCTTTAAAAGCTAGTCAGTTCTCTAAAGCAAGTTTGCCAAGAGTTTGCCTCATTGTCAGTCTGAATAAGACAGAGATTACGGGGTAGAGAGACAGTGAAAACCCAGCATCAGCACTGGTGATCATAGCCTTCAAGTGGTAAATGAATTCACCTGTCTTTCGACCATAGGGAAAATTGCTGCTGCCATGGCCAAGCTGTCCAAGAGAGTATGGGAAAATAACAAGAACATCACAGTCACCAAGTCTGGAATGTAAAAGAGTCTGCAGACTGTGTACTCTTCTCTATGACTGTGAGAGATGGACAACCTACATGCACCAAGAGCATCGCTTCAGAAAGTTCACCTGCAGTGCTCGCATTGGATCCTGGACAATTTTTAGAAAGAACATGTGCCAAAACAAGGATGTCCTGAACCAAGTCAGCATACCAGTCACGTACTGCACTGACTTGGCCATGTTGCCATGCAGATCCTGTACAAAGTGCTCACAGCAGGATCCCAGCCCAAAGGGTGCCCACTCGTGTAATATTGGAACATTTGCAAACAAGATCTGAAGTCTGCTGATTTCAGTGTGGACATCTAGAAAAAGACAGCTACACATCGCTATGCCAGGCAACAGGTTGTACATGCAGACATCACCAGTGCAAAAATGAAGCGAAGACTATCACTGTAGTCGGACAGAAGACAGAGCAGGTAGCTCGTGCAGCAATCACCCAGCCACTGTCACTGATTAGCTTTCATGTGTGTCAGCAGTGCCAAGGCGTGTTCTGCCACAGCTGATGCTGTTCCGCACTGGGCGCATCCATTGTCTGTTTAATCTGACAGATGGAGCCCATCATGCATTATGATCTGAGCTGTGTTCCGGTGTTCATATATTATTCTTATTTATGGTTTGATTGGTAACTAGAATGAAAATAAAACGATTCCAGAAAGTGGTGAATCAACTGCCATCCATTGTTGTTTGAGTCGTATTTGAGCAAAAGGTACACAAGACGACACATATACATCACACTTTTCTTATTTTCCCGTTTTTTTTTCATTTTCTCATTTTGTTCATATAGGCTATATATATATATATATATATATATATATATATATATATATATATATATATATATATGTGTGTGTGTGTGTGTGTGTATGTATATATATATATATATATATATATATATTATATATATATATTTTTTTTTTTAGTAAAGGTCTGGACGACAAAGATCTCTGAGTGTGAATTAGTACGCCTGTCTAGGCCCACCCCATGACGTCGTCCTTTTTTTTTTTTTTCGTCTGTTACTTTGGCTTATAGGCTAAAGACACGTAGCTTGCTAGCAACGGAAAACGTTTCTTTCTTTACACTCACTGACTCAGTCATTTTCTGATGAAAATTCTTCGACAGAACCTAAATTCGTCATCCCCCTCACCATCTGTTATATAGGTTTCTAGATTTTCAGGCGTTTGGTCAAATACGATCTAAAAACACACACACACACAAATTAGCCTAATACAGTAATAGCCAAATGGAACAATCTACATGATCGGAGCTTACGAATGGACTGTGTCTACAACCTCCCCCCCCCCCCTTTATGTGCCGGAGTGATCATCCTCAAGATCGTGGGCACCAAAGGAAAGGAAAGGAAAGAAGAACATGTTACCGTCATCATCATGTTCTGCGATTGCTCCTCCATTTCCCAGATTCTGAGAATGGCTCTTCCCATAGTTCGGCCTACCAATCAAGCCAGATAAGCATAATCTAGCAGTAATACACAACTCAGAACATTATTGTTATGTATACAGCGATGACAATAACCCTATGTAATAGGTAGGCCTAATAGTTATTCATGATTGTGGTGCATTGTACGTAGTAATGCCTGAATGGCCACATTCTAAGTTGGGTCAACTGTTCATTCGAAGTAATTGTACCCCTCAGGTCAATTTTTTCACTTCAAGGCTTGTACTCAAACCTTCCAGTCTGAGGTAAGGCTGCCAGGCGATTCGAATTATCTATAACATAAGGCATATATAAATTTTATTTGTCGCACAAGTAGTGGTGGGTCTGTGTGCTTCCAATTCCCATTCATTATGATTAGCCTAATGTAAAGCGTTACATCACGATACGTTCCGTTTCAAGTATCAACCCCTCCCTCCTATCCTCCCCCCCCCCTTCACCCTTTCACTCAAAACGTATCGATCATTTAAGAGTGTGTTGCAATGTCAATGTATCAACAATACCGTCATCTGTTATATGTAGGCCTACCAGTTGCAGGCTTTGCTAGTGTTATGTGTGTCATACCGAATCAACGAAGAATGCAATGCTTTCATTTCTATCGTACATCGTATGCCAAACAGTAATAATACCAGCAGTCATCGATAGTTTGAAACTTGAGAAATTTCAGTTAGCTTACTGAAACCAAAGAGAACGATATAAGAATGAGAGTAGACTGTTGTGGAGGGGCAGGGGATGGATCAACTTAGAGTGTTACTTAGAGGAATGTGTTGCAGCCTACCAATCAATACTGATTCAGTTCAGTTGATTCTAGCAGTAAGTAGGCCTATTTATCCAGTACCGTTCCCAAATTTACCCCAATTTTTTGTTGTTGTGAAAACAGATTTTAAGCACCACATTCACATTGGTAGTAATGATAATATTTTGATCGCCTGACATAGTGACAGTGCAGTTTCATAGTGTCATGCAGGTAAACCAGGTGTCGTATAGTCAACTATCAGGTAGGTCACAGGTTTTTATTGAGTGGCCCCATTAATTCAGAGGACCATGCTGATATTGCAAGAGTTGTGGGTTTGAATTTTAGGCGAGCTGCAGTTTTAAGTGGACTTCACGCTCACTTTGGTTACAATACCATGTAGTTATGTCACAATCGGCGATTACGCGTGCGCGAAAACTGTACCGGAAGACTGTGACCGGCGTGGCGGCACATGTGAGAGGGTAGGCAGACAATCGCTGTTTGTTTCGTTAATGTATTCATGTGTCCGATAATTACTGATCTGAATACCGAAGTCCGTACTTTTCCCATGATGATCTGGTCATTTTCACGAGCTTCCTCTGATGTGCTGACGTGGCAGTGGTGGTGTGACTTGTGGTGTTTGCGGCCGTATCTCCCAAACTTACATGTATGATTTTTAGCATCATTTGAATTAATCACCAATAAGAACATGCATTTTCCTACTTATGTGTAAAATTTGATGCAGATATTTTATGTTTAGACCGTTTTAGGCCATATTACAGATAGTGGGTGTGTTAGTGCCTTCGGCGCCATACACATTACAATGGCAGTCTGCCGATTAACCGATTTCTTTTGGTCATACCAGCTGAACCTGTTGCATTTACAACTTCATTTTTCACGACATGTAAGACAGTGCATTGTTAGTTTACTGTGTAAAGATTTTAAGCATAACTCGAAATACAAGCTTCAGTTTGACGCTGGTTGTCAGTCTAGATCTAGTAGATGACTCGGCAAACTGCGGCAATGGGCAGTCAAACTTCAAAGGTCTGCTACCCCTCATTATCAGCTTCTAGACTTCTGGACTTTAGATTGTCAGATTGGATAAGATTAAAACTTGCACGACTAGGCAAGTTTAAAAGAATCCAGTTATGTAGTTTGGAAAAATAGAAAAAAATGAAAAAAACGGAATCTAGATCTAGTGTATGTTGTGGCTTATTGGTCAAGTGAAGAATCGTATGATAATGCAGTGGACTATGACATTCCAAAATTTTCTCTGGCTTGTGATGTTATATTTGGAGACCTTGTCTTGTCATGAATCCATTTCAATTCTGTACTATTATTACCATCTGGCACAACATACCCATGTCACTCCTGCCTGTCTGATATAGAACTGATGCATCAGCCACAGCAAAACCAGACAGGACATACAAAATCAAATACTGTTCTGTCTTCCTATTCTCCTTTGCTACATTACAAGGTCTGGTGTCCACATGCTTCAGCTATGCTTGGTAACATTTAAGTAACTCCTGGCTGCACTGCCATAAAAACAGTCCATATATGCACACCACAGCATTTTACATGGTTTAGTTCATAAACCATACATTCCATGGCAGATTTTTTTCTGAATTACTCAATTAGTGTTTTTGTTTTGTAAAGAAATACCAAGAGATTTTGTTATCTCATGTGTGTGTGTGTGTGTGTGTGTGTGTGTGTGTGTGTGTGTGTGTGTGTGTGTGTGTGTGTGTGTATACTGACAATGCATACTTTCATGTACATTATTTAACGTGAATCATAATGCTGAAAAAGTAAAGTTGAGAAGAATATATAGGGGTCCTATTTGCCATCTTGGTGTTGTATTTTGCTTCATAGGATAACAAGTGAACAAATGACAGGTATGTAGTATTATGTTGGTGTTACTGATGGGGGTGTCAAGGGCTGTTTCAGTTATCTCCTTCTTCTGGAAAATCTGTGGTAGAAATTTCCTTTCCTGTCATTCTCTTTTTCTTTGCCTTGATTTTGTCCTTTGTCATATCTTCCTTTTTCATTTTCTGTCTTGCTGATCCATTCACCTCTGGTAAGTTTTCCATAAAGCCTCTTTGAATTGATAATAGGATATATAATTAATGAATTGTATTTTTTAGCTGTAAGTAAATCACTAAATGTGAACTGCTTAGTGGCAATATCAGATAATATTTGCCAGTTTTTACACACATGAATGCTTTTGTGTATTTATGTGCTAATGTCCCCCCCCCCCCCCTCTAATCGTTCTGGTGATGATCTGGGTGGGGTTGCCAATGCCAAGGGTATATTATTTGATTATTTGTGTGAATGCCCTGATATGTGTACTTACTACTTAATTTTCTTTTCCGTGTTTGTTTTTTGCATGGTCCTTTACATATTTATACGTGTGTTTCACTTGAGATGGTTGTACCCTCGACATAGCTCTGAGTAGTGGGTTGGGCTTTAAACACTAATAATGACAATGCCAATAATCATCAGGGATACATAGTAGCCTTTCATATGAACTAAATGATGTGGAGCAGTCGTTTTCATCACTGTATCGGATGGAGAGAAGGAAATGGCATGGTTGTACTGAGAAGAACAGTGACTTGTATGCTGCATGTATTTAGCACAAAATTATTGGGAGTGATGGACAGCAAAATGATGTCAAGAGAAGCCTTCCTGTCAAGTGTGTACACTTTAACTAAGGGGACTGGGGTGCATCAAGGTAGTAACACTTGGAATTGGATACCCTTCATATATAATCTTTTGTTTTTTCCATTTTTGTTACAGTTTAGATTTGCATTTGACATATTTGGTTTTTACACAGATGACTTTCATGATTCCATTCTTAGAATGTCTGCACATTTTTGTGATTTCTTCATTTGGCAAGCTGTAAATCAAATGTGACTACGGATTCCGTGCTTTTTTGTTTTGTTTTTTGTTTTTGGTATGTGTGGACTATTTGTATGTAACTCAAGTAAATGTGTTTCAGAAGTTTTTTGTTTTTGCAGTACAGCTTATTCTTATATCTGGTGTTTGTGCGTGTATGTTATGATATATTTCTGCTAATGCCCTTTTCTGTGGTTTTCATCTTGTTACCTGTTCTGTGGATTTATTTTGATATAGCATTATGGTCAGTCTTTGTGTTTTTTGTTTGCATTTAATTTTGTTTTTTGAGTGATATACATATAGATATTTACATAAATATATATATATATGTGTGTGTGTGTGTGTGTGTGTGTGTGTGTGTGTGTGTGTGTGTGTGTGTGTGTGTGTGTGTGTGTGTGTGTGTGTGTGTTTACACATACTGATACTTATATGTATATATATATATGTATATATATATATATATATATATATATATACATATATATATATATATATATATATATATATATATATATATATATATATATATATACATATAATATATACATGTATATACACATACATATATGCATATGTACACTTATAACACATACACTCACACAGATATTTACATACATAACACATTATCTTTCATGTTGTATGACAGCTTATGAGAAAGTCTGTGTTTACGCAAAGAAAAAAATTACAACTTTTTCAAAAAAGTTTGCTTGTTAGGGTAAATAATTGAAAAGAAACACTGTCCTTACTATCAGCAGAATTTTTAAATCAAAATTGCAAGATGAAATTTCCAGAACAGCAAGTTATAAACCAATTCAGTCTGTGAATTTTTTTTACCCCTCAGAACAGCTTAATTAGTAATTAATCTGTAATCTCTTAGTCTTGATAAAGACTCAATTTCTAAGTTACCAGGAAACTTGAGAGGTCTTTTCAGTGAAATATTCAAATTTCATTTCTTTTTTAAGGGTATTTATACTACCATCGCAGGCTCACAATTTTTTTTTTGAGTTAATCAATATGAATATATACTTACATACATCTATACACACATATATATGATATATAATAATACACACACATATTATTTATAATTAAAAACATATATATAAACCAAGAGTAAATACATAATAAAAAATAAAAATGCACAGGTTGACGACTTCTTGTTTAAAGGCGGTTTTTCATGAAAAACTGTAATTAATTGATTATTACATAAAGATTGAGCCTAATGGTATTGAATAACTGTTCTAATTTATCATGATAATTATCTTGAGGCTTTACTCAACAATTTTCAAGTCAGAAATTTGATGATTTTGGAAACTGTAAAGATTTTAGGAATCTCAGTTGATCTTCGCTTCAGCCAGTTAAGGCAATTAATGAATTAATTGTTAATTAATGCATGGACTCAGAGATTCATGAAGGTCTTAATCATCTTGGCTAAACAAAGACCTTTCTACTGATATTTGATTTTTTTCAATCGGTTCAGTCGTTCCAAAGTTATGGTGCTTTTTGTGATGAAACGGCACACATGCAGTCACAGTTTTTGCTATGTAATCCAATGAAGGAAAACGTCGAAAATTTAATTATTCAAAAAATCGTAACTTTCGTCACAGACAATCAACCGAAGAACTTTTAATACCATTTTAAAGTTCTTTTTTTGCTCTTTTCAATGATGGTAATTGCATATTTAATAAAAAATATTTGAAATTTTTTGTAACATACCTATACCATGCTGACACCATGTAAGTCTGGGTTTGACACTTAACCAGATAACTTGTTTTTCCTTTCTTCAAATAGGTGGGCTGGTTCATTTGATAAAGCCTTGGCCTCAAGATCTGAATCTTAAGTACAGACCCAGCTTGCCTATTTGTTGCCCACCGTAACTCTTTGACTTCTACTCCCTGTCCACCAGCATCCTGCGCTATCAACCATGCTAGCAAAGCAAAACCTTAACCCTTTCACTCCCTCACACTATCCACCAGCTTCTTGCAAGGAAGTGGTGGACAGGGTGGGGGAGTCAACGGGTTAAGTTTTTGCTGTTGGTGGATAGACTGCGGGAGTCAAAGGGTTAATGCTTCAGGTCCAATCACTCAGGTGATGTCTGAATTTCATAGGCCCTATGTCAAGATCTTGCCAGTGAACAGGGCATATGTGGATGAAGAACATATGGAAATATGGAAGTATTATTAATCCCTCTTTATCAAACTCAAAACTCTTTAACAGTCCAAATTCTTTAGTGTCCTTCACCATAGACTTGGATAAAGTGGTTGACTCCCATACTTTGAGTTTGTTGTAAAGAGGGCATTTTGGAATTGTTGCTTACACAAAAATGAATGGTGATGTCCTATTAATTAAGCGTGATTAGCGTTTATATATATATTATATATATGTATATACACACATCTCTCTCTCTATATATATATATATATAGTTATATGTATATATTATATGGGGGGCCTGTAGTCGAGTGGTTAGAGCGCTCGTCTGCGGTGCGGAAGGTCGGTGGTTCGAATCTGCTAAACGCTGGTTCGATTTTTCCGGCCTGAAAACTCCCTCTGTCCACCCAGCAGTGAATGGGTACCTGACATCGGTCGGGGGAGGTTTAAAAGGCGGCGAAAGGAGAGGGATGGGCTCCGCCTTTCATAATGCCGTGCCCTAGACACGGTGAATCTTTAACAGTTCACCGCCCCTACGGCCATATTGACCATGGGACCTTTAACCTTTTAACCTTTAATATATTATATATATATACAGTATGTGTGTGTGTGTGTGTGTGTGCATGTGTGTGTGTGTGTGCATGTGTGTGTGTGTGTGTGCGTGTGTGGTTTGCGTGTGTTGTGCTTGGGTGTTTATCAGTGCACATACATGTATGCCAAAAATGTGTCTGTCAGTATGAGTGATGATGTCCAGTCAATAAAATATGGTCAGTGTGTAAAATGTTTTTATGTTTCAGTGCATGTATGAGTGTATGTGTGAGTGCATGCATGTTTGAACAAAAATGTATCTCTCAAAATGTCCTGGTTGGCTATGGATGGATCTTTGTCATATTTGAATAATAGAGATTCACCAACCAAAGATTGCTTTTTATGAATTTTTTTTTTTTTTTTTTTGGTGTGTGTTGTGTTAGTTGTGAGTTGGATATCATTTTCCTGACATGGGCTCATGATGAGAGATTGACTAAGATCAGTGTTTTGAATAGGTTTCAACTCACACAAAATTCTTCAAATTATCAGGAAATTGGCTTGTCCATTTGTTTTGTTCCATATAATAAAAGAATTAATTGAGTCTGTTTTTATATTTTGTGTTGTCAGAAAGAGACCAGAAGCGTCTTCAAACATGGATCGTTGGAGTGGTCGTATTGCAGTTGTAACTGGAGCCTCATCAGGCATAGGTGCAAGTGTGGCCAGAGCTTTGGTGGGCCTGGGTATGCACGTCGTTGGCTGTGCAAGGACACTTGAACCTATCCAGGTTGGTGTGCCATCCCATGGGGATGCCCGGGGCTCTTTCAGTATAAACAGTATCCCCACCTTCTGGAAATTCTGTGCCAGAAATTTCCTCTTTTCTGTCACTCTGTTTGTTTCGTTCTTCCTCCTTTGCTTTCTGTCATTTCTTGCTATCATTTTCTGCCTTGCTGGTCCATTCACCTGTATATGTTTAATAAATTCTTTTGTACTTTTTTTAGGATTGATAATTGGGTACGTGTATTAAGTGCATTTTTGGCTCTAGGGAGGTGAGATATGCGGAAGCAGTTTTAGGTAATTTATGCCCATTTTTACGTATGTTTTGGTGTCCTTAGTTATGCTTAAATTTGTATGTCGCTATGTTTTTGAAATCTCCAGTGCGATAAATTGGACAGAGTGGTCGATGCCAGGAGCATGTCCTGAAATTATGTGCGTGAATGCATTGATATGTGTACTTAATTGTCGTTCCCTTTTTTTTCTTGTTGACGTATTGTATGTTTTGAAGCGGTTCTAGCCCTAATATGTCTGTACACAGTTGGCTGGGCTTTAAACAACAACAGTAAGGTAGGTCTGCCCTGTGATGCTTTCATCACAGAGCGGACCTAGCCATTATTTTTCAACATGAAAAATGATGCACAGTGACTTTATGGTAGCTTGTCTCTATTGTCTTTGCTGAAGTTTGATTTTGTATATCTATACATAATAATACAGTTTTACTGCTGTATTATTCACAATTTGAAAACTCAAAACACTTTGAAAAATGTATTACATATTTGGGTAGGCCTATATAACATTTGAACCAGTGGAAGAGGGAAAGTGAATTGACATCTTTGCATTTTGAAAACATTAGGAGTGTAATGAAGAACAAATTAGAAGTAATGTTTCTAACAGTTGGGTCATTGTAGCTTGTAACTGCATGGTTGTCAAAGATCAGTGTGATTTAAACTATATTTTATGACACACTCTGACTGGATGTAATACAGTTTTTTCATTAGCTTATGGGGGCTGAAAATGACTAATCAGTATTTACTCAATCCTGATCAGTTTATTTAAGCACAAAGTGACAGTCTAAACTGAACAGTCAGATTTGTTGTCATTGTTATATTTTTACTAACATCATCATGAGACAAACTGTATTGGAAAATATTACATAAAGTCATTGTGTTAAAATATTTCTGTTTGAAAAGTAATGGTTAGATTTTGCAATTTGCCTTTCCTAAGAAAAAAGATATATCCATTCTTTTTGGATTTATCTGACAAACGTAGGCAGCATTTGAGTCAGATTGTTAACATTTTTTTATTCTGAAAAATCCACACTTGTTCCTGGAAAACTGGGAACTTAGTATTTGTATTTTCCTCATGTGACTGTCAATACCCTTTTATGTGCTGTCAGTGACTTTTATATCAGTCAAAAAATTGTGATTATATTTTGTAGCAGTGCACATTTACTATGCCCATATTCGACTGATATGAAACTGATGTTGAAAATAACTGCATTATCTTCCAATTAGAAACATTTTTCTCGCAAACAACAACGGCATTAACAATAATCATTAACTTTTCTTTCTATTTTTTAAGACAACAGAATGTTTTTTTCAGACGTTAGCAAAAGATCTGGCAGAAGAAAAAGGCAGTTTGACCTCAGTGCGGTGTGATGTGACAAAAGAGGAGGATGTGAAAGCCCTGTTTAAGCGAATCAAAACAGATCCCAAGTTAGGAAGAATCCATTGCATTGTCAACAGTGCTGGGCTTGCTCATGAAGCTCCGCTGTTGAGTGGAGAGACTTCACAATGGAGAAACATGTTGGATGTAAGTATTCACTCACCATTTTGTTCTTCCTTCCTGTAGCCAGTATTACCATATATTTCATAATCTACCCAACAATCAAATCTATCTATCGGTGTATCTATCTATCTTATCTCTCTCTCTCTCTTTATCTCTCTATCTGTTTATCTGTCTGTTTATCTTCTTCCTGTGTATCTGTCTATCTATCTGTCTGTCTATCTATCTCTCTATCTATCTATCTGTAACTTTCAGTTTCCTGTCAAGTTTTTGTTTTGAAGGGTAGAATAGATGTCTGCACTTAAAATACTAACAGAAACAGCAGATAATTTTGATTAATGATAACCACTGGTTTTTTTTTTGTATTACAGGTAAATATCCTTGGTGTACTGACCTGCACAAGGGAGGCTGTCCAACTGATGGAGGAAACAAGTGTAGATGATGGTCACATTTTCTTGCTCAACAGGTAAGTTAAAGCAAATCTGACATTAAGTTGTAATATGAGAACAGGACAGTTTATGGGTGCATGCGGGACCCTAAATCCCTTCTTTGTGATTCCATTTTATGAACAGTTTAAACCAGTCAGTAAAATGATATATTCATAAAATGGTCTCATCGTCCAAGCCTTGTTTTCTCCTAGCAGACTGCTCTTTGTAACCATTTCTATTGCTTGTCAGTGTAGTAACATACTCAGCAAATTCATAGCCTGTATCAGGTCTCAGCATTGATTATTACTTGTTTTGTCAGATTAATATCTTATAGTTCGAAAGGTCAGGAAGAGAGTTTTTCAGTATTATACAGAACCAGTACTATTGTACAGATGCGAAGTATGGACAGTCACCATGCAAAATCAGAACAAGATTGAAGCATCTGAAATGTGGTTTCTAAGAAGAAAGTTAAAGAGTTCCATGGACAGCAAAGAAAACAAACAAGACAGTCTTGAAAGAGGCAAACATAAAAAGAACAAGACAGTCTTGAAAGAGGCAAATACAAAAGAACAAGACAGTCTTGAAAGAAGCAAACACAAAAGAACAAGACAGTCTTGAAAGAAGCAAACACAAAAAGAACATTATAAAGAACATCAGGCAAAGACAAGCAACATTTATAGGACATTTTATGAGGCAAGAGAAATGAGAGCACCTCGTCACAACAGTAAAGCTGGAAGGTAAAAGAGCACCAGGTAGACTCAGGGAGAAAATGTTGGATGGGTTTGCGAATGGTTGAGGACAGAAAGAGTAGGGAGACATACTTGTAGTGACAAAAGATAGGGCCGTGATCACCAATGCCATGTGGCAAGGCATATGATGATGATGATGATACTTCAAAAGAATATTGAGTTTGGAGTTTGTTGAAAATGGCGTCATCCAGTTCCATATATGCTTCACCAGATATGCCAGCAATTATCTGGCAGACTCCCTGATTCAGTGCAAAACCCTATAAGCTGGTAAGGTCTTCAGTTGGTGAGGGGGTAGGGAACCTATGAAACTCTTAAGCTACCACACCCGAACAATAGGAAATATTTAGATGCACAGCCTTCAGGCCAGTTTTCAATGTTGCAGACTGGGATTGAACTCGAGATATCAGATCTCAAGTCTACAGCTCTGTCAACAGAGCCAATCAGCCTGTGTGAAAAAAAGAGACTGTGGCCTGCCTGAGGGTTGAATCCACAGCCCCTGCCTAATGAGTATGGTGCTCTAACAACTGAGTTAATGGGCCACAAAGAACGTGACCAGCCAGACGGTTGAACCCACAGCCTCTGTTAATGAGTATGGTGCTCTAACAACTGAGTTAATGGGCCACAAAGAACGTGACCAGCCAGACGGTTGAACCCACAGCCCCTGCTAATGAGTATGGTGCTCTAACAACTGAGTTAATGGGCCACAAAGAATGTGACCAGCCAGACGGTTGAACCCACAGCCCCTGCATAATGAGTATGGTGCTCTAACAACTGAGGTAATGGGCCACAAAGACTGTGACCAGCCAGACGGTTGAACCCACAGCCCCTGCATAATGAGTATGGTGCTCTAACAACTAGTTAATGGGCCACAAAGAATGTGACCAGCCAGACGGTTGAACCCACAGCCCCTGCATAATGAGTATGGTGCTCTAACAACGAGTAATGGCCACAAAGAACGTGACCAGCCAGACGGTTGAACCCACAGCCCCTGCGTAATGAGTATGGTGCTCTAACAACATGAGTTAATGGGCCACAAAGACTGTGACCAGCCAGACGTTGAACCCACAGCCCCTGCGTAATGAGTATGGTGCTCTAACAACGAGTTAATGGGCCACAAAGACTGTGACCAGCCAGACGTTGAACCCACAGCCCCTGTGTAATGAGTATGGTGCTCTAACAACTGAGTTAATGGGCCACAAAGAATGTGACCAGCCAGACGGTTGAACCCACAGCCCCTGCTAATGAGTATGGTGCTCTAACAACTGAGCTAATGGGCCACAAAGAACGTGACCAGCCAGACGGTTGAACCCACAGCCCCTGCATAATGAGCATGGTGCTCTAACAACTGAGCTAATGGGCCACAAAGAACGTGACCAGCCAGACGGTTGAACCCACAGCCCCTGCATAATGAGCATGGTGCTCTAACAACTGAGCTAATGGGCCACAAAGAATGTGACCAGCCAGACGGTTGAACCCACAGCCCCTGCGTAATGAGTATGGGCTCTAACAACTGAGTTAATGGGCCACAAAGAATGTGACCAGCCAGACGGTTGAACCCACAGCCCCTGTGTAATGAGCATGGTGCTCTAACAACTGAGGTAATGGGCCACAAAGAATGTGACCAGCCAGACAGTTGAACCCACAGCCCCTGTGTAATGAGCATGGTGCTGTAACAACTGAGTTAATGGGCCACAAAGAATGTGACCAGCCAGACGGTTGAACCCACAGCCCCTGTGTAATGATATGGTGCTCTAACAACTGAGCTAATGAGCCACAAAGAATGTGACCAGCCAGACGGTTGAACCCACAGCCCCTGTGTAATGAGCATGGTGCTCTAACAACTGAGGTAATCGGCCACAAAGACTGTGACCAGCCAGACAGTTGAACCCACAGCCCCTGCATAATGAATATGCTGCTCTAACAACTGAGTTAATGGGCCACAAAGACTGTGACCAGCCAGACAGTTGAACGCACAGCCCCTGCATAATATGGTGCTCTAACAACTGAGCTAATGGGCCACAAAGAATGTGACCAGCCAGACAGTTGAACGCACAGCCCCTTCATAATGAGTATGGTGCTCTAACAACCGAGCTAATGGGCCACAAAGAATGTGACCAGCCAGACGGTTGAACCCACAGCTCCTGCATAATGAGTATGGTGCTCTAACAACCAAGCTAATGGGCCACAAAGACTGTGACCAGCCAGACAGTTGAACCCACAGCCCCTGCATAATGAGTATGGTGCTCTAACAACCGAGCTAATGGGCCACAAAGACTGTGACCAGCCAGACAGTTAAACCCACAGCCCCTGTGTAATGAGTATGGTGCTCTAACAACTGAGTTAATGGGCCACAAAGAATGTGACCAGCCAGACAGTTGAACCCACAGCCCCTGCATAATGAGTATGGTGCTCTAACAACTTAGTTAATGGGCCACAAAGAATGTGACCAGCCAGACAGTTGAACCCACAGCCCCTGCATAATGAGTATGGTGCTCTAACAACCGAGCTAATGGGCCACAAAGAACGTGACCAGCCAGACGGTTGAACACCCACAGCCCCTGCATAATGAGTATGGTGCTCTAACAACTGAGCTAATGGGCCACAAAGAATGTGACCAGCCAGACGGTTGAACCCACAGCCCCTGCGTAATGAGTATGGTGCTCTAACAACCGAGCTAATGGGCCAAAAAGAATGTGACAAGCCAGACGGTTGAACCCACAGCCCCTGCATAATGAGTATGGTGCTCTAACAACTGAGTTAATGGGCCACAAAGAATGTGACCAGCCAGACAGTTGAACCCACTGCCCCTGCATAATGAGCATGGTGCTCTAACAACTGAGTTAATGGGCCACAAAGACTGTGACCAGCCAGACAGTTGAACCCACAGCCCCTGCGTAATGAGTATGGTGCTTTAACAACTGAATTAATGGGCCACAAAGAACGTGACCAGCCGGACAGTTGAACCCACTGCCCCTGCATAATGAGCATGGTGCTCTAAAACTGAGTTAATGGGCCACAAAGAATGTGACCAGCCAGACGGTTGAACCCACAACCCCTGCGTAATGAGTATGGTGCTCTAACAACTGAGCTAATGAGCCACAAAGAATGTGACCAGCCAGACGGTTGAACCCACAGCCCCTGTGTAATGAGCATGGTGCTCTAACAACTGAGGTAATCGGCCACAAAGACTGTGACCAGCCAGACAGTTGAACCCACAGCCCCTGCATAATGAATATGCTGCTCTAACAACTGAGGTAATGGGCCACAAAGACTGTGACCAGCCAGACAGTTGAACGCACAGCCCCTGCATAATATGGTGCTCTAACAACTGAGCTAATGGGCCACAAAGAATGTGACCAGCCAGACGGTTGAACGCACAGCCCCTTCATAATGAGTATGGTGCTCTAACAACCGAGCTAATGGGCCACAAAGAATGTGACCAGCCAGACGGTTGAACCCACAGCTCCTGCATAATGAGTATGGTGCTCTAACAACCAAGCTAATGGGCCACAAAGACTGTGACCAGCCAGACGGTTGAACCCACAGCCCCTGCATAATGAGTATGGTGCTCTAACAACCGAGCTAATGGGCCACAAAGACTGTGACCAGCCAGACAGTTAAACCCACAGCCCCTGTGTAATGAGTATGGTGCTCTAACAACTGAGTTAATGGGCCACAAAGAATGTGACCAGCCAGACAGTTGAACCCACAGCCCCTGCATAATGAGTATGGTACTCTAACAACTGAGTTAATGGGCCACAAAGAATGTGACCAGCCAGACGGTTGAACCCACAGCCCCTGCGTAATGAGTATGGTGCTCTAACAACTTAGTTAATGGGCCACAAAGAATGTGACCAGCCAGACAGTTGAACCCACAGCCCCTGCATAATGAGCATGGTGCTCTAACAACCGAGCTAATGGGCCACAAAGAATGTGACCAGCCAGACGGTTGAACCCACAGCCCCTGCATAATGAGTATGGTGCTCTAACAACTGACCTAATGGGCCACAAAGAATATGACCAGCCAGACGGTTGAACCCACAGCCCCTGCATAATGAGCATGGTGCTCTAACAACTGAGCTAATGGGCCACAAAGAATGTGACCAGCCGGACAGTTGAACCCACTGCCCCTGCATAATGAGCATGGTGCTCTAACAACTGAGTTAATGGGTCACAAAGAATGTGACCAGCCAGACGGTTGAACCCACAGCCCCTGCGTAATGAGCATGGTGCTCTAACAACCGAGCTAATGGGCCACAAAGAATGTGACCAGCCAGACGGTTGAACCCACAGCCCCTGCATAATGAGTATGGTGCTCTAAAAACTGAGTTAATGGGCCACAAAGAATGTGACCAGCCAGACAGTTGAACCCACAGCCCCTGTGTAATGAGCATGGTGCTCTAACAACTGAGCTAATGGGCCACAAAGAATGTGACCAGCCAGACAGTTGAACTCACAGCCCCTGCGTAATGAGCATGGTGCTCTAACAACTGAGCTAATGGGCCACAAGGAATGTGACCAGCCAGACAGTTGAACCCAAGCCCCTGCGTAATGAGTATGGTGCTCTAACAACTGAGCTAATGGGCCACAAAGAATGTGACCAGCCAGACAGTTGAACCCACAGCCCCTGCATAATGAGTATGGTGCTCTAACAACCGAGCTAATGGGCCACAAAGAATGTGACCAGCCAGACAGTTGAACCCACTGCCCCTGCATAATGTGCATGGTGCTCTAACAACTGAGTTAATGGGCCACAAAGAATGTGACCAGCCAGACGGTTGAACCAACAGCCCCTGCGTAATGAGCATGGTGCTCTAACAACCGAGCTAATGGGCCACAAAGAATGTGACCAGCCAGACGGTTGAACCCACAGCCCCTGCATAATGAGTATGGTGCTCTAAAAACTGAGTTAATGGGCCACAAAGAATGTGACCAGCCAGACAGTTGAACCCACAGCCCCTGTGTAATGAGCATGGTGCTCTAACAACTGAGCTAATGGGCCACAAAGAATGTGACCAGCCAGACAGTTGAACCCACAGCCCCTGCGTAATGAGCATGGTGCTCTAACAACTGAGCTAATGGGCCACAAAGAATGTGACCAGCCAGACAGTTAAACCCACAGCCCCTGCATAATGAGTATGGTGCTGTAACAACTGAGCTAATGGGCCACAAAGAATGTGACCAGCCAGACAGTTGAACCCACAGCCCCTGCATAATGAGTATGGTGCTCTAACAACCGAGCTAATGGGCCACAAAGAATGTGACCAGCCAGACAGTTGAAACCCACAGCCCCTGCATAATGAGTATGGTGCTCAAACACCCGAGCTAATGGGCCACAAAGAATGTGACCAGCCAGACAGTTGAACCCACAGCCCCTGCGTAATGAGCATGGTGCTCTAACAACCAAGCTAATGGGCCACAAAGAATGTGACCAGCCAGACAGTTGAACCCACAGCCCCTGCGTAATGAGTACGGTGCTCTAACAACTGAGTTAATGGGCCACAAAGAATGTGACCAGCCAGACAGTTGAACCCACAGCCCCTGCGTAATGAGTATGGTGCTCTAACAACTGAGCTAATATGCCATCAGTAAAAGAACATTGAGACAAGTTAGATATTGATGTATTGTGTAAATGGTATAATGTTGTATGTATGTGGCAGTAGTTTGCTCCTTCTTGTATATTATTGATTAAAATAGCTTTTTGTCAAGTTTTTTATTCTCCCTTTCCTGTCTCAGTTTTGGACAACTTTTTTTATTGTTAACATCTCTGGTGTGAATAATTTGTAGGTTGACTGTTTCTATCTTTTGTTTTTCTGATAACAGATTTGACACACTTTTGAACTGAAGCTAGTTTAATAGCAATAATGCTGTATAGCTTTGTATGTTCTCAAGCCCTGTGACATAGGTAATATATCATGCAAGTCTCTCTGTTCATGTCTGTAATTATTCTTAAGTAAGGGCAACAGACAGTTTGGCAAATATAAAGTAATGTGGCAAATAATAACAGATTTATTTGTGAATAATTCAACTGGTCAGTGAAGTAATGCATTTATAGATAGGTCACACTCTCCAAACCTTGTTCTTCTGGCAGACTACCCTTTGGAACCATTTCCAATGCTTGTCAAATTTCTGGTTTCCGACATTACATCTACCTGTGCCCATGATAGCTTGCAGAGAGAATAAATCTTCTATAGCTCAGAATAGCACTGAAAGGTCTGTAATAGTGGTTTGTATTTTACTTTGTCATTTCTGTTATTGATATTATAGTTCGTTATGTACTTTTTGTTTTGTTTTTGTTAGAGTTGGGGGCTGTCCTTTTTCAACTGCTCTTCCTGGGCAGAGCATATCACTACAGAGAATTATTTTTCTTTTCCATCAATGCTTTTTTTAAACAATTCCGTCAGTACTTAATGTCTTTTTTTAAGATCTAGAGATGTTGATGTGCTTTCTGAGCAACTGTTGTTTTCTTAACAATTGCTTTCAAAAGTAAGATTATCTTTCACAGTTTCCATATATTTAAAACCATCAATACATTCCACATTTACATCACATTTCACAGTAAGAATAACAATATGAATTTTGCTGTCTCAATATCAGGCAGTTGGCCATGGTGTAGAACATATCATGCAGTCATAAACATAAGCAGCTGTCAGATCATGCGATACCATGTTTATTCAAATGTTGTGACCATTTTCAGTTCTGTTTCAGGATCAGGAAGTTTGGCATGGTACAGAATATATCATACAACCATACAGAAGTTTGACATGGCACAGAATATATCATACAACCATACAGAAGTTTGACATGGTACAGAATATATCATACAACATACAGAAGTTTGACATGGTACAAAATATATCATACAACCATACAGAAGTTTGACATGGTACAGAATATATCATACAACATACAGAAGTTTGACATGGTACAGAATATATCATACAACCATACAGAAGTTTGACATGGTACAGAATATATCATACAACCATACAGAAGTTTGACATGGTACAGAATATATCATACAACCATACAGAAGTTTGACATGGTACAGAATATATCATACAACCATACAGAAGTTTGACATGGTACAGAATATATCATACAACCATACAGAAGTTTGACATGGCACAGAATATATCATACAACCATACAGAAGTTTGACATGGTACAGAATATATCATACAACATACAGAAGTTTGACATGGTACAAAATATATCATACAACCATACAGAAGTTTGACATGGTACAGAATATATCATACAACATACAGAAGTTTGACATGGTACAGAATATATCATACAACCATACAGAAGTTTGACATGGTACAGAATATATCATACAACCATACAGAAGTTTGACATGGTACAGAATATATCATACAACCATACAGAAGTTTGACATGGCACAGAATATATCATACAACCATACAGAAGTTTGGCATGGTACAGAATATATCATACAACATACAGAAGTTTGACATGGTACAGAATATATACAACCATACAGAAGTTTGACATGGTACAGAATATATCATACAACCATACAGAAGTTTGACATGGTACAGAATATATCATACAACCATACAGAAGTTTGACATGGTACAGAATATATCATACAACCATACAGAAGTTTGACATGGTACAGAATATATCATACAACATACGGAAGTTTGACATGGTACAGAATATATCATACAACATACAGAAGTTTGACATGGTACAGAATATATCATACAACATACAGAAGTTTGACATGGTACAGAATATATCACACAACATACGGAAGTTTGACATGGTACAGAATATATCGTACAACCATACAGAAGTTTGACATGGTACAGAATATATCATACAATCATACAGAAGTTTGACATGGTACAGAATATATCGTACAACCATACAGAAGTTTGACATGGTACAGAATATATCATACAACATACAGAAGTTTGACATGGTACAGAATATATCATACAACATACGGAAGTTTGACATGGTACAGAATATATCATACAACCATACAGAAGTTTGACATGGTACAGAATATATCATACAACCAAACATGAAACACATGTTGTATCATGCCTTGTAGCGAGTTTTTGGTTTTCAGCTTAGGTGCCGCCGTAGATGCATTGATCCCGTACCTCTCATTCTGGCTCCACAACACATCGCCAACCCCAAGGTTATTCATTCAGATGTCAAGCCACCAAGGGACACCCACTTGAGGATTGCCATATGATGTTAATTGTGATTATTTTCTGTTGTACAGCATGTCAGGACACAGGGTGATGGCCAACAAAAACACACACTTTTATACAGCGACAAAGCACATGATCACTGTTTTGACAGAGGGCATTCGCAATGAGCTTAGGGAGAAAAAGACGCACACTAGAGTCACGGTATTATGCTGCTTTTTAATCTCTTCATTTATTGTTTTGTGTGTGTGTGTGTGTGTGTGTGTGTGTGTGTGTGTGTGTGTGGTGTTGTGGTGTGGTGTGGTGTGGTGTGTGTGTGTGGTGTGGTGTGTGTGTGTGTGTGTGTGTGTGTGTGCGTGTGTGTGTGCGTGTGTGTGTGTGTGTGTGTGTGTGAGAGAGAATCACTTTGAAAGTCAAAATATCTTTTATAAAATGTACATTTTCATTATGTAATCTTTTGAGTGCTACAAAATCTGTTTTTATTGAATTTTAACAAAGTACATGAATGATTAAATTTCATAACATTCTTTTGCAGTGTTTTGTTTGTTGTGTTGAGTTAAGGTTGACGATAGTTTTATTATCCTCCATACTCCAACAAAGTGGTTAAAATATTGGTCTTAGTTTTAGGTTCAGTTTCAGTTTCTGAAGATGGCATTATTGTGGTCAGAGTAAACTTTATATGCACTGATGTTACTGATGCCGTTTAATGGGTAAGATCCAGGATGATCATGGTATGTGTCTATACCTGTGCATAAGCAGTATGTACTGGCAAGGTCTAAGGGTTCTACTCAGCAGATGTTATCTATTTCTATACTTTAAAAAAAAGAAAAAAGAAGAAAGGTTTGACTGCACTGTGGTATGGGTACATACATTCCCATCATAGAAACACATTCATGGACAACCCAGCATACAACTGCATCTCACTTATACAATCATCACCCTTTCACCTTAATACTCATAGCCCGTCTTCTTCTTTTGATCCATATAACAAAACATATGCACATACATGCAAATAAGAAAGAAAGCAAGCACACACACACACACACACACACACACACGCATGTGTGCACTCATACACACATATCTCTTTATATCAGTTATACTTTGCCCACCCCTTTTTCTTCACTCTCTATCCATTTGTCTGAGCCAAAATGCTGAGCCAAGATGTAGACACTTCACCTGTCATCATCATCAACAACTACGAACTTGATGTTTCTACCGTTCACATACCTCGGGTCTATCATCAGCAACAATCTTTCCCTCAATGCAGAGATCAACGAGTGCATTGGCGTGGCTGCAGCAACCTCAGACTGACTTACTGCTAACATCTGGGAGAAGCTGACAGCTCCAACCAGGATGGCAGTGTACAATACCTGCATTATCAGCACTCTGCTGTATGGCAGCGAAACATGGACAGCCTACGCCAAACAAGAGCAAAAACTGAACAGCTTTCACTTGTGCTGCCTCCGCCGCATCATCGGCATCAAGTGGAGTGACAAAATACCAAACGCCCAGGTCGTAGCATGCACGGGTCTCCTCACCATGCACACACTACTCAGACACCTTATGCTGCCCTGGCTTGGCTGTGTGCATTGGATGGAAGATGGACGTATCCCAGAGGATATCCTTCACAGTGAACTAATCTGCGGCAAGAAATCTGTTGGCGGCTCCCAGCTATGGTACAAAGATGTCTGCAAGCACAGTATGAAAGCTCTGGTCATGGACACAGAGAGCTGGGAAGACACAGCAGCTGACAACAGATGGTGCAGAGTGCCTCAAGAACTCGGGGGGGGGGGGGGGGGGGGGGGGGGGGAGAAGATCCTGACATTAGCTGAGGAAAAGAGAGGCAGGTGGATTGCAAGCTCCTGTAAAAGTAATCCCATAGCCAGCATCCATACATGCATCCAATGTTGTGGAGAATGCCTTCCCGCATTGGCCTTATCAGCCACAGTTCATGCTCCGGAGGCATCAGCTCAACTTGACACGACACTAGGGCACATCATCCATAGCCGATGCTGGCTGAAGCCTACTACTACTTTGCCCACTGCATTTTTCTTCACTCTCTAACCATTTGCCTTTTTCATTTCATTTCTTTAAATTTCTTTTATTTCTGAATCAGGTAAAGCCTAGAGACTTTCTACTTTATGGTGCAGGAGTCTTTGCAGTGTTATTTTTATTTTTGAACCAGTACCAATGTTTGTCTGATTGATGACAGCTGTTTTTCCTTGTGTGGTATGGTGACCCAAATTTTGTTTGCAAAAGTATAATATTAGCTAAATGAGGAATGATTAAATACTTTGAATTATGACCTTAGAGATGCTTTTCATTTTGTGCATTTATGCTCTCTCTCACACTCACTTGCTCTCTCTCTATCTCTCTCTCCCCTCCTCCCTATCTCTCTCGTTATATGTGTTTGCAAGAGTGTGTTATATAAAGATGCTTTTATCTTTGTTTTCTAGGCCATCAGTCCAGGAATAGTAGAAACTGACTTCTTCAACAGAATGTACAATGATCCTAGCAAAGCACAGCAGTTGTTATCCTCTGGAAAGGTCAGTCAAGAGTTGTATATCGTATCTTCCCTTGTTAACCTCTAGAAAGATCAGTCAGGAGTTGTATATTGTCTTTTCCCCCACTCCCAACTCCAGCGTAAATAAAATCCCCACCTTCTGAAAATTCTCTGCTAAAAATTTATCTTCTTTTTTGTCACTCTTTTTGTTCCTACATTGCTCCTTTGCTTTTCTATCATTTTCTGCCTTGCCATTCCATTCACCTGTATGTATTCTATGAAACCTTACATACTTTCTGTTAGGGTTGATAATTGGGTCCTTATATTAACTGCATTTTTGGCTCCAAGGAACTATGTTGTGCATAAACAACTTTAGGTGACATTGGCCAGTTTTTGTATGTTTCAGTTTACTTACTTATGTTTATACATTTCAATTCAGGTTTGTTTTTTAACTCCCTGGTAATAAATTGGGTGGAATGGTCAACTCTAGGAGCTTATCTTTAATTATGTGTATGAATGCATTGATATGTATACTTAATTTTGTGTTCTGTTTTTTTTTCTTGTTTGGTTGTATTCCAGGGTCAGTGAAGTATTGTGTATATGTGATGGTTATAGCCCTCAGCTGAGATGGCTCTGTGCAGTTGGCTGGGCTTTAAATATTGCAACTAAAAATGATACTGATGAGGTTTTGTCTGAGCTTTTTTTAATGCCTCCATTTCCATAAAAGAATATCAGGTACGATAAAATAATCTATTTGCAGACATTGTTATGAGTGGTTATCTGTGATGTTTAATCCCTTTTGCTTTGCATGGAATGTTTCAATTATAGAAGACTTTATAGGCCCCACCATCATTGTCAACCTGTCAAAATCAGGCAAGAAAAATCATTCTGCTAAGCCCTGAGAGTGTATGCATCCTCAGATACTTCCACTGAATGACAATACTACATTTGTAACATTTTGTTTTCATTCTTTGGAGGTCACAATCTGGAAATGTTATTAGATATTATGTTGAGGTCAAGATAATTTTATTTACTGATAACGTAACTCATGTTGGTGAAGGTGTGGTAAAATGTTGTATTCTGCTTGTCAGAACTCAATCCGAAATGGATCTCTTGAAGTTCATTGTTCCATCTTTACATCTTGAAATTAATCACCAGTCTTTCCACTCCAGGATTATGAATTTGCTTGTTTTGCAGTTTCATGGATCTATTCTACACATGGAAGATTAATTAAGGCGGTCTATTAGACGCTCCTTGTCATTGCCTTCGCTGGTTATCATTATGTTTTGTTTTGTTTAAATGCCTGTTAGCTGAGGTATTTCTTATTGAATATGTGTGTATGTGTGCGCAAGCATGCATGCACAGTAACTTGTGTGTGTATGTGTGTGAACATGTGCATATATTGAGAGTTACCTGCCAAAATGGAGTACAACAAAAGGAATAAAGAAGGCACATAGTCTTCTAGCAGGTAGTCCTTGATATATGTATTAATGTTTGCATGTTTCTTTTTACAAACCGTTGTTCCAGACCTTCAGATTATGTACATTTGATTTTTTAATGTGTTTCTTCAAAGAAAATATTGTTCCAAAGGCTAAAATTGATATAAGTGATTTTGTGCTTTTTTTCTGCAGTTCCTGAAGGACAAAGATGTGGCAGATGCTGTAGTCTATGCTTTGACTGCTCCACCACATGTACAGGTGTGTGCCATATTCTTAACGCCAAACAGATGTTTCTGTTAGTTCAGACAGGTATTAGATAACTTCAGCATTTGCGGCTTTTGGTCAGATCTTTCAGTTGGATTTGAAAAGATTTGGTCAGAAGTTACAGTGGAAGGAACTGAATTGAGCAGAAAAGGTTTCATTACTTTGATTTGTATAATTTTTTAATATTTTACTAGGAAAAAATTTCATGTTTTTTCTTATTTTGGGCGTTTTATTAATCTTTAGTGTGTTGTGTGTGTGTGTGTGTGTGTGTGTGTGTGTGTGTGTGTGCTCATTTATTTGTTTGTAAATTTAGTTTGAATGAGTCTCTATTCACAGTTATTATTGGAGACTTTTGCAAGGGAGACAGCATGTTTTGCTGACCCAATGAAGAAAAATGTTCTTTGAGAAAGCCCACAATAATCAGTCTGTCAAATGAAGCCTTCAAGTAGGGAGTGGGGACACAGTGAGGCTTTAACTCTTTGAGACTGTATGCAGTCTGATCATGTGTGCCTTGTTATTGCCGCATACTGTGTTCACAATCTCATGGCATACAAACATGAATTTTAAGTTAATACATGGTTCATGGGATGTAATCAGTTATACAAAACTTCATGTTGTCTCGAACCGACCTGTTGCCTTTTGTTAGTCGTTATCGGTCCCTTATAGTTGTGTAGTCTGTCTTTTGACCATGCTGTTTGATGACAGTTGCAATATGTAAGGATGGTGGCGCTTGATGAACATACTCTGCATGATAGAAGAACAAAAGGGTTTACAGTTTAAGAAGGCGTTATGAACGAGGGTGGTGATGAAGAGAGAGGTTTGATGATCGATTCAGACAGTGATAGTGACAGTGAAGACAATTTAGTTGTCCCAGTCAACAGCAAAAGTGGTAGAGAGAGTGATGTCATGTCACTGAAAGTGTTGGTGACAGTGGCACTGAAGCAGAAAGTAATGTTGGTGTAGTGTGTGACGTGGATATGACATTGATTTTAGTGATAGTGAGGAGGTAGAAACCGAGTGTGTGCAATGGTGTGCTTGTATGTAATAGCATTTGTTTTCATAATGAGTTGCAACACCAGCTTCAGGCTTCCAGAGGGGTTTTTGTATTGTTTTTCAGCTTGTGAAGAACATTTTGGACTCTGGGAGACATTCCTGTAGTGTATAATGATTCATGGTTTTTTTGTCCAATATAGAGTGTCTGCCATCTTCAGTGGCAAATTTTTTTTTCTAAGAATCATTTTGTACTACTTTTGCATAAAAAAATGAGATAAGATGCATGTTTATCATATGCAATTCATTTACATAGTAATAAAGATGGAGAGAATTTATTCAGTATAATGTAATTTTATTGTGTGCGGAATAAAAACTTATTTTGGCATTTTTGAAAATATATCAAAAAAGTCACCAAGGGCCAAGAGATGACAGTCTCATTGAGTTAACACCTTGACTGCCAACAGCCTTTGAGGTCTTGTGTTTACCATGGTGAAAAAAAAGAGTTTCATCACTACCATCTACACTAAAACTTCTGTACTTTGTTCTAAACCTGTTTTGATTCTCGGAAAAATAAAACCAATTCACTGAGAGTTGTATAGGTCACCAAGTCATGTAAGGGAAGCCAATCATTTTTATGAACCCTTTCTGAGACTAGCAACATCAGTCAGTAATTCTCTTCCTTTTGAATTATGCTGAAATGTCATCATTAAGTCTACATTTGTAGGTCTCATGGAAGGCTTCACGAACTCCATAGTTTTGTGTTGGCAACTGTCAAGGGGTTAAGCATGTACCGCAAGAGATAGAACATTTTAAAACCATAATTTATGAAACATGGTTATGAAAATGGCTAATTATCTTGTGTCTCTCAATGGCTTGTTATCTTGTGTCTCACAATGGCTCATTATCTTGTCTCACAATGGCTCATTATCTTGTCTCACAATGGCTCATTATCTTGTGTCTCACAATGGCTCTGTATCTTGTATCTCACAATGGCTCATTATCTTGTGTCTCACAATGGTTCATTATCTTGTCTCACAATGGCTCATTATCTTGTGTCTCACAATGGATCGTTATCTTGTGTCTCACAATGGCTCATTATCTTGTGTCTCACAATGGCTCGTTATCTTGTGTCTCACAATGGATTGTTATCTTGTGTCTCACAATGGCTCATTATCTTGTGTCACAATGGTTCATTATCTTGTCTCACAATGGCTCATTATCTTGTGTCTCACAATGGCTCATTATCTTGTGTCTCACAATGACTCATTATCTTGTGTCTCACAATGGCTCATTATCTTGTGTCTCTCAGGTTCACGACATTTTGATGAGATCAACAGAACAGGTTTCCTGAAAATGACTGGGGAAGCTGCTGTGATAATATACCATCTTCACTTCCACAAGCCCTTGCTAGTTGTTTATTAAACATTAGGACTAACCAGCGTACTTTGTAAACATGAAGGCCTCACTTGGTTGATGAAGGACTACCTTGGATGCTTATGAAACATGAGGACATAACCTGAATGCTTTATAAACATGAAAACCTCACTTGATTGCTGAAGAACTAACTTGAATGTGTATTAAACTTGAGGAATGAACTTGATGTTTTGTTAGGCTTCAGAAGTTAGGATCCCACAACGTTGCCAATTGGTAGTTACACATGTATACACATAGCATCTGCCATGATCATATCCGATTTGCATTGCATGACTTTTTGCAGTATCTAGCATAGGAATTATCATAGTCTGTAACCTTTCTACAGAAATTGAAAAGGAAGTCATTTGTGTAATGAAGAAAAATGTTAAAAAGTGTGGTTAAACTTTTTGTTATGATGTACTCTACCATAATCTTCGAACAGGGCAGTCTTTCCTGTAGCCAGCCAGGATATGTCTTGTTTTTAGACGTTGGATACAAACAACCTCCCTTCTACCAACAGATTATCAGACAATGTGATTGTTGGCCAAAGCAGCTAATGGGAGCAGAGCCAGACCTGTTACAGAATAATCCATCTGATGAATTCCCAAAACTGTTCTCAGCACTAGTAATAAGAAGTAAATTCACAGGCTCTCCAATGTAACATTTTCATTTCTGTGACTCTTAATTCATACCATAACAGACTAAGAAATCAGTCTACATTTTGAAAGCACGTCAGAGATTTAAATGATGGGTGGCATTAATCAAATGATTCAATGCATATATATATTTTTAACTTGAAGTGCTTAAAACACTGGAATCAGTATTGTCTGTTTTTTTTAAAGACCTGTCAGAACACATTATATTGAAAACTGTAAAAGTGTGCAAAAAAGTATGTGATTGGATAAATAAACTTATTTTTTCATATCAGTTTGTTGATTATTGCATCTTGTTAAAAATGTCCATATTGCTAAGCAGAGTGATTTATAACTTGTGTTAATTAGAAAGTGATTCATACACATGATATTTGCCCTTCAATATCTGGAAATTGTTTTAACCCTTTGACTCCCGCACCATGTCCACTGGCAGCCTGTATTGTCTGTCAACCATGCTAGCAAAGACACTGAAAATAAGAAGTAAATTTACAGGTTCTCTAATGTAAAGTTTTCATTTCTAAGACTCTTAATTCATACCATAACACTATGAATTTAGTCTACATTTTGATAGCAGGTGTGAAATTTGAATAATGGATGGTATTAATCAAATAATTCAATGAATGTATACATTTTAACTTGATGTGCTTAAACACTGGCATCAGTTCTGTCTTGGTCTCTTTTCTCTTTGAAGTACCTGTCGATACACATTATATTGAATACCGTTAAAGTGTGCCAAAATGTTTGTGACTGGATGAATAAAGTTATTTTTTCTACAACTTTGCTGTTCTTGCATCTGTGTTAAAGTATGTTCATTTACTAAGTAGTGATTTTTTTTCCTTGTGTATAAATATGAATAGTGTTTGTACAGAATTTGTCTCTGTACATGGAGGTTGTTTCAGTATAACACTGGTATATTTAGTCATGATGTCACTGGCAGTCTTGGTCTCTTTTCTCTTTGAAGTACCTGTCGATACACATTATATTGAATACCGTTAAAGTGTGCCAAAATGTTTGTGACTGGATGAATAAAGTTATTTTTTCATACAACTTTGCTGTTCATTGCATCTTGTTAAAGTATGTTCATATTACTAAGTAGTGATTTTTTTTCCTTGTGTTAATTGAGAAGTGGTTTGTACAGAATTTGTCTTCTGTACCTGGAGGTTGTTTTCAGTATAACACCTGGATATGTCATGATGTCACTTGGCGCAACAGTTCCACTGCCAATTTTCAGTTGCTGCACAAGACGTTTTTCGGCAAAATAAATAGTGTTTTCTCTCATATTAAATGACCAGAACTGTGTCCTTAGACATGTTGTGCATACTGTTCAGATGTTGGGTAGTTTGTATCCATCATCTCTGTTCATAAATGTTCACTGTCTCCAGGGCTTTGTTGATTTTCCCTTCGATGAGGATGTTTTGTTAAGAGATCTGGTATCCTGAGTGTCTGCAACTACTATTTGTCAAGATTGTGTCTGTGCTCGGAATGAATTCAATATGCACTGATGCCACAGATGCCATGTGATGGATATTAATTACGTCTTTTTCAATGTACCTCAAGTGTTGGCCCTGATTGTATGCTGGCCATAACTGAACGATACCAGCATGTTACACCAAAAACATAGTAGCAAATACAACTATGTTACAAATGACCATCTTTTTCAGATCATTTTAGACATCTGTCTTTGTCATATAAATTTTAAACATCTACCTTGCAGTACTTTAACAGAACCAAGTAACATTTCGAGGGATCAGCCAAGGAACAGCGAAGACTACAAAATCTACCACATACAGAGAAGTGGAAACAAAAATACTCAAAAACACAAGTAGTCCCAAAATATGGTTTTATGCATTCAATTCATTCTCAATTACACCATGTACAGTAGAGCACACTTATAACGAACACGCTTGAAACGAATTGACGGAATAACGAACGCATTTCTGTGCCCCGCTTATTTGTCTCTTTATTTCAATTAAATTTTCACGCATTTAGCGAACAAGCGTTAACGAACTGATGGCTGTAACGAACTCATGTTTTTGCCCACCAAGGTCTTATTTTTCTTTGTTCACGACTGAAGTAACGAACTAGTCCACGTGGGCCTGAAAACACGTGGCCGGCCCCCTGGCCACATTCGCCTGGTCACGGACGGTGGTCACTATCGCACAATGCCTCGCTTGCCCGCGCCTATTCATGACGACGATCTAAAAATAGATTATCGATCGATGGCATTTGGACCAGGAAATTGTGGACCAAGTCAAAGCTGCTGGTTCCAGTTCTGTGCCTCCTGAAGAAGAGGACGAGGCACCTGCAGAGCAGCTCAAGGCTGTGAGCTCTGCAGAAGCCAAACAGTGTTTGAAAACTCTTAGGGACTTTTGTATTGTGAATGGCGGAGAAACCTTTTTTGACACTTTAGGGGACATGGAGAAATTCATTCTTGAATCGAGCGAAAAGGGAAAAAAAAAACTGACATTACATCATTTTTTTCACCCGTGGGCAAGAAATTAGGACTCTAGATGAATGTGTAATGGCTTTGGGGACGTGGATAAACAGTGGGAAGGGGGGGGGAGGGGTTGTGTGAGGGATAAAATGTGTGTGTAAAGGTTTGACTGAAATAAAGAACTACTGATATAAAGAACTATTTTTTTTGCCTGGGGTTGTTCTTTATATCAGTGTTCTACTGTATATCATTTCTTGAGAATACACACACAAACCGAATCATAAAAAAAACTTGATAATTTCCCTTGAATAAAAATATGACAATCAACATGTTATATGATAAGTTCATAAATGGCTGTTTTTCATATAAAGCATTATTCAATATGCAGAATTCTGGTGTTGCATTACCAACTGATGAAATATGTATGCTTGGATTTGCCGTTTGTTACTGACATTGATATTTCTGGAATATGCCATAATTCAAGCATATCATAATGCAATGAATATGAGATGTGTCAATATTTCAGTTGTTTGTTTTGTGGTTTAGTGGGTGTATTTGTTTGCCATTTCGACTGTTGGTTTGCTAATTATGTTTGTTTTCGTATAATGCAAATAAAGAAACTTACAGTTAACATAACTGACATGACAGTACACCAGAAGAACAGGTTACAAACAGATGTACATTCACCAGAATGCAGATTCATAATCTCCAATCTGTCTATCTATCTATCTGTCTGTCTATCTATCTATCTGTCTATCCATCTATCTCTGCAATACCATAGCCTCTGACTTCTTATGCTCATTTATACCCTGACCTCTAATTTCTAACACTCATTCAGTTGTTCAAAAAAGTGTACCTTTAGCAAAGGAAAAAGGAGATAGTACATTTTCGCATCTTATTTGATTGCTTGTGTATTTAGCTTCACAACTGCTGCTGAGCGCATGACTTAAGTTTTACATGACTCAAAATGCAATATCATTGCATCAAGACAATGAAAACATTTGATAGAATGAAGATGTGATATCATTGCATCAAGACAATGAAATGTTTTACATGAATCAAAATGTGTTACTATTGCATCAAGACAATGAAACATTTTACATGAATCAAGATGTGATATCATTGCATCAAGACAATGAAACGTTTTACATGAATTAAGATGTGATATCAATGCATCAAGACAATGAAAAGGCTTGACAGAATCAAATCGCAATATTGCATCAAGAGGATAAGTTTGACAGAATCAAGATGCAATATCAATGCACCAAAAGGACAAAGTTTGACAGAATCAAATTGCAATATCAATGCACCAAAAGGACAAAGTTTGACAGAATCAAGATGCAACATCATACATCAACAGGACAAAGTTTGACAGAACCAAGATGCAATATCAATGCATCAAGATGATGAAATCATTTTTCTGTTTGCTTAGGTATTTCACCTTAAAGCTTCAAACTGTTGCTGCGCACAAGACGATGAAAAGCTTTACATGAGTCAAGATGCAATATCAATGCATCAAGACAATAAAAGAAAAATTGACAGTGATTAACACGCATACCAGTGCATCACGACTATAAAAAGGTTCAACAGAAATTATGATGCATATCAATGCATCAAGACAGTGAAAAGATTTGACAAGAGTTACGATGCAGTACCAAAACAATGGAGAGATTTGACAGAGATTATGACGAGTATATACAATTGACACCCAAACCCTTTGTGCCATTAACTAACAAAGCCAATCCAATCCAGGAAACACAGGGCCAGTGAAAGAAACATGTACTGCCTACATTACACACACCATGTAACATTCAGCCATAACATTTAACAACTCATCAATCATCTTGTAAATGTTTTATGTGTTTCATGCACAGCAATAATTACTCTCCATGCTAAGGCAACATATTACTTGAACAGAACTGGCAGAATGATAGGCTGAACAAAAAGTTCAATGGCTTGATCATCAATTGCCTTAAAGCATCACAAAAGTTCTCTTTCAAGTACAATATTCTATAAACATTCCTGATAAGCGGAATACTTGACAAATATAATTTCATTTATGGCCAGCTAAGTTTTGTAAGGCATTTGTGATTCATGTAAAACTAATAATTTGCTATATAAAAGGAAATCATGATCATTTTTAAACAGAAGAGGTATAATGGAAAATCCATGTTTACTGACAAATTTAAAAATCCAAAGCCCACAAGCCAAACATGTAATCATGCATAACACCACAATCTCAGTTTCTACATTATTCATATACAAACACTCACAAAGAAAACCCTTTTTTGCTGCTCTTTTACCAGATCCATTTGACAAGCTATGTTTGCTATTCTTTCATCAGATCCATTTGATGGATACTACATCACTTCCTGCCAGTATCCACTAGATTTTTAGAAAAAAGAAAATCTGTTCCATAGTTGAGGTAAGATCATATATTGCAGATGCTCCAAACTGCAACAATTTCTGGTCTTAAAAATGGAAAAGGTCAGCCAACAAATGACCAGTTCCATTTGTTTACAGCCTTCTAATTACAAATGCCATTTTAAGGCTGAAAGATGTGTGGGTGCTAGGAAAGGCTGATGACAAATGAAAAGTTCAAGGTAAAAAAAAAAAACTGGCATAAATCATATACAACATAACCTGGCTAAAGTGCAAGATCTTCATTTTTAAGTTTTTAAACAATTAAAAATTTCAAAGTTTAGAAAATAACATGAAAAAAAAGGAACTAATTTATTTATCAGTTTTTTTATGGACATGTTTATAGGCCTACTTTTAAGTGTCATACACTCTAATATCCAAATTATGCAATATGGCCACAATTGCTGTATTTATGATAATCAAGTGTCGTATTGCTTAAGTCGGATATGGTAAGTGTACTTACTTAAAGAGGAATTAACATGAAAAATTCCTCTTTCAGTGCAGGTACTGTGTCCCGCACATGATTTTTTTTTTTAGCACAAACTAACATGTACAAATGGAAATGACAGAAATCTATCAAATAAGACAGTATGCCTTATTTATGGACAGGTTTAAAACTTCTGACATTCAGTACAAATTCTGGAGGGGTTTTACATGTTCCAGCCAACCACATTTCAGTAAAGGTGTCCTCTATGGAATGAAATTAAGAGAATGTTTCTTGGGATATATATATTTCTTGTTGCTGCAGGTTCATGCGTTCAGACCTAACGTACCTCTGAAAAAAGTCTACAATAGTAGTTTACAATACGCAAATCTACCAAGATAGTAGTTTACAATAAGCATATCAACCAAGTGTAGACAGACACAAATGGAAATACTGAAATTAGTTGTTTTGAGTGTACTGCCTTGTTTAGTATTGTCAAGCTTCTAGAAATTAGTTAAACAGCCCAATGCAAGTATGATAACAAAATGTCACCACTATTCTCTAACATAGCTGTTGCCATTTCCTCTTCTGAACACACTGAACATGAAACAGCTCCAAAGTACCAAACAACTGCATTGTGTATTATCATCGTGATTACTGAAAACGAACTTCTTCCGAGCAGCAGTAGAATCTGTTCTTACATATGGCTCAATCTCTTGGACCCTAACACTGAAGAAGACTGATGGAGCATACACACGAATGCTGCGTGCAGCCCTGAACAAATCCTGGAGAGAACATCCAATTAACAAAGAGTTATATGGTAAGATCCAACCAATCAGTAAATCAATACGTCAACAACGACTGCGTTTCGTGGGACACTGCTGGCGTAGGAAAGAACTGGTGGGAGGTGTTCTACTATGGAGACCCAGTCACGGCAAACAAAGACCAGGATGTCCAAAGAAGACCTTCATCGACCAACTGATCTATGATACGGACTGTCAGTATGATGAACTACCTACTGCAATGTCTGACAGAGAGGTATGGAGGAAACGTGTCATGGATTGCCGTGTAAGCTCGACATGATGATGATGATCATCATCATCATGTTTGTGATCATTACATGCCACAACAGAATTTGTCTTTTTTGTGTTCTCACCTCACTGCAAAACTTGATGTTTCAGACATGATTCTCCAAAATTCAAAACCACACTAACAGTCTGAGTGAACAATTACTCCCACCACAAATGGCACAGGCTAGCATATATTCACATAACATTACTAAAGAAGAACAAAAATCCACAGCCATAACCAAAACTAAAATCCACAGCCATAACCAAAACTAATCTAGTGTACAATGCCAGGTTGGTACTGACTGATAAAAGAGCAAGTGATAGGTTTTTCATAGCAAAGAGCCATAGGTAAATCAAAATACACAGGAAAAAACAAAAACAACAACCACAACCCAAAACTGACTGGGTATACCATACTATAATTATGTGCTTTCCCCAGGAAGAGCAACCTCTGGAAAAGAAAACATTCTCTTGAGACAAAGACAAAATTCAATCCAAATCAACGGACATTCACATTTGATGTCCATTTCACAAAAGCAGAAGCCACAATTCAGGACTACCATGATCTATAATGAAATCCAGGAGTCCACCCTGCAAAACCAATGCTCTCACAATACTCTTTAAAAGAATAAACACATACACAACACACAATCCATACATTTTCCACTCTCACAGTACAATCCAAACACACACACACACACACATGCGCGCACACACACACTTACACACCAACCAAATGAGTAATGAATGACAGTTTGATGATGCAGTTCCATACTCTAAAATACATCAGCCTAGAATCTCTGAGTGTGGATTAACATACTAATGGACAAACAGAAAACCAAGTACAATGCATTAACTCACTGTGCCTACAACAGCACACTGTTTCAGTCATGGGGAGTTTAATCCTTTCATTCCTTCACTCTATCTGTCATGCAGGACGCTTGTGGACAGTGGGAGGGAGTAAAAGGGTTAAACAACAAAAGCCATGGATAAATCCAAAAGCAAATGCAACTACAAACTCAAATACTGCTGAATCTACAATACTGTTGCTACATTAAACTGATCATTAAACATACCCCCTATATAACAGGGTTTGTACAACCTGAAGATGTGGAGTGGTAACTACACTAAACCAGTGCTTCACAGATCATAATACAAACATCACCATTGTAAAGCATGAAAGATAATTTAAGCAGCTGTGGGATCTTTATGGGAATGGGAGCCCTCTCTAGACATTAACTAGTATTGATACCCCCGCCCAACAGTCTGGCCCGCTTGCTGGGGGAAGGCTCATCTCCGTCTTTGCTGCCCTTGCCATTGACAGAAATCTCACGATTAATGCAGTTGCTGGGTCTCTCTGATGCACTCAGGTCAGCTTTCCCGCTCTCCACTTCAGAGAAAATAGTGTCCAGGTGATCCATGACAAGGTCGACATCCTCACGACTGAAGCACATGGGTGGTTTGAATTTAATGATGTTGCTGTGAGGCCCATCCTGGCTCAGTAGGATACGAGCTTCTTTCATCCTGCCAAAGAAACATCACCTCAGATTTTGCTTGATTTAAGACTGTTGGAAAGGGTTATATACACACAGGCATGCACAAATATGTACATATGTATACTCCTAAACACACAATCTACAGCAACTGTACTGAAGATACATTTCAAAAGCATGAAGTTTATATCACAGACCATGGAGAAAGAAACATGTTAAACACGCTTTCAACTGAACAGCAGCCATTTTATTTACCACTGTCTTTGAGGAGGCTGAATGCTCCCAGCAGCTCCAAGGTCACTCTTGAAAGTAATTAAAAAAAAAGGCTTCATTGTTTTTAACTCTTTCACCACTGCTCCTCCAATCAGACTGCGGCACCATGCATTGGCTAGTGCACAGCTGCATGATGTGTATAGCAAACAGAACATTGATAGCATCATGCCACCTACACTTAACCAATTTTTGGAACCTCATGCTCCAAGCAGAAAAGAGGAATGTGAAAAGTTGCACATCCAGTATGATTATAGTTCCCTTATGCATTTATCAGACAGCCTGTTGACTGACGTCATCTACTGTGAACCCCTATATGTTCAATAGTGTTGCTGAAAGTAGTGAAAAAGCTAAATGCAAGGTCAGGAAATAATCTTTAGGCTACTGCCTTTAGTATAACCGACACTGATGAATATATACAATATGACCAAAACCACAACAATGTCAGGACAGCTGCAAGAAAGAAACTTACTTGGTGACAGTGTAGGTGGCAGCTGGTGTATGTGGTTCTCTGGTAGCTCTGTCCTTCACCAAGTCAATGCCCACAAATAATCCTCGACCCCTGGCATATAAAACACATGGAATTCATCATAACAAATCAATCTGAGAATATAGATTGGTACCTGATTCTGCAAAATTCAATGAATAATGAATACAAGGACAGAAAACTATGTAAATGGCCCTCTTACAAAGAGATCTGTTTTAATTTGTTTACTCCTGGCGAATTTTCTCTCACCACAGAGACTTAAAATTTACCAGGAGGAAACTAAAACCAATGCTTGCCGTATATTTCATCAAGCACATACACTGTTTATGATATTATTACCTTCTTAGCAAGCACACCCTGCAAGTGACAAACTGGGTGAATAAAGTTATGCAATTTCAGTAATTTCATTGTTTCCAATTAACCAGCAGCAAATGTAATTGATAAATCATGAGTTTAAAAAGATAATCCCAAAGGTCAAGATACTTGTACAGAATTACAGTGGTACCTCAGGATACGAGTGTCTCGCCATATGAGCAATTCAGGTTACGAGCACAAAATACTTGGAAAATTCGCCTCAGTATTCGAGCATTTGTTCGAGTTACGAGCGACGCCGTGATTACTTCATGTGCTTCCCGCCGCTGCATCCCGCTCTCAGTGAGTGTTGTTCTCTCATAGCGGAAGCATCTCTGCGTTCATTTGCAGAAATTTTGTAACCCACGATGTCGTCCAAGAAGATGGTTGCTAAGGATAGTGCTGCTAAGAGGAAGAAGGATATAATTTCCATAGAACTGAAGAAGGAGATCATAGAAAAACACGAGCGTGGCCTACATGTGGCTGATCTTGCCAAGTTGTACGACCGTTCCCCACAGTAACCCCTCTCCTCCTCCCCATCGTCTCCCTCAAGCCAGCCACGACTCTTCATAAAGGTAAAGCACAGTACATGTACACTGTATATTATTTATCATTGTTAAATGTTAGAAAAATTACTTTAATTCTGCATAAAATACCATGTTAATTGATTTTTATATTGATATTTTTGGGGTGTGGAACGGATTAATTGGATTTCCATTATTTTCAATGGGAAATTCGTTTCGAGATATGAGTTTTTCAAGATACGAGCTACGTCATGGAAGAATTAAATTCGTAACCCGAGAAGCGATTGTATATTTCATGAATTTCAAATATATTTTTTCGGCCATTATCTAAATCAATCAGTTTACTCTTCACGGGACACCACAATGACGACACAAAAGCGGAAGATCCAGCAACACACCTGGCGATGAAAAGAGAATAGTAATGATGATGATGACAGTGACGATGATGATGATAATGATGATAATAGTACTAATAATAAATCATTTTTGCATAATGCCATTCTCTAACTTGTTTGGACTCACTGCATGTTACGCATTTAAAAGACACAGTGTAATACATATGGAAGCATTAATCTATCACACATACACATATACATTAATAAACACACATAAACAAGCACAGATGAATACATACTAATAATGTCTAGCCATAACACATACATATTCATGGTCATAAACATACAAAAATGAATATATGATGCCTCTAGGTTGGCAACCTGAAGTGGAAGTATACACAGGTAAATAAGCAAATATGATGTCAACAACAGAAAGCCTGTGTGAACAGTTAAGTCTTTAGCTCTAACTTGAATTGTGAAAGGGCAGATTCCTCAGATCAGCTTGAAGTAAGTTCCAAACAGATAGCATGATAAAACCGAAAGCACACTCACCTGCTGATTTAAGATTATGTTTTGGCATCTGTACATGCTTTTTTGTTTGTTTTTGAGGATCACAAGTTGTGTGATGTTTGATAAATGCAGAGCAGTCTAAAAGGTACAAAGGTAAATGATCCATTAAAATGGTGATATGCAAGGCTTGCCATTTTATACTGACAACAAGATTTGACTTGTAACCAGCGTAGTTTTATGAATCATGGTGCCACATGATCACGCCTTCTTTTCTTCTGATTAGATGCACTGCAATATTATGAATCCTTTACAGATGAGAAATTTGTTGTGCTGGTAAGCTGGTTAACACTAACACAGAATTACAACAGTCTAGTCAGGAAGTTGTAGCACAGACAAGTCATTTGCATATTGTTCTGTACATATATGGTCTGATGGAGGAGATTCTACTGCCCTCTACATAGAACTACAGCAGATGTAGTTCTTGCACAGACACATTTCAGGCAGTCTTGACCCCAAAGTATTTCACAAAGCTTTGGAATGAAATTATCAATAAAATCAATACTTGCATATTCACTGATAATCAATCCAATCTGTGAAATAGTGCCCATAGATACCACTTCAATCTTGTCTGTGTTCAACTTTGTTGCTGTCAATACATATCTAAACACTATTTTCAACAGAGCAGAAATTATTTGATGAAGAATTTTTTGACAGTAATTTTTGAAAATCACCATCATGGACAGTAATTACATCAGGCAGGAGCTGTGAATATACTGTAAACAAAACAGGTTCCAGAACATAACCTTGTGGAACTGTTGATATGACAGGGCAAGGAACAGACACACCATTTACAATGACAGATTGGAAGTGGTCACTGAAACAGGAAACAAACCAATTAATGGTGGTGTCCTGACTGCCAAATGTAGCTTTTAGTCTCTTCAGTAAAATAGAAAGATCAGGTACATCAAATGCAGCAATGAGGTCAAGCAAACCAATATTAGAGACTTGTTTCCCATGTACTCCAGTAAGCAAACCATTCAAGACACTCAAAACAACAGTTCCATGCTGCGATCATTCCTGTTTATAGAATGGTAGATCTAGAGTAAACCACTGTAAGAGAGAGATTCATTAGTTGTGACAATCCAACCTTCTCAAGTATTTTTTAAATGAAAGGCAGATTAGAAATGGATCTAAAACTTTTCTGGTTATTTGGGTAAAACAGGCTTTTCAACTATGGAGTAACAACTGCATCATTACACTGCCTAGGAACTGCACCTGTAGAAAAAGAACCATCAATCATGGCAGTGATCAAGGAATTAAATCAGTAAGACATTGTTTAATCAGAGATGCGGGGTTGGATCAAATACACAACTTTTTATAGGCGACTTGACAATAATTTGATGTATAGTACTTTCACTCATTAGCTGAACCACAGACAGCTTTGGGTATTTACAGATTGAAAGTTTTGGAGGATCATATTCAAATGAATTTAAATAAGTTCTCATGTGTTTGATGTTTTCTGTGAAAATGTCACTGAAATGTAATGCCAGACACTAAAATAAAAGAGAGTAGTAGCTTAAGACTGGTGGTGGGGCTTAAAATGTTATGCATGAAATTATCATACATATGAAGTGGCAGGCCGAAAACCACCCTCACAAAAACACTAAATCACATACAATCAAATATTTAGCCGAGCATGGAAACCTTGAGCTCGTAGGTGAGCTAATGACATTCAACTTGTAAAAGGGGAACTCAAGTCCATGAAAGACATGAAGGCCAGCCCACAATAGACAGAAATGGAGGTTCTTCACTGTTGCCCCACATGCCAGTCACATAATCGACAGTATGCAAGTATCACACCACACTATACAGAGTTATTAATATATGGGACACCACATCATATAGAGTTGTTAATATTACAACCATTAAGTGACACTTGTGAATGCTAGAATGAACTGAACAATGCCTGACATTTGGGAATGCCAGGTTGTATAGTTCATAGAATGAATTATCAACTTTGTGTTGTTAACAGTATTAACTATATTCACTGTATAGCATGACCAGGACCCTTTAACCTTCTGACTCCTGCACCCTGTCCATCAGCATCCTGCATTGTCAACCATGCTAGCAAAGCAAAAACTTAACCCTTTGAGTCCCTCCCCTTATCCACCAACTTCCTGCAGGAAGCTGGTGGATAGTGGGAGGGAGTCTATGGGTTAAGTTTTTGCAATTGATGAATAGGGTGTGGGAGTCAAAGGGTTAAACTACATTTTTCTACCAACGAGATGGATGAAAAGTAATTATGGAGTCAATATCTACAAATACAAACACTGAACTGACCTGACATCTCCAATTAAGGAATATTTTTCCTTCAGCATCAAGATCCTGTCTCTGAGGTAATCTCCAACATCTTTGGCATGTTGCATGAGACCTTCCTCTTTAATGACATCCAACACAGCCAGACCAATGGCGCAGGATACTGGGTTACCACCGTACTGAAATATTATATCCACAGACATTTAGACACATGTGCACTGGTGTTTACACACAAGTCCATTCAAATCAGTTCAAATATGATGAGACAAGGCATAATTATGGATCATTATCATCATGTGTCTTGCCACATGGTAGGGGCAATCATGGCCCTCTAGATGAATCTTGTTGCTGCAAGTGTATCTCCTACCCCTTTTGTCCCATCTACTCTACAAAACTATGGGTTTATCTGATGCTCTTTTTCCATCTAGTGCTCCACTTGGTACTGGGTGCTGAAATTTCTCTTGCCTAATAAAATGTCCTATAAATTATTGCTTGTCTTTTCCTAATCTTCTTTATTAATGTTCCTTCTGTGTTTAGTACTTTCAAGACTCTCTTGTTTGTTTTCTTTGCTGTCATGGAACTCTTAATATTCTTCTTAAAAAACACACTTCACCTGCCGCAACTTTTCTGACTTTGCTTGCTGATTGTCCACACTTTGCATCCACACAAAAGTATTGGTTCCATACAACACTGAAAAACTCTCTTCCTGATGTCATTTGATAGGCATTTGTGGGCAAGAATGCTTTTCATTTTCTTGAATGCTCTTTCAGCTTTCCTAATTCTGCTGGATATTTTAGAGCGCATTTGCCATCTGGTGAGATGACTGTTCCTATTATTTAAACTTATCAACTTGTCTCAATATTGTGTCATTTGCTATTATTAAACATGAGGGAATTTCTTTTTTTTTTTTTTTTTACTGATTACTATGAAATCAGTCTTCTTACTAGTCAGCTCTAGCCCTTTATTTCAACTTTCTATTTCTAATACTATTCACAACATTTTGTGGGTCTTTTTCATTTTCTGCAATTAGAATGTCATCTGCAAAACAAAGATTGTCATTTCTTCCTCCAACTTTTATCCCAGGGCATTATTCTAAATTTCTCATGATGGTTTCAGTTACGTCATCTACTTTTTCCTGTCCTACTTTAGCATTAAAATCTCCCATTATGATTATAATGTCTGGTGATTTACGCTGAGCCTTGACTATCTATAATTCTACACTGAAGTTATCAGTTTCTTCCTAAGTGCTCATGGATGTTGGTGACTATACTTGGACATTGGTATCAAATGATTTACCCTGCAATGTAACCATAAAATACAGTCCAATATGGTCCAACATCCTTTGATAGACTTTGACCTATCACTGTCCATTATGATGCCTACCCCTCTTTCATGTGTATTTCTTCCAGAATATTAAGTTTATGCTCGCCTGAGCTCCCTTCCATCTCACCTCATCTAGTCCTAAAATACTGATATTCAGTCTTTCCATTTCTATATGGACATTTTCTTTTGGGGCACTGTTCTAACATTCCATGTTTACTCCCTTAGCCTAGGTCTCTCCTGCAACATCCACAAGGCAGTGGTGCTATTTACCCATAGCTGAGGGTCTGGTTCATGGGAACCAGGATGTGTCCACACTCCCATGGGCCTGTGTGCCACAGATCAGGGGGCCAGACCTCCTGTGAGTCCCTCGAGGGTTCAGCTTGAGTCTGGGAAATGCTCAACTACCGTGTGTCAGGCACTACAATTATGAATGGTCGTCTAAAATAAGTCCGTAACCTATCACTTGTGAATGGTGTCTACAACAAGTCCATAACCTACCATTTGTACACAGCAGTTTAAAAAAAGTCCACTAAAAAGGAATGAAACAAGTTCAGCGTTTTATAATACACATTTAAAAGTAATCAGTTTATTCATGGATTTAAACTGATTCTATTTGTTATACATGCTACATGAGAAGTGCAATAGATTAGGCAGTAACAGTATGACCCCATTCTGCCCTCGCAAAGAAAGAAAAAAGATTTTCCTTCATACTAATCATAACCCTATCCCAACTCAATCCCCATCCCAAGCCACCTCTAGAAAGAAACAGAAAGACAGGCAGTGAGCAAACTACCACAAAACAGAAATCCATTAACAGCTGGCAACTATACTCTGCTGTTATTGTTAATATTAGAAGGCTTTCCCGCAACACTTTTGAAGCCAACACGGGCCAGTTGTTGTTCCAGCCCAGTTTCACCATCATTAATTTTAAATACCCAGCTCTAGATTACAAGTAAACAGATCAAATTATTTTGAGACCAGCAGCCAGGTGTCCGACAAAGCTGAAATGCTTGCAAGAAATTTCGGTCTGAAACACGTTATTACGGCATTTTGTGTTCATTTCTTTACATTCATGAAATGAAGACATGGAAAAGTATACAGAAAATGAAGCAAAAAGCATTTGTTAAATCTACTTCTTTTGTTCACTAAATGGTGAAATAAGCATGGTATAAGCATACATACCGTGTTAAAGTACTCCACTCCACAGGCCTGGAAACTGGCAGCAATTTCAGCTGTAGTGACAACAGCAGATATTGGGTGTCCATTACCCATGGGCTTGCCAATGGTCACAATGTCTGGTTCCACTCCTAAAGTATACACATCAACAATGCTTTTGATTTGCACAACACACACACACACACACACACACACACACACACACACACACACACACACACACACAACACACACAAACACACGCACACATACAGCCATACGCGCACACACACACGCCCTGAAACAGAAACTTCTTCTGTCTGTCTGCTAGTACCATCATGGGTATCACTGGGGAAAAGAGCTGATGATCAGCAATGACCTGAAAGGCCTGAAAATGACAGACGCATGTGATGTCAAAATCTCCTTCATGCCATCAATCCAGTCTTCCTTAGTCTACTTCTTGCAGGTTTGCTTTAAATCTAGATATCCTTCTGTTATATGCTTGTTGAGTCAGCTGGTGGGATGCCTTCTTGTTTGATGACCAAGCCCCTTAATTCTCTATCAATGATAATCAATAATGGAACCACCATATGAAAGCAAGGTTTTGTATACATATCAGAAGACTGCATATTAAAATTCCATGTAAAACAATCCAATTTTCCATCATTCTGTTCAAACCGCATTTGCAACTTATTTCAAACTGTGCAGTACACCATACAGACACTTCTAATCCATAATAGTGCATGAAACAATCCCACCCCACCCCCAACTACCCATATACAAACAGTGCATGTTAATTTCTACATTTTCTTTTAATTACTGTCATTGTCACTATAATCCAATCACTTAGGTAAAAATGTTTTGCTTATCAATGTTCATTTGTTACTAAAATCCAATCACTTTGGTAAAAAATATTTTGCCAGTCAATGTTTAGTTATTAGCAAGTAGTGAAAGACAAGTTGACAAGGAAAGGGATATAAAGAGCAAGAAGAGTACAATTAAGCCAATTACTTCTATTTAATCAAGTTTGTTATTAGCCGTAATGAATTTAATGACACAGTAGAAGAGATATTGATGTCTGTAAAGTTGACCACTGTAGGATTATAAAAAGCAAGACATGTTACAACTGAAGTACAGTGAAACAGCAGACAATGGGACATTCTAGTGACATACAATACAGCAGATATTGAAACCTACCTGTTAAATCATTCTGAAATGTGTTTACATCACATTATTGCTAACATTTTGTCATCAGTACAAAATCATGTCTCCATGTAGAATTTGTGGTTTATGTCATAAATTTTATACTAATACAGGAATGTGCACTTACAAACTATCACCATGAACTTTGAAGCCCTGTAAAAACAAAAGCTGTCCACTCATGATAAGAAATACTACAACAATTAACTGTAAGATAACCACTCATGTCTGCTTTTGACAGCTGTCCACAGACAATGTCATTCCAGCTGATAAAAACTTTCCATGCCATGCGATTTGTGTGGAATATGTTCAAGACATATTCATCACAGTCAACAAAATTCCATATGCACTCCACCCAAATCTACCTGCAATTATTTGGCAGACTTCCTGAGCCTTCTCAAAACACTATGCGCTGACAAGGTCTTGAAATGGGTAGAGTTGGAGGGAAAAAAACCCCTATGAAACACTGAGCTGACACCACTGAAATGACGGAAACAATAAGATGGGCAGTGTTAATGACAGTTTTTAATGTTTTTCAGCAGGTTTTCACTTGTTACGAAGGTTAGGTGAAGAAAAGTTTCAGGTATTTTAATTTCTGTGAGAGAATGAAGAGAAAATCACTAAATAAATTTTCATAATTACAGACTTTCATTTTAGTTTACCGCCTATGTACTGAAGAAGTATGCCATTCACATACACATATAAGTAACTGTACCCTGAAATATGAGTAATGTTATGTCAAACTGAGTTATACATAATGCAGCTCAAGCTATTTGTATTCTGCGGCTCTTAATCCAAATCACCATCAAGCACCCTGCTGCATGGCATTGGCGATCATGGCCCTCCATATGTATCTGTCCCTTGCTGCCACAAGCACATCTTCCACCCTCTCTGTCCTCAGCCAGCCTGCAAGTCTGTCCAATATTTTCTCCCTGGGTCTACCTGGTGCTCTCTTTCCCTCCAGCTTTCCTGTTGTGACCAGGTGCTCTGATTCCCCTTTCCTCATAAAATGGTCTATAAATATTGCCTGTCTTTTCCTAATCTTCCTAATGAATGATCTTCTTGTGTCTGCATCCATCAGGACTGTCTTGTTTGTTTTCTTTGCTGTCCATGAAACTCTCAAGTCTTCTTAGAAACCACATCTCGGCGCATATTACTATTTAAAAGATATATGGCCTACCTCCTTAGCATAGACAAACTCTGTCAGTTCAGATGTTAGTATGAAGCCAGGAGACAGGATAGAATACACGTAATACCATGAATATGTCCAGAATAAAATTAACTCAAAACGGCGAGAGCAACTGTTTGGAGAGTGTACATGAACTTTGTGAGTTTTTAACACTTGTAGAGTTTGTGCTCACCTTTGTGTCCAATGAAAGAACCTGTACCGGGAAATAATAAAAACATGACTGATCAAAACCATACATCTTCTCATTTTCTTCCTCTTTTTCAAGTCTTTTCATATGTAAACATGCATGCATGCATGCATGTGCACACACACACACACACACACAAACACACACACACACACACACACACACACACACACACACAGAGCTTCCATACATAATGAGATACTGTAAAAAAAAAAAGAAAAAAAAAGAAATCCACACTTACCATCCACTTCAAAGGACCACATATGAGTGCCAACACGTCCAAAGCCAACCTGTACTTCATCAGCGATGCACACCCCACCAGCCTTGTGCACTGAGCTGCAGCATACAGCAGTGTAGTCAATGACTCAACAATGTTTTCTTTTCATTATATCTGTCAGATGCTATTTCTGAGATAAAATACCTAACATCTGGGTATTTACCATCCTATGAAGTCACACAAACTGAACACATCATATAAACAATGAAACTTCCTACCCTCATAAATTTCTGAAAAAAGGGAAAGCACCCCCCTCCTCCCCCTGCCATACTGAAAACCACCAAAAACATGCATGACAACTAGACTTAATTTGTAAAGCATCTGGACTTCCTCTCATTCACTTGCATACACACACAACTTGTGCATGCACATGCACACACACATGCACACACACACACACACACACACACACACACACACACACAAACAGAAATTAGCCAAAGGAAAAAAAAACCTACTTGAGATAACTATTCCCTCTCTTGCATGTTGCTTAATTAAACAGTTAAGCAGAATTGCTACAAAACTATGATGCATAACAAACTGCGCCTTGTTTTATGTGTTAATTTTCTGACTTAGATGATTTAAGAAACTCATCTATAAGACTGAAAAGAATCAAAAATATAAAATAACATTGGTTTTACTCAGGTTAGAGAGTTATCTGCTGACTGGTTTTTCAATTTCCTTTTTGCGGATGTGTGGGACAGAGTGTAGTGAGTGTAGTGCATGATGGGGGAGGAGGGGCCGAGGAATGCGATTCCTTTTTTGGTGGAATGTGTAGGGTGGGGTGTAGTGCATGGTGGGGGTGGGGGAGGAGGAGGAATGCTATCATTTTCTTCAAAGATATTTCCTACAACATTTACCCAGTACCTTTTCACATAATTCTATGTCACAGGAACTACCAGCCTCACAATCTAGCCTTCACCCTGTTAAACACCATCAACAACAGCATCCACTAAATCATGTACATACTCATAGACACGCTGTAGGTAACCCTTGGGGTAGATAACCTGGCCACCACAGCTTTGCATGGACTCGGCTATGAAGCAGCACACCCCTTTTCCATTGTCCTCAACTCTGTTGATAATGGAGTCCACTTCTGAAGCATACTTCACTCCCAGGTCTTCTCCTGGATGATCACAGTCACGATATTTGCCACGGTATGTGTCAGGACAAGGCACCTGCAAAGTTGTAGTTTGTTGTTTGAAGGGGAAAAAAATCCCGGAGTTGTACATAAGAACTTACTGCATAGCTGTAATGTTTGAATTTTTCCCCGACAACCAGAGCTGGGTCATTTTGTAATCTGTTCTTTAAATAATAAAAAGTTAATTACTGTACAGCTGAAATACCTGTAATTTTTCCTAGTGACGAAACTTGAGTTTTTCACTATCTGTCATCAGCATGTGATTTATTGTTGCAGTTAATCATGCCATTCACAAAATTTGCTGCTCAAGTGATATAAGCCCAGTACTTTATTCCACTAAGCATATACACAGTTTGAAAATATAGATAAATTCCAACTCCGTTACAGTAAAATCTGAAAACGAAAAAGATATATTGTATAGCCTGCTATCTGGGGTAGTTTCCACGGTTTTGGTCTCATTCATCCCGGCATCTGTGGCAACAGTATATATGAACTGAGACCACTGTCTGGCTTCTGGAAACTGAATCCAAACAAACAGTTTCTTTTTAAATTTTTAAATTTACTGCACAATTATAATAGTATGTTCTAGCATCAACAGCATCGTCATTCACTAATTCACCTGTTGTAAGCTGCTGTTTCAGTAATACTATTCTATTGGGCTGAACCTCTGGTCCAGATCAGGTAAAGACCTACCAATATATAGTCACAACATATCTTGCTCTCTCTCTCTCTCTCTCTCTCTCACACACACACACATACACACACACACACACACACACACACACACACACACACACACACACACACACACACACACACACACTGATCAAACAGATTGATTTGAAATAGTAAACCACATTGTTTCTGAAAGACATGTAAGGTGAGAAACAGACTGAGAGGGAGAAGCAAGGAGACAGGAAAAAAACCAAAACCAAACCAAAAAAAATGAAGAGAGACAGAGACAAAGAGACAGAGACAGACAGACAGTGAAAGAGAGAGAGAGGGCGGAGAGGGCGAGAGAGAGGAGAGAGAGAGAGAGAGAGAGAGAGAGAGAGAGAGAGAGAGAGAGAGAGAGAGAGAGAGAGAGAGAGAGAGACAGAGACAGAGACAGAGATTCAAAATCGAATACAGCTAATCATATAAAACTTGGTTTTAACACTATCCTCTCCACTATCCTTTCAGACTCTCTCCAACACATGCACATATCAAAATACACTGCTGAACCTCACCACATGAACATAATCTGGTTGCTTGTGAACGTTGTCCTTCATTCCATCCAGCTTATAGCGACTGATATTGATCAGTGAAATAACATGGCCATGGTATGCTCTGAAAAGAAAAATCACAGCTAGATTAATAATAATCAACCGGTTGTTGTCATCATAATTGTTGCATTTTTTTTTAAAATCAAGTAAACATTTTCCTCCTCACTGACAAACATGGTCTCAACAAATGCAAAAGCTTGACCTGGCATGATCTTATTTCGGGACCAAAAAATTCTAACAAGCTAAATTAAGGCAATCAAAATTTTTGGCTATTTCAATGGAACTTTCAAATCAAGTTAGGAAAACATGTTCAACTCAATGTACAAGTTTAAAAGTACGAGTGTACACGTTTCATAGCACTAGAACAATTTTCAAGGTACCATAATGCAACCAAAGAACGAACAAATGAAAAACAAGTCAAATAGCATTTCAAAGGCAGACTGTATGGTGTAAACTCCCCTCTTTCTTTTGTTTACAGTCACCCGAAAGTTTCCTTCTGACACAAACACAACAACTCATCAAACACAACAATTAAGCTTTACTTTTTTTTAACGACTACTGCTTTTATCCATCATCTTCCATCTCTCTTTCTTTTAATTCTCGTAAAACCACAGAATTACCAAATTTGATTTGGTCACATAAGTGAAGAGTATCCATACTGTCATTGTAATAACATCATGATCAGGCTATGTTTGTGCAATGCAGCCGCCATACATCAGAGAAATGTTATAATGGAGAGGGAAAGCGAGTCAATGACGTGGCCCAACAGACAGCTAAAAGGCTGAGCTGTGCATTCCCAGCAGACAAGTATGCAGTTAGCATGAAACTGGATAAATCACTAAAAGCAGTCATCTCCAATCTGGCCTAATATTCTCTGATTAAGCCAAAAAGTAGAAAAGAAAGGGTGAAAGCTCAACAGCAACCACTTCCATAAAGAAACAGTGAGAGGCAGAGATGGGAGTTAGTTAGAGAGAGAGAGAGAGAGAGAGAGAGAGAGAGAGAGAGAGAGAGAGAGAGAGAGAGAGAGAGAAAGAGAGAGTGTATGCATGTGCGTATGTATGTGTGTGTGTGTGTATGTGCGTGTGTACGTGTATGTGCATGCATATGTATGTGCGTGTGTGTGTATGAGAAAGAGAGAGAGAGAGAGAGAGGGTGAGAGAGAGAGTGAGAGAGAGATAAGGGAGAGGCAGACAAAGACACAGGTAGGGGGGGTGGAGAGGGCAGGAAGAAATTCACACACAAACAAGTGCACACAAAACAATAATGTAATGACAACACCATGTGCACGCCAACAACAACTGCAAAGCCTATAGCAGAAAAACGATCATTTACAGGAATTACCGGCATTTGAAACTTAACATGACACACAATCCCTTTCTCCACTGCCACCCATTTCCAGCTTCTATTTCTGGCCTGACCGCCCATTTCTTTTCACCACATGAAATAGCGCGGTAATCCCCTTTGTGTGGAAAAAATTAGACTGTCTCTCTGTTCTCATTTCTGAAATCAGCAACAGCTTTGTTTGCCTTTCCCAAAGTTCACAGACCTTTCATGCTGTGGTCTTGATGCAGACAGGATGTCTGAAGGTGTGTGTGTGTGTGTGTGTGTGTGTGTGTGTGTGTGTGTATGTGTGTGTGTGTGTGTGTGTGTGTGTGTGTGTGTGTGTGTGTGTGTGTGTGTGTGTGTGTGTGAGTGAGTAGCTGAGTGTGCATACATACATTTGTGCTTTAATGCATATGTGCATGCATGCAAGTGTGTGTGTGTGGACCTGTAAGTGCACATAATATTATGTATTTGTGCACCAATGTATGTGTGTAGGCATGCAAGCACGAGTGTGTATGTGTGTGTACATGTGTGAGTGTGTGTGTGAGTGCGCTTGTACATATGTACTTGTATATCCTTGCAAAAGACTACTGTGTAAAACAATATTTGACTGACTCAGATTTAAAGAAGGTAAATGTGTGTGTGTGTGTGTGTGTGTGTGTGTGTGTGTGTGTGTGTGTGTGTGTGTGTGTGTGTGTGTGTGTGTGTATGAGTGTGTGTTGTGAAGAGAGAGACAGAGAGCAAGAGAGAGAGAGTGAGAGAGAGAGAGAGAGAGAGAGAGAGAGAGAGAGAGAGAGAGAGAGAGAGAGAGAGAGAGAGAGCATATGTGGGTATACATCTGTGTCTGTATCTGTCTGAGCAAGCATTTGTCTATCCTATATGGCTAGGTGTCTGTGGTGTTTGTTGACAAATGTGTGGTCACACTCACAGAAACTTCTAAGCTGTTTAAGGATGTTCTGATAGACTATCATTAAAATCAAACGATATGTCCCGTAAAATCTGGAATCCCAGGTACACCAGTTTGAAATGTCTAAGCCCTAGAAAGCACAGATTTATCTTGGCCCCTCAGCACTCACTCATGGACAGTTATGTTCAATCTTGTCTTGCACTGGAACACATGTAAATTTGAAATGGAAAAGGCTGATTTTCCCCTAGATAAAAATTATATGAAAATGAAAAAAAGAAAAAAAACAAACAAACAAACAAACAAAAACCACACACACAAACAAGAAAATGTTAAAACGGCAGATTTTTTTTCTCTTTATACATCTCTATTCATAAATTTAAGAAGATTCTTGGCCCAGCTGTCCTCATTCTGCGAAACATTATACCCTTTACTCATCTTCTTTCATCCATCTCAGATTTTCAACCACAAAACAGAAGCCAATTTTAACATTCAAGTGAAACTGAAAAAATAAATTAATGGGTAAGTTGTCAGACTTCCAACTGAAAGGTCTTGGGATCAATCCTTCCTGGGTACCTTCCACCTGGTGGGTAAAGACTGGGATTTTTCGGCTCTTCCTGAACGACATATGTGTGGATTTGTTGGTGTCTAACCAATCTTCATTTGTATACATATGCAGAACATCAAATACACACATTAAAGATCTTGTCAATCATGTCAGAACATGAAAACATCAAGCGTGCGCACACACACGCGCGCACACACACACACACACACACATACACACACACACACGCACACCACACACGCGCACACACACGCACACACGTCCTCTGATATAAAATCACCTTTCGTATTAAGGATGTTTCCCCCCACCCCCCCCTCTTTTTTTTTTCTATTTTACACTCTCAAGGATGCAATAATGTCTGAAAATATCACTTTTAAGTGATCACATTCATTCACATGAGCAAGCTCTAAAGGCAGTCATGGGGAATAGAATACAGAGACTGGTGGGGAATGAATAGGTAGATAGATAATACAGATGAAACGGATGTCACAAGACACATGCTGGACTACGAGGAACAAAATACCTCCAGCTGTTTTCCTCTCTTAGGATTTTAACCTTTCAAGTAAGTAAAACAAACAACAGCAACATAAAAAAAACCTGACAAAAAAATAATAGGATTCAAATCCACGCACTGGCTGAGACAGGGTTTTAACCCTTTGATTCTCTCATCCTACCTAACAGCTGCAAAAAATTAAATCTTTCACATCTTCACCCTATCTACTAGTTTCGAAGGATGCTGGTGGATAGGGCAAGGAAAAACAAGCGTTAAGTCTTTGCTTTGCTATCACAACTGATATTGTTGAACACTCAATGGATAGGATGGGGAGTCAAAGAGTTAAAAATACCAGTACTTGATTACTAACATCAAACATGTCTTCTGCAATATTTTGGCAATACTTTGAATTTGGCGTCTTCCTTGCTAATGTTTTGAATTTGGTGTCTTCCTTGTTATTGTTTTCTATTTGTATCTGTTTTATTCAGTCTTGTGCTTCAAGTACAATAAAGTCACCGTCTGCCTCAAGAAGTAAGAAGCCACTGTCTGCCTCCAGCAGTAAGAAGCCACCATGTGTCTCTAGCAACAACAAGCCACTGTCTGCCTCCAGCAACAAGAAGTCACCGTTTGCCTCAAGCAACAAGAAACCACTGTTTGCCTCCATCAACAAGAAGCCACTGTCTGCCTCCATCAACAAGAAGCCACCATCTGCCTCTAGCAACAAGAAGTCAACATCTGCCTCTAGCAACAAGAAGCCACTGCCTCCAACAGTAAGAAGCCACTGCCTACATCCAGCAGTAAGAAGCCACTGCCTGCCTCCAGCAACAAGAAGCCACTGCCTGCCTCCAGCAACAAGAAGCCACTGTCTGCCTCCAGCAACAGGAAGCCACTGTCTGCCTCCAGCAGTAAGAAGCCACTGCGTGCCTCCAGGAACAAGAAGCCACTGTCTGCCTCCAGCAACAAGAAGCCACTGTCTGCCTCCAGCAGTAAGAAGCCACTGCCTGCCTCCAGGAACAAGTCACTGCCTGCCTCCAGGAACAAGAAGCCACTGCCTGCCTCCAGCAACAAGAAGCCACTGTCTGCCTCCAGCAACAAGAAGCCACCATCTGCCTCCAGCAACAAAAAAACAAAAAGCCACCATCTGCCTCTAGCAACAAGAAGCCACCATCTGCTCTCTAGCAACAAGAAGCCACCATCTGCCTCTAGCAACAAGAAGCCATCATCTTCCTCTAGCAACAAGACGCCGCCGTCTGCCTGCAGCAGTAAGAAGCCACCGTCTGCCTCCAGCAGTAAGAAGCCACTGCCTGCCTCCAGCAACAAGAAGCTACTGTCTGCCTCTAGCAACAAGAAGCCACTGTCTGCCTCCAGCAGCAAAAAATCACTGCCTGCCTCCAGCAGCAAAAAATCACCATTTGCCTCCAGCAGTAAGAAGCCACAATCTGCCTCCAGCAGCAAGAAATCACTGCCTGCCTCCAGCAGTAAGAAGCCACCGTCTGCCTCCAGCAAAGAAGAAACCACCATCTGCCTCCAGCAACAAGAAGCCACTGTCTGCCTCCAGCAATAAAATGCAACTGTCTGCCTCCAGCAGTAAGAAGCCACCATCTGCCTCTAGCAACAAGAAGCCACTGTCTGCCCTCCAGCAACAAGAAGCCACTGTCTGCCTCCAGCACCAAGAAGCCACTGTTTGCCTCCAGCAACAAGAAGCCATCATCTGCCTCCAGCAGTAAGAAATCAATGCCTGCCTCCAGCAGTAAGAAATCAATGCCTGTCTCCAGCAGCAAGAAGCCACTGTCTGCTTCCAGCAGCAAGAAGCCACTGTCTGCTTCCAGCAGCAAGAAGCCACTGTCAGTCTCCAACAACAAGAAGCCGCTGTATGCCTCCACCAACAAGAAGCCACTGTCTGTCTCTAGCAATAAGAAGCCACTGTCTGCCTCTAGCAACAAGAAGCCACTGTCTGCCTCGAGCAACAAGAAGCCACTGTCTGCCTCGAGCAACAAGAAGCCACTGTATGCCTCCAGCAACAAGAAGCCACCGTCTGCCTCCAGCAGTAAGAAGCCACTGTATGCCTCCAGCAACAAGAAGCCACCGTCTGCCTCCAGCAACAAGAAACTACTATCTGCCTCCAGCAACAAGAAGCCACCATATGCCTCCAGCAACAAGATGCCACTATCTGCCTCCAGCAGCAAAAAGCCACTGTCTCCAGCAGCAAGAAGCCACTGTCTGCCTTCAGCAGTAAGAAACCACCATCTGCCTCCAGCAACAAGAAGCCACTGTCTACCTCCAGCAATAAGAAGCCACTGGCTGCCTCCAGCAACAAGAAGCCACTGTCTACCTCCAGCAGTAGGAACATGCCATCTGCCTTGAGCAGCAATCAACTGCCATCTGCCTCCCATGCCAAAACTTCATCTCTTTTGGAATATGTAAAGTTACCTGGTTCTCCAACCCCACCCCCACCCCCGGAATTTAAGATTTTCACTAAGTTACTGATTTGGTTTGTATCCAGCTGGAGTGATTAAAAGAGCACAATGTCGTCAGCCAATCGTAGTAAAAATATTTGTTTAAGATCAGGTATAAACTGAAATCCATTTTGTTCATTTGAGAGTGCCCTCTTTGGCCATTTCTATAATCAGCAAAGAAAAGATCAGAGAAGACAAAAGCATCCCTGTGTTTTTTTTTAACCCCAGATGGTCATTAAAAAAATTGTGTTAATCTTGTCCCCCATCTAACACACGACTAGACTAAAACATATTTCTTCTAACATTCAATGTTTGGATTTTCCTGAGGACTTTCCATCGACTGTTTTGATCAACTGTATCAGATGTAAGATAATCAATGAGTGCAGTGTTCAGTTTACCATTTTTACCTCTATTCGTTGAAAGAGGAATGAATAAATGATCAATTGTAAAACACTGTTTACAAAAGCCAGCCTGTTCTTTACATATTTTCTTTTCTCCTTTGGCCCAGTTATATAACCTTTTATCAAGAACAGAAGTAAACACTTTATGATAATACTCAGTAGGGACCTCCGTAATTTTCTGGGTTGTCAATGATTGATTTTGTCCATTCTGTAGGATAATGTTCCCGTGGTATCATTTGTTGTACAATTTTGCCAGAAACAGTGAGACTATGCCTTCAACAGTTTTAAGGAATTCACTTAACACTTCATCAAGCCCTGGTGATTTCCCCAATTTGTGTCTACCGATGGCTTGTTTAACTTCTGTCACTGTAATTTTTTCGTCTAGAACCTGTATTATTACATTCTTCTCTTCATCCTCAACCGGACTTTCATTCCCCTTTTCTACATAGGTTTGCAGAGTTACTTTCTTTTTCAAGTGTTTTTTTTTCCACTCTCCCATTTCGATGGTGACTGTTCAGTTCTCTCTTGTTTTTCCTGGTGTTGCAAACTGCTCCAAAATTTATAGCTGTTATTTCTCTTTTAAAGCAAAGAACTGCAAACTGTTTGTTTGATAAATGACTGATACTGAGATCTTTTACGTTTGTAACCCTCACTGACCCCCAGTCACTGTGTGCATTTGTAACAGCGTAGTGCACAACCCGCTTCAGTTGTTCAATCATGACATTCACGGTCAAATCATTTATTGCTATACTGCTTGCAAGCCCAAATATATACCTTCTGATTTCATGCAGTCGGCTGCTTCCAGCGTAATTCTCGTAAATTCTTTTATTGCAAGGTCAACACTGTCAGCTATAAGTTCTGTAGTTTTAGTGGTTTTGAGAAGAGGGGAAAGAGAGGGAGAGAGGGAAGGAGGGAGGGATAGAGAGAGGGAGAGGGGAGCGAGGGAGGGAGAGAGAGAGAGAGAGAGAACACAAAAGTACACACAAACACACACACACACACACACACACACACCACACAAACACACACACACACACACGGTGGACAGAGTGACAGCTTTAGAGATCTTCAATGAACCAGATAACACTATAATTCAGTATTATGTACCATCAGAAATACGTCAAAAGGAAAAAAAAAAAAGCCAGACATGAAATGAGAAGAATTTTGTATAATCTAAGGACTCAATGACTGAAATCAAGCTTCATGTTCTGTATTGTATCTAATAACTTAATAAGTCTGAGAAAATTAAGATGAACAGAACAAAAATGATATGGTTGTATGTATGGAACTGAACAGAAGAAAAGAAACAAAATGGAGAAGACAAGGAAGAAAAAGACAAGAAAACAAAAGAAAAAACACAACCTTTACAACCAAGAAAATGAAATTACATGTTCAATTAAATAAAACAAATTGATAAATAACAATTTATCATAGCGTGGGGGAAAATAATTTACATATTAGTTGTCATCAGTAGCACATATCGTATTCATTTTAATCAGTAACATTTGTAATATTAGTGTAAGATGTAAAGAAGACTTGATTCCCAAAGAAAACCTCAACCACATATTACAATATGCTGGGAATTTAACTATAACCAAAGGAAAGTGCAGCCTGATGAAAAGCTGAACATTATGTCAACCAGCACTTTAGCTAGTATATGACATAGTACATGGTATTTCATATTAGTGTCAAGCCCTGCTTTTCAGTGATTGAGACTTTAGAGGGAATAAACAGACAGCTATTTTATGACGGTATAGTTTTCAGGATGCTTTCACTCACAGAATTCTGGAGAGCTGCAATATTGTATTCACATGATAAATACAGACAGGAATTAAAACAAATCTTGAGGAGTTTTGAGTTCTGACAGACAGTCTCACAAAAAAACTAACAAACAAACAAACAAAAAAAACAAGGAGCCAAAACAAGGAGCCGAGATGGGCGCAGAGAGAAAGAAAGCGAGAGAGAAAGAGAACGAGACAGAGAGAGAGCGAGAGAGAGAGACAGAGACAGAGAGGGAGACAGAGACACAGAGAGAGACAGAGAGAGAGAGAGAGAGTGTGAGTGTGTGTGTGTGTGTGTGTGTGATAGAGAGAGAGAGAGAAAGTGTGTGTGTGTGTGTGTGTGTGTGTGTGTGTGTGTGTGTGTGTGTGTGTGTGTGTGTGTGTGTGTGTGTGTGTGTGTGTGTGTGTTGTGTGTGTGTACGTGTGTGCATGTGTATATGTGTGAATTGATTTGTGTATGTGTTTGTACATGTATGTATGTGTATGTGGGTGTGTTGTGTGTATCTCTTTCTGTGTATAGGTCTGCATGTGTGTGTATGAGTCTGCATACATGTGTGCATGTGTGTGTGTGTTTATGAAAGACCTTATCAGATGATTTATACATACTAGTGGTATTATTACTTACTTCCGATTTCATGCCATGATCTGTTGTTAGTCTTGATGAACTGACTATGCCTACGCAATAATGTAAGGACATGGCCTCCCTTCCCTCCGTTCTTTTACTACAAAAAAAAATGTTTGATATGGACTGTGTATGCTGTAATCATCATCATCATCAGCAGCAGCAGCATCTTTTTTATCATCATCATTATTTTCATTATCATTATTATTATTAAAGATTTGGATTCTGATTCTGATGGTTTACTTCATGAATGGCTAATGTTTTATTAGTAGTAATGAGAAAAGACAGTGAAAGAGAGTTAAACAGAAAGAGAGACATGGGGGGGGGGGAGAGGAAGGAAAGGAGAGAGAACGGGATAGGAGAGAGAGAGAGAGAGAGAGAGAGAGAGAGAGAGAGAGAGAGAGAGAGAGAGAGAGAGAGAAGAGAGAGAGAGAGACAGAGACAGACAGAACAGAGGACACGAGACAGAGAGAGATAGAGAGAGGGACAGACAATCAAACAAGCAGACAGACGACTGATGCAGACAAATGAAACATTTTGCAATCAATCCACCACACCCACCAAAAGAACATTACATTCACCACTGTTAATTCTCTCTCTATAGCTGCTGGTAGATGAGGACACGAAGTAGGGGTGGGGTGAGTAATAAACTCTGCTATGAGACGATGAAGCATGCAATTTTCCATCCTTCACCTACACACATAATTGACTGGTGGTGTTAGGTAGTGAAAATGTCTGTGCTTAGGTATAGTACCTAAGACAACACAGCGCTGTCTCCTTCACTGTTTGTGAGCGATATTTTAAATAATATTTTTTTAGCGTTCAGACTTTTTTTTTTTTTTGATGTGAGCAGGCACACTGTTTAGCTTACACTGTGCAGGAGACATGTTGCTGCATAGACTGCATACTCTGACTTCAACGGGTGTGCATGCTGGGAGTTTTCATGTTTCTACAATATACAAAGCAGCAGCTGACATGACTTACTGGCTCTTTTACAAGAATACCTGATGCTCTGCACGCATACACACATGCAGAGGTTTTAGGCACTGGCAAGGTACACACATGTTGACCTGGGAAAATGATAAATGTCCATCCTTTACCGACCAAGTGGAGGTGTCTAGGTGCATCAAACCCAGGAAGCCTGACATTTACCCACATAAACTACAGTGTCCACGAAATGTTCCCACATAAACTACCGTGTCCATGAAGTGTTCCCGATAAACTACCGTGTCCATGAAGTGTTCGTGTGTTTGAAAACAATGACTGAACCTGAAAATGTTCAATCAGAAATGAGCTGTAGGCTAAATACCTATAGAAGCACTACTTCCTGCAAAATGAAGATGATTACTCTTTCGCCCAGTCTCACACACACACACACAGATACATACACATGTATACACACACAAACACACATATACACATACACTAACACATACACACGTGTATATATATATATATATATATATATATATATATATATATATATATATATATATATATATATATATATTGTTATATATATTATATATATATATATACACACACACACATGTGTACACAAACACAACACACACACATACAGCACACACACAATACAGCACACACACAATACAGCACACACACACACACCACACCCTTCTCTCAACATCACGTTTCAAACACTGTCCAAACTGCAAAATGCATCAAGTAAATGCAAGAAAGCAAGAAAGAAAGTAAACACCACAGTCTCACCTGTCCAGCGTCAAAACCTCACTGTTCTTGGTGTGATGAAGTGCCAGGCGCAGTGCCAGATCATTGGCTTCTGACCTGTGCAGCAAAATGCATATTTTCTGTTAAACCCTAATCCCTTTTTCTCAATGGGGAAATGGTCTACTTTACACTTATTGTTGTAGTCGTAGGATCTGTCGGTGTTCCTGACTGTTTTCTCTATTTTCTTTCTCAGTTTCTGATTAAAAAATATCCTGACAATGAATACTGCACATATCAAACGGAGAAAACAGTCAGCAAAATGCACAGGTTCTATGACTTTGGCTATGACTATGGCTTTTTCAACCTCCTATTACGAAAAAGAGGGAATGATTCTGAATGCCGACCCCTTTATATTTTATTTAGAGCAATCCGATTTTCTTTGATTCATGTATGCAGCCTGCTTTGCCCACACTGTCCAGGTGGTATGTTTCTGCACAGTCTGCAACTCCATCTCTGGTGGACATGCATGCTAAGTGTTTTGATGTTTCCATAAGCCACTAAACACTGATATGAGTTATAGGATCTTTAACGTGCATATTTGAGGCTCTGCATGTGTATACCCACAATGGAGGTTTAGGCAAGTCACGTAAATACTGACTCAGGAGATCAGAAAAATCTCCACCTTTCACCCACCAGGTGGGAGGTACCCATGCAGGATATCGCTCCACACCTTCTAAACAGAAGTCCAATGTCATACCAACCCGTCCATTACGCCCATCAAGCAAGGAATGTTTACATCAACTCAAAGCATACAGCAACTGCATCTGATGATACATTAATAATTAAGCTTTGGAAAGATCTGATGACTGGGTCGTTTATGGGTAAATTCTCATTTAATCAAATCTGGTCATACATCCCTTTCACAAGCAATAATGGACGCAAAAGCGTTAAGTTGTATATTTTCGGGGCATCAGGTCGAACCAAAACATGAAAATACATAGTTTTATGAGCAGTTATTTCTGTCTTGAATAAAGAAAAATATGAAACAAAAAGATAATAAGCAACATCAACAACAACACACACAACAACACACAGACACACAACACACACACACTCTCTCTCACACACACACACACATACACACACACACAAAACACTCTCTCTCTCTCACTCGCACATAAAACAAATCAAATAAGAAATCCTTGCTCTCTCTCTCTGTCACACACACACAAACACACACACAAACACACACTCACACACAAACATAACGCACAAACACACAAACTACTTCAGTAGAAGATATCAATGTCCCCCTTTCAAATAGATGGAAAAAAGACAGAAAAGGAAAAAGAAACCCCCCACAACCAGTCAACCAGACAACAACAACCAACCAACAACCCAACAACACACCAGCTGCACTCTTCTTGTATAATTCAAACACCAAGTTGAAGTAATTACCAACAAACGCAACACTTAACCCTTTGACTCCCGCACCCTGTCCCAACAGCATCCTACATCATCAACCATGCTAGGAAAGCAAAAACTTAACTCTTTGACTTCCTCACCCTGTCCGCCAGCTTCCTGCAGGAAGCTGGGGGAGAGGGGGTGAGGGAGTCAAAGAGTTAAGTTTTTGCAGTTGGTGGATATGGTGCGGGAGTCAAATGGTTAAGTCATATCTGGTACCTACCCGGAGTTGGTGAAGTAGACAACGGACAGTTTGGGAGTCATGCTGGCACACAAACGCTGGGCCAAGGTGACCATGTTGTCATGCAGGAAGCGAGAGTTGGTGTTGAGAACGTGCATCTGATCTGATCCTGCCTGCACCACTTTGGGGTGACAATGGCCCACTGAAACAAATTTATATAACTACAATCATCTCATTGATGTCTTGCTATTCCAGAACAGTACAGGAGGAAGAGGACAAGAGAGCGAGAGAGAGAGAGAGAGAGAGAGAGAGAGAGAGAGAGAGAGAGAGAGAGAGAGAGAGAGAGAGAGAGAGAGAGAGAGAGAGAGACAGACAGACAGAGAGACAGAGACATAGACACAGAAAGAGAGACAGACAGACAGCGAGAGAGACAGAGAGAAGAAAGGGAGGGAAGGAGGGGAGAGAGAGAGAGAGGGACTGAGGGGGGGGAGAGAGTGTGTATGTGTGTATGTGTGTGTGTGTGTGTGAGTATGTGTGTCTGTCTGGGAGTGTGTGTGTGTGTGTGTGTGTGTGTGTGTGTGTGTGTGTGTGTGTGTGTGTGTGTGTGGGTGTGTGTGGTGTGTGTGTGTGTGTGTGTGTGTGTGTGTGTGTGTGTGTGTGTGTGTGTGTGTGTGTCTGTGTGTGTGTGTGTGTCTGTGTGTGTGTGTGTGTGTCTGTGTGTGTGTGTGTTCATTCACCCATACGAGTTCAATAAAGTCTTACATACTTTTTCTCAGGCTTGATAATTGGATACATGTATCGAGTGCTTTTTTTGCTCTAAAGACATATGATGTGCAGAAGCAATTTTAGATAATTTAGGCCTGTTTTATATATGTAAGCTTCAGTGTCCTTAGTTATGCTTACATTTGCATTCAGATATGTTTCTTTTAAATTCCCTGGTGATGAATTGGATGGAGTGATCAACTCCAAGAGCATATCCTTACATTAAGAGCATGAATGCATTGATATGTGTATTTTAGTTTTCTTTTCCATTTTAAACAAAAAATCTTTTGTACGGTATGGTGTACTTTTTGAGATGGTTATAGCCCTGACAAGGCTCTGAGTAGTTCCCTAAGCTTCAAGCAATGATAACTTGTACACACATCCACAAAATTCTAACATATGCATATGTATGCATGCAGGCATGTATGTGCGTGAACACACACACATACACATGCACGCGCACATACACACGCACAAACACACACACACACACACGCATGCACACAGCACATACGCACACACACAAGCACACACAGGTGAAGATGACCACCAACGTCAACAATAATCGATGAAACAAGAAGAAAATCAACATCCAACTTTGAAACAACAGAAGACTATTGCTATGAAATGTCCCTGATGGTCAACAACATAACAAGTCTATTCCAAACCGTGAACAACAGATCTTATTTTCTGATCCTTCATATCAAATTTCTCTGATAATGTTTGTTTTAAGTTCACAAATGACATTAACAGGCTGCCAGCCCATAAAAACAGTAGGTAATCAGTTGAACGGACTTTGTCTTCAAGTCGTTCCATACAATGAAAGGAATCCTTGCTGATATCAGTTTTCACACGCATACAAGTACATACACACACGCACAGACTCGCACACATAAGCATACGCATTTCATCTTGTACGCAGTTGATGAATACTTGAAATAAAAATACAACGTAACATATAAAAGTTTTGGAAACAATTGTAAAATTCAGATGGCTTCTGAATTTTAAAATCAAGAATTATCAATAAAAGTAAGAATTTGCAAATTCTGTATATGGGGTGCATGCACACATACAAGCACACACAAAAACACCCACCCGCACACAAGCACTCACACACATTTTGGTAAAGACATTTAAAAAAGAAATCTTTGAAGACATTGTTGGTGCAGATACACAGCAGCCATCAGCAGATCTAAAACTAAAAGGAGTACAGGTGAACAGACATCACTGAAACACACTGCAGAAAGAAAAGAAAAAGAAAATATCATCATCATCATCATCATGTGCCCTGCTGCAAGTCATTGAAGGTCACAGCCCTCCATACAACTCTATCTTTTGTCACTGCAAGTATATCTCCTACCCTTTCTGTCCTCATCCACTCCACAAACCTCTCCAATATTTTCTCCATGGGTCTACCTAGTGCTCTTTTTCCCTCCAGCATTCCTGATGTGACTAGGTGCTCAAATTTCTCTTGCCTCATAAAATATCCTGTAAATGTTGGTTATCTTTTCATAATCTTCTTTATTAATGTTCTTTTTGTGTCTGTCTCTTTCAAGACTGTCTAATTCGATTTTCTTTGCTGTTTATGGAACCCGTAACATTCTTCTTTGAATTCACATTCCAACTGCCTCAATCTTGTTCTGACTTTGCATGTTGACTGTAAATACACTGTACTATTATCATTAATGTTTAATGCCCAGCCAAATAAGTACCAGGACTACAGCCATCTCGAAACACACACAACACCTCACTGATCCTGAAAAAGCAAAAACCATGAGGAAAAGAAAATCCAAACATTCACACACATGATCTAAAGATGCTCCCGTGGCGCTGACCATTCCATCCAATTCATCATCAAAGAGTTAAAAAAACCTCAATACAAACGTATAACTATAACGAAGTTCACCAGAACATACATAAAATCTGGCCTAAATAACCTGAAACTGCTTCTGCACATCACACTTCCTTAGCGCCAAAAATGCAGTTAATACATACACCCAATTAAAGTCCTAGTAGACAATATACAAAGCTTTCAAGAACACATGCTGATGAATGGGCCTATAATGCACAAAATGATAGGAAAATGCAACACAAAGCAAAGGAACAAGTCAGAAGCAAAGAGCTTGTAAAAATTGCAAATGATATTCTGACTGCTCTTGATCAAAATCAAATCTCTCTTCTATCTCTCCTTGATCTCTCGGCTGCATTCGACACCATCGACCATTCTATCATGCTCACACGTCTCCATAAAGTGTTCGGTATCTCTGACATCGCTCTGTCTTGGTTCCAGTCCTACCTTTCCAATCGCACTCAAACAGTCTCTGTCTGTTGTTCATCCTCTGCACCCGCTACCCTCCAGTTTGGTGTGCCCCAAGGCTCTGTTTTAGGTCCCATCCTATTTGTGCTGTACACACAACCCCTCTCTGAAATTATGCGACTTCACTCTATGTCCCATCATAGCTTTTCTGATGACAACCAACTCTATACTTCTGGTTCCCTCCCACAACTGCCCTCTATAATCAGACAAACCCAAGGCTGCATTTCTGATGTTCACTCCTGGATGACTGTAAACAAACTTCAACTCAACCCCATTAAAACTGAACTTAGCCTTATCTCTCCCACCACATTGGCTAAGTGTTCTTCCCTTCCTCTGTCTGTCTCTCTGCTTGGATCTGACATTCCACTATCTTCCACTGTCCGCAATCTTGGAGTCACTCTTGATAACACCCTGTCCTTTGAAAAACACGTCCAGAATGTTTGCAGATTATGCTATCTTGAGATACGCAGAATTTCTTCTATTCGCAATATCCTCTCTGTCGAAGCCACCAAAACTCTCCTCTGTGCCTTTGTTCTCTCTCGTCTCGACTACTGCAACTCCCTCCTCTCGGGCTGTCCTTTCTCTCTCATTCAAAAGCTTCAAAAAGTTCAAAACAATGCTGCTAGGCTCATCTTCAGAAAATCTCGTTCCTCTCATGTCACTCCTCTTCTAAAATCTCTTCACTGGTTACCTGTTGAAAAGAGAATTCGCTACAAGATTGCTTTGTTATGTTTTAAGTCTCTCAACGGTCTTGCACCCACTTACATCTCTGACCTCCTCCATCTGTACACCCCCTCTCGTCAACTTCGTTCCTCGGCTGATACTCGTACCTTCCGCATACCATTCTGTCGCACTAAAACTTATGGTCAACGCTCCTTTTCCTATCAGGCCCCTGTAATCTGGAATCAGCTCCCTGTCTCTGTTCGCCACTCTGCAACTCTCACTTCTTTCAAGTCCTCTCTGAAAACCCATCTCTTCCAGTCCCTCTCATGATACTTATAAAGACTCTACCACCTAACTTCCCCAAATCCCCCCTTGTTGTCTTTTGAGCCTTGAATGTCGGCTGGTGTGTGTGTGCGTGTGTGTGTGTGTGTGTGTGTGTGTGTGTGTGTGTGTGTGTGTGTGTGTGTGTGTTTTGGTTGTGTCTGCGTGATACCTGTAAGCGCTTAGGGCTCTTGTTTCATCAGATTAGGCGCTATATAAATGCTCTTTATTATTATTATTATTATTATGACAGAAAAGGGAAATTTCTAGCAAGGAATTTCCAGAAGGTGGGGATGCTATTTATACTGAATGAGACCCCAGCATCCACACGCGGGGAAAAGCAAATGTGATGCCTCACCGTGGCAAACATTGTTGATACAGTCCAGGTATTTGTGTCCTTCCTCATCAAACATGTACTGGCCAGCGGCACGCACAATCTTCAGTGGATCCGATTTGAAAAACAAGGCACATGACTGGCTGTAACACACGATAACACAGCACATATGTCATCAGTTATATTTAATGATGCAATACAATAATACAATCATAATAACACAGCACATATGTCATCAGTTACATTTAACGATGCAATACAATAATACAATCAATATAACACAGCACATATATCATCAGTGCTATTTAACAATACAATACAATAATACAGCACAGCACAAATGTCATCAGCGACATTTAACAATACAATATAATACAATACAATAGAATACAATACAATGCAATAAACATAATCAATACAACACAGCACATGTGTCATCAGTTACATTCAACAATACAATACAATGATATAATCAATATAAAACAGCACGTATGTCATCAGATAATTGAACAATTTAATCCAATAATACAATCAATATAACACAGCACATATTTCATCAGTTACAGTTAACAATACAATACAGTACTGTAATCAATATAACACAGCACATATGTCCTCAGATGATTTAACAATACAATATAATCCAATAATATAATCAATATAACTCAGCACATATGTCATCAGTTATATCTAACAATATGATACTATAATCAATATAACACAGCACACACATCATCAAATACAACAATACAATACAATACAATACAATATAATACAATAACATAATCAATCATGTATGAAAAAATTAAACTGGCTGTATACAGGAAGTGCTCCTCTTCAAACATATGCAATAACCATAAATGAAATAAAGTAGGCGCACATATACACACACACACATACATCTAAACTCACACATGCACAATCACACACACACACTTACACACACACACTACTAAATAAAGAAAACAAAAGTAGGTATCATGTTCCCTCCGAAGCGGATGAAGAATCGTACTGAATGTTTCTCAATCAGCAAATACATTAATATGAATACAACGAAAATTTCTCACAACAATAAGCGTATAATTCCAAACAAGACGACGAACAAATGAATAAAAGCTAGTGTGGACAAGCTAAGCAACTGTACTGAAACATTGCTATCTCCTGAAAAGAATGGGACGACGAGAGGTCTGTGGTGGAATAACGTCTATCTCTTCTTCTCTATCTGGCCAGTGGTCGGTCACTCACCGGTCATACCACATGGCTAGCCGTCAACGCACTGTCGCCGTAGTAAAAGATGATGATATAGCTGATATCACTTGAAAGACACAGCACGGAGACAAACACACCCGACCCTCTCCTTTTTTTCTCTGCTCTCTTGATTTACGTTCTGACTGACGCTGTCTGCGGACACAACTGTCAACGACATGATAATGTCAATCTCCTTTCCAACGACTCAGCGTTTTCCGTCTCCAGTGGCAACGCACAGTGAAAAAACAGCTCTACTTTTCGTAATTTCTCTCCTGTCTCTTGCCAGAGTCCGGGCGTGGTCTCTGAAGCGCCAGCTTAGAGCTAGGTGAAAATCACACCTCATTCCAGAAGATAAGGTCAAAAATGGTCATGCCATGGTAATTACCATGTCGACACGTTTTACGACAGTTTCTGAGCCAATCACTACAACTGTGGCGTTTCTTATCGGCCATTGTCACTTTAGTCAAACGTATGTATCCACGTGGGTTGAGGTGGGGAGGGGGGGAGGGGGAACTTTGCACAAGGTGTATTTTTTCTTTTTCTTTTGGGTGGTGGTGTGGGGGTGGGTGGGGGAGGTTTTTATTGTCACGAGTGTGTTATGCTTGAGTAGAATAGAGAACACAATTATTCAAAACACTGCACCCCCCACCCACCCCAACACACACACAAACAAACAAACAACAACTACCACCACCACCACCACCACCAAACTCCAATATCGATGGCACTTTATTTTCCAATAGTAAAAGTGTTTGACTAACAGCCACCTATAAAAGCCATCCATTTAAACTTGCCGTATTAGAGAGAGAGAGAGAGAGAGAGAGAGAGAGAGAGAGAGAGAGAGAGAGAGAGAGAGAGAGAGAGAGAGAGAGAGAGAGAGTTTTGAAGCGGCACGCTTTTAGATGTGGTTCAAGTCGAAACGAAACGAAAAGGTCGAGACATAACTCCCCAGACCATTTATCAGAACTGCTCCTATTTATGGTTACTGGTTTTGTGACTGAACTGTTGTTGTTTCTGTTGTCAATTGTGTTGCTGTTGCTGCTGCTGTACTGTCATTATCCTCATTTGCTGTCGCTAGTATCTTCTGCCTTTTTTCCCCCCAAGGGAATTCAAGCAAGATGGGCAGGGATGTGAATCACGTACAGATCTATGAATAAGCGACACCATACCTATCAGACAAAACTGTCCCCATCAGTGTGACTTAAAAAATTCAGTGGTTCCCAAAATACAGATTTGGCTAATGGACTGAATGAGCGGTTTTAATAAAAATTCGAAGAAACATAATTCCACCAAAATACGACTGAAAAAGTACTGCTAACAGGTAAACTGGGTACGTAACTATTCCCCATGTCTAATGAGGTGAACAATCCTCATGTGCGTGTAACACTGGTTTAATGAGTCCGAGACAGGACCCAAACCAGGCACACACATGCAGCGCACGCACACACACATCATCATCAACAACAACAAAAGAACAAATACAATGAAATTAAGCAAGCAATCAATCAATCATAAACAGCCAAGAACTGTTTGATGATGCAAAATTAATCAGTGCTAAGTAGGCCTATCTGATACCAGGCCCTGTGCAAATGATAACAGAAGCCTACACTGACATCTTGTCTTCTTGTCAAACCTAGGACCCAGAGCTCGCATCACAGAAGAAAAACCTACTAACTCAACAGTTTATATTTTGCGTAATTTATTAACTTGCTTATTTGTTTTTATTCTGTACCACTGAAAATGGGTCCGCTACTTGCCTTCATGCTTACATACTGCAGATCCCCCATCAACTGCAAATTAATTCTGTTCAAACATCTGAGAAATTTAGACGTGCATCTATCTTGAAGAATGTCATAACGACTGCTTGAATAACATGAATGCCACATCCCAATCTTTTGCATCTTTCTGAATCACAGTTAATTATTCACACTACAGCATTCATCAAAGGATATCACCCTTAGCTGTTAAAAACTGAAACATATACAACGACCGATAAAACCTTAAGAATTACAGCATTTATCAAAGGTTGGTGTCGACCAGACATTTCCGTCCGTGCCATGATCCCTTTCGATCATAACTATCAGGAAGTAAACGCAGCAAGTCAACCACGCTGTGCAGTTAAGATGTTTCCGCCGACAGCTTGCTAATCTGAATCTCATGGACACTGACCCATGCGTGATGCGTCTGTTTAAGGTTACTATCCACTATCAGGCGCTGCCTGTCATATGACAATGTAGTTAAGTGTTATAATCCTTGACGCAAGGACAATTTTGTTTGATACAGACTGAGCTTATCACGTTCAGACGGCTTGAGATTTTAAAAGCCCTTGAAGAAGTTCACACGCGCTGCTGCACTGTGATTAAGGTTTAACAGGATTTCTTATCTGAATCCCATATAGTGCAACTGAGTACGTTTTGATTATAATGATCATGATGATAAAGAAAGGCGATGAACTGCTTGTAAACCAACGCATAATCTCAGTATTCCCTGTGTGATCATTTCCTTACTTAGTAACATTATGATCATTTTACCCATATTTTGATGATACGCAACCACGTTTTGTCTTCGTGTGTTGTAATGTATCTTCCTGCTATAGTGCTAATCAGTGTGTTGTTATTCATTGTTTGGTCAGCACGAGACACAATCGTATAGGGAAATGTCAAAGTTGAGACTACTAGCAACAAGTCGACAAGTTCGCTAGTCATCAAGTTATCACAAAAACAGAAACCCATGTGGTCATGTACAGACTAACAACTGACAGTCTATCAATTTCCCGGATCGATCACAGACCCATAAATGGCACATTATGATGATCATATTATTGATTTGTTCTCTGAATCGATACGCATTACAATGCACTATGCAGCCGCCTTTTTCTTAGTGGTTATTCGTCAATTAATTACTTCTCACTTCTACTACTTTTACCAGTTATTCAGTATGTCTTTGTGCCACATTCTATTGTTCATGTCACTTGTGTGCTTCATGCTACATGGTTTACCACAATAAGGTCATATGCAAATGCCCTTAGAGTTGTCCAACCTTATTTTAAACTTTTTTAGCGTGTATATTGTAGGACAATCGTCATAAAGAGGGATACTTAAGGACTTAACAGTGCATATTTGTTGATCCTTCAATGAAACGATTTTTCAATTCACATTAGTTGTGAAATCTCATTCCTTTGGCAAGTCAAGGTGTGCATGTATAACGTTGAGGCTTCACAACTGATTTGAATTGATTTGATTTTGATTCTTCTTGTTTATAAAAGATTCAATAATAAAATTTTATGTGTATCTTCCACACAAATGTATCAAATTAAGTATATCATATGTATCTTTCAAATGAATATGCAAAGACAGACTGTCTAATCAAGCATTATAATAATGCAATTAGGTTTATAATATTTCTACTCATCTCACTTTTCGCTCTTCCTTCTTGCGTGTAGTAACTAAACATTACAGCAGAGAACATATCCTCCAAGTGTCTAATAAAACTCAAAGAAATACTACACCAACTTTCCTTTTCGTGAAACCAGGACTGTCAACCAGTGCCCTACTCCATTACCTACAGATCGGGTTTTAGTTACCACTGAAACGTGCTCGCCCAGGTGGGATAAGAAAACAGCGCTCCGTCTCTGTGTTCACATCTGCACACACACACACTGCCCCCACCAACTCTAAACTAGATCGTACTGTCAACCACTCTAATCTAATTATATATGTACATATGTACATAATATATATATATATATATATATATATATATATATATATATATATATATATATATATATAAACAACATCAAAATGGAGATGGAAAGGCTTAACATCAGTATTTTAGGACTAGGGGAAATGAGATGGAAGGGGGCAGGCATGATAACATCAGGAGAATTTAGTGATATACTCTGGTGGTAATTCACATGAAAGAGGAGTAGGCATCATAATGGACAAAGACAAATCAAAAGCAGTTAAAGGATACTGGGCAGTGGCCGACAGAGTTTTACTGGTCAAATTCAGAGGGAAACCTTTTGATATCAACATCATACAGGTGTATGCACCAACATCCGCAAGTACTCAGGAAGACATCGACAACTTCTACGAAGTTTTAGAGATGGCCAAGGTCCAATGTAAATCACAGGAAGTTACAGTCATAATGGGAGATTTTAATGCTAAAGTGGGACAGGATAGGGTAGAGGATATAGTTGGACCTCATGGCCTTGGTACACAAAACGAAAGAGGGGGGAAGCTTGTAGAATGGGCACAGATGAATGAATTCATAGTAGGAAACACCTGGTTTGAGCAGCCTAACAGAAGAAAATGGACTTGGATGAGTCCAGGAGATAATACCAAAAATCAAACTGACTACATCCTGATCAACAAAAGATTTAGAAATTCTTTACTGTCAGCAAAAACACTACCAGGCGCAGACTGCAACAGTGACCACAATCCGGTAGTGGGAAGGTTTAGGCTGAAATTGAGGAAAAGGAAACAGACCAAAAGCAACATCAAACTAAACCTTGGACTCTTGAAGACAGATGAAATGATACGTCAAAAATTTAATGTACATGTTCAAAACAAATTCAGTGCTCTGGAAGACGTTGGTGACAGTGAGGAACAATGGACAAAGTTGAGAAGTTCTATAAATGAAGCTTGTGAGGAAATCCCTAGGGCAAATAGAAAAGCAAAAAAGAGCTGGATGACTAATGAAATTTTGGGCCTGATGGAGAAAAGGAGGAAGGCAAAGAGAAACGAGGAGATATACAGGAAGATAAACAAAGAAATCAGGTATAGGTGCAATGAAGCTAAGGAAGCTTGGCTGAACACAAAATGCCAAAAGATAGAAGAATGATACAAAATGGATCCTCAGGGTATGTACAGACGAATTGAAGAAATTGTTCACAGGAAATATACATGCACATCAACTGGTTGCTTAAAATCAAAAGATGGCACGCTTATCATGGAAAAAGACAAGGTATTAGACAGATGGGGAGAGTACATTAAAGACCTTTTTGAGGATGACAGAAATGAAGAATACATTATAAAAAAGAACTTTGAAGGACCACCCATAATGAAAGATGAAGTCAGAGCAGCACTGAAAAAGATGAAACCAGGAAAAGCCCCAGGACCAGACAACATTACTACAGATATGATTGAAGCCCTGGAGGAATTTGGCATAGAAAAAATAACAGTCCTCCTAAATGAAATTTATGACACTGGAAAAATCCCCAAAGATATGTCAAAATCAATTTTCATTGCACTTCCAAAAAAAACAGGGGCTATAGAATGCGAACTCCATCGCACAATCAGTTTGATGAGTCATGTAACAAAAATCCTGTTAAGAATAATCATGATGAGGACAAGGAATAGAATCAAAAGAGAAATAGCAGAAGAACAGTGTGGATTTGTGGAGGGGAAAGGAACTATTAATGCTATATACATCCTAAGAACTATCATAGAGAGGTCAGTTGAGATGAATAAGGATTTGTATTTATGCTTTGTTGACTATACCAAGGCTTTCGATCGGGTAAGACATGTAGAATTGATCAACCAACTGGAGAGACTCAATGTCGATGGAAAAGATCTACGAATAATCAGGAATATGTACTGGGAACAAACAGCTGCAATGAGAATAGAAAACAATATAAGCTCTTTTCAAAACATCAAAAGAGGAGTCAGACAGGGTTGTGTTTTGTCACCAGATCTGTTTTCACTATATAGCGAAAACATCATGAGAAACCTAGAAGAAGACCCTGGATTAAAGGTTGGAGGGAAAATGATAAACAACATTCGGTACGCAGATGACACCGTGCTAATTGCAGAAAATGAAAGGGACCTACAAAACCTTGTGAATATACTAGAAACAGAATGCAAAGGTAAGGGGTTGTTGGAACTAAACAGCAGGAAGACTGAAGTCATGGTGATCAGTAAAAAATATGAAATCCCCTCCTTCAAAATAACAGCAAATGGCACAACCTTGACACAGATTAATAAGTTCAAATACCTGGGAACGGTCATTTCATCAGACGGCAGATGCACATCGGATATAGCTGGCAGAATCGGCCAAGCCAAAACAGCATTCAAGAAGATGACAAGCATTCTTACCAACAAATGCCTATCAATTAACATCAGAAAGAGAGTTCTTGAATGTTATATAGAACCAATACTGTTGTACGGATGCGAGGCGTGGACAGTCAGCAAGCAAAGCCAGAACAAGATTGAGGCAGCCGAGATGTGGTTTCTCAGAAGAATGTTGAGAGTACCATGGACAGCAAAGAAAACAAACGAGACAGTCTTGATGGAGGCAGACACAAGTTGATCACTGATAAGGAAGATTAGGAAAAGACAAGCAACATTTATAGGCCATTTTATGAGGAAGGGGATTTGGAGCACTTGGTCACAACGGGAAAGCTGGAGGGAAAGAGAGCACCGGGTAGACCCAGGGAGAGAATGCTGGACGGACTTGCAGAGTGGCTGAGGATGAAGAGGGTGGGGGAGATGTTGGGGCAACGAGAGATAGAGATGGTTGGAAGTCCATGGTCGTCAACGCCATGCGGCAGGGCAGCTGATGATTATGATGATATATATATATATATATATATATATATATATATATATATATATATATATATATATATACAGAGAGAGAGAGAGAGAGAGAGAGAGAGAGAGAGAGAGAGAGACAGACAGACAGACAGAGAGAGACAGATATATATATATAATTAAAAAAAATATATGTGTGAGAGTGCGAGTGCGCATGACTGAGCATATTATCATCATCATCATGTGCCTTACCACATGGCGTTGGCGATCACGGCTTTCTGTTTCTATCCCTTGTTGCCTCGAGCGCCTCTTCCACCCTCTTTGTCTTCTGCCACTCTGCAAGTCCGTCCAATATTTTCTCCCTGGGTCTACCTGGTGCTCTCTTTCCCTCCAGCTTTCCTGTTGTGACCAGCTGCTCCAATTCCCCTTTCCTCATAAAATGGCCCACAAATGCTGCCCATCTCCTCCCAATCCTCCCCATGAACGATCCTCCTGTGTCTGCCTCCATCAAGCCTGTCCCGTTTATTTTCCCTGCCGTCCATGGAACTCTTAACATTCTTCTTAGAAACCACATCTCGGCTGCCTCAATCTTGTTCTGGCTTTGCTTGTTGACTGTCCACGCCTCACAACTGTATAACATTATCGGTTCTATGAAACATTCAAGAACTCTCATCCTGATGTCAATTGATAAGCATCTGTTGGTAAGAATGCTTTTCATAATCTTGAATGCTGTTTTGGCTTGGCCGATTCTGCTGGCTATTTCCGATACATGTGCATCTGCCGTCTGGTGAAATGCTTGTTCCCAGGTATTTAAACTTATCAACCTATCTCTAGGTTCTGCCGTTTGCTGTTATTTTGCATGAAGGGATTTCATGTTTTTTACTGATCACCATGACTTCAGTCTTCTTGCTGTTTAGTTCCAACCCCTTACCTTTGCTTTCTATTTCTAGTATATTCACAAGGTTTTGTAGGCCCTTTTCATTTTCTGCAATTAGCACGGTGTCATCTGCGTATCGAATGTTACCATTTTTCCTCCAACCCTTTAATCCAGGGTCTTCCTCTAGGTTTCTCATAATGTTTTCACTGTAAAATGAAAACAGATCTGGTGACAAAACACAAACTTGTCTGACTCCTCTTTTGATATTTTGGAAGAGCTTATATCGTTTTCTATTCTCATTGCAGCTGTTTGTTCCCAATACATATTTCTGATTATTCGTAAATCTTTTCCATCAATATTGAGTCATTCTAGTTGGTTGATCAATTCTTCATGTCTTACCCGATCGAAAGACTTGGTATAATCAACAAAGCAGAAATATAAATCCTTATTCATCTCTAGTGACCTCTCTATGATAGTTATTAGGATGTATATGGCATTAATAGTTCCTTTCCCCTCCACAAATCCACACTGTTCTTCTGCTATTTCTCTTTTGATTCTATTCCTTGTCCTCATCATGACTAATCTTAATAGATTTTTGTTACATGACTCATCAGGCTGATTGTGCAATGGAGCTCGCATTCTATAGCCCCTGTCTTCTTTGGAAGTGCAATGAAAATTGATTTTGACATATCTTTGGGGATTTTTCCAGTGTCATAAATTTCATTTAGGAGGACTGTTATTTTTTCAATACCAAATTCCTCCAGGGCTTCAATCATCTCTGTAGTAATGTTGTCTGGTCCTGGGGCTTTTCCTGGTTTCACCTTTTTCAGTGCTGCTCTAACTTCATCTTTCATTACGGGTGGTCCTTCAGCGTTCTTTCTTATAATGTATTCTTCGTTTATGTCGTCTTCAAAAAGGTCTTTAATGTACTCTCCCCATCTGTCTAAAATTTTGTCTTTTTCCACGATAAGCGTACCATCTTTCGATTTTAAGCAACCAGCTGATGTGCATGTATATTTTCTGTGAACAATTTCTTCAATTCGTCTGTACATATATTAATGTTTAATGTACATGTAGTGTAAGTGCGTAATCTGTGTGTGCATGTGTGTGTGTGTGTGTGTGTGTGTGTGTGTGTGTGTGTGTGTGTGTGTGTGTGTGTGTGTGTGTGTGTGTGTGTGTTGTGCGTGCGTGCACATACATGTGCGTGTATGAGTGTATACATTAGCATATATCCCCATCACCAGACTACTTCGTTACATGACGTCAGAAACTAACACGTACCGCGATCCCTCACAGTGAAAATGAAACGTGTTGGAAAACGCGCGACGAGGAAACTAAGACAAGGGAGATAACACCAAGCAAGTCAAGCATAGGCCAGGATGGAAAGCTTTAAGTTTCTTGACAACATTAAAAAGAAAAAACAAACAAACAAACAAACAAAAAACAACGAAAAAAAAACAACAACAACAACAACAAAACCCCAATCCTTTTTGCGTAACTGTTGCCAACATCACGTTTAAAATATCGCGTAACCGTGGCTCTTGCCAAAAAGAAGGTAATCTCTGGCAGTCTAATACATTCTGCCACAGAGCTGGCAAAGAGCAAAGACTAACCCGTCGGGGGAAAAGTTTGTATAAGAAGCAACATGTTCCAAAAACAAATCAACCAGTTAGTTCGCTTATAAGCATCAATCAGATTTCCTGTCTTTATTTACAAACGGCTTCAACAACCCATCCTTCTAAAAATACCGAAGGCTTACTTCTTCACTGCTGATACAGTTTTAGGCTTATTTTCGTCAAACACACGCTCGCGCACGCGTCGCCACACACACACACACATAAGCACGCACGCGCGCACACACACACAAGCACGCACGCGCGCGCACACACACACACACACACAGGTACACACAGGTACACACTCACACATACACAAACGCATACATACAGACACACACACACACACAGAGAAAGAGAGAGAGACAGAGAAAGAGAGACAGAGACAGAGAGAGACAGAGAGACAGAGAGACAGAGAAGACATGCCCATACGATGATCATGCACGATCGAAGTCACGCAAGCAGTGTCACGCCACTTGTGATTCAACTTTAATGAAGCTCCTCCACTAGAAGCCAAGAAATCGAAACGGATTTAGTGCATTTTACTCACACACACACAGAGCGAGCGAGCGAGCGAGCAAGCGAGAGAGAGAGAGAGAGAGAGAGAGAGAGAGAGAGAGAGAGAGGAGGTGGGAGGGTGTGTGTGTGCACGACTTGTATCAATCTGAATACAAAAATTACTATTATTCGTTTTGTAGTTGTGAATGTTTGTTGTTGCTAGTTTTGTTGTTGCGGTTGTTATTGCTGGCGGATGTGTGGCAGCACGCCATGTGTAAGTGTATGCAAATTCGTTGTGTGTGTGTGTGTGTGTGTGTGTGTGTGTGTGTGTGTGTGTGTGTGTGTGTGTGTGTGTGTGTGTGTGTGTGTGTGTGTGTGCGTGCGCGTGTGTGTGCGTGCGTGTGTGTGTGGCGCGCGTGTGTGTGTGTGTGTGCGTGTGAACGAGCGAGCGAGTGAGCAAGAGAGAGAGAGAGAGAGACAGACAGACAGATCCGACAGAGATTTCAAACAGTTTACCAGACTCATTTTTTTCAAATATACAAGTCTTCCGTTTTACAAACCTAAAAACGACAGATTTTATCAAAAGGAGTTTATAGTCTTAAAAAGAAACTGAGCTTAGCAACGTGACTTACTGGTCCTCACGTTGCTGTCGTTCTCTTCCTGAACGACTCCTTATCAGACAAATACGTAATAAAAACATTTTCTCAGTCAGCACAACAGTGCAAGGGAAAGGAAATATTAAAGCCTTGACAATGACCTATATCGTGACTGCTCAACGAAGGTAGCAAAAGTTACGGTGAGGAGACGATTAGCTCTTTTGACTCCCGCACCCTATTCACCAACTGCAAAAACTTAACCCTTTCATTCCCTAACCCTATCCACCAGCTTCCTTCAGGAAGCTGTTGGATGGGATGAGGAAATCAAAGGGCACATTTTTGCTTTGAAAGCATGGTTGGTAATACAGGATGCTGGTGGACAGGGTGCAGGAGTCAAAGTGTTAATCAAATCTGAATGAATACCTTTAAAATGTTTTATCACATCCCGTTTTATCACACCCTATCTAATATTACAGTGTATACGCTTTCTGTACAAACCCCATAACAGCAAGAAACCAAGGTTAAAGTTCAGCTTCATACTGCTTATAACCCTGCCGACTATTACAGCCATATCAGGGCTAACACCACGTTAAAAACAACACCCCTGCCGACTATTACAGCCCTGGTTTCCAGCTGCTGGAGAACAAGTACTGGATGCTAAGCGTGCAAGACGAAGGGCTGAGAGACAATGGCTTAAAAGTGGACTAGAAATTCACAAACAGATAATGCGTGCTGCTAACAATTTAGTAAATACCTTAGTACAACAAGCCAAGTCAGCATATTATAATTCAAAAATCACTGCATGTACTACAACAAAACAACTGTTCAAGGTCACCAATGCATTCATGGGGAGAATAAAATCCTCCCCACTTCCTTCGCCTGTCTATCCCTCTAATCTACCACAGAAATTTTGTGACTTTTTTAGTAACAAAATTGAAGATCTTCGTTCAAGCCTCGACTCTCAGTCAGCAATGTTACCAGATGTTCCCTATGACTCTTTCACTGGAAACCTGTTTAATGAATTTAAGCCTGTGACTGAAGCTGTTGTCAGTGAAGTTATTCATAAAACTACCATAAAGACATGTGCACTTGATCCCCTTCCATCTGTTCTTTTATCCCAATTGATTCACGATTTGCTTCCCTACATCACTGTCATTGTAAATGACTCTCTCACTTCTGGATGTTTTCCTTCTATTCTCAAGACAGCTATTGTTCAACCTCTTCTAAAGAAACCCTCCCTTGATCCTGAAAACCTGAAAAACTACCGTCCTGTTTCCAATCTGTCCTTTCTTTCTAAGATTATTGAAAAGATCGCACTTCTCCAACTCCAGGAACACCTGGATTGCAACAGCCTTCTCTATCCTTTGCAATCTGCCTATCGCTCTGGTCATAGTACAGAGACTGCTCTTTTGAAGATTGTGAATGATCTGCTATCTACTCTAGACAATGGTCAGGTGTCCCTTCTCTCTCTTCTTGATCTCTCTTCTGCCTTCGACACTATTGATCACAATACTCTTCTTTCTCGACTTCAGAATATTTTTGGTATCTCTGGCATTGCTCTGTCATGGTTTCAATCCTACCTTTCTGGTCGTGTACAAGTTGTCTCCATAAATGGTGTCTCTTCTAATCCTACCATCTTGAAGTACGGTGTTACTCAGGGCTCTGTCTTAGGCCCTATTCTCTTTATTTTGTACACTCAGCCCATCTCTGACATTGTAGCCCATCATCACATATCCCATCACTGTTTTTCTGATGACAACCAAATCTACATGTCTGGCCATCTCTCCACTATCCCTTCTATAATTCAACGCACACAGCTCTGCATTTCTGACATAAAGTCTTGGATGACATGCAACAAACTCCAGCTGAATAATGACAAAACAGAATTTATATTTATTGCATCAAAGCGACTTCTGTCTACTGTGCCTATCCCTGTTTCCATCCAGCTTGAAGACTCGGTAATCCACACTTCCACATCCGTGCGTAATCTTGGAGTTGTACTGGACCAAACTCTTTCCTTCCACAGCCAGGTATCCTCTGTCTGTCGTGCTTGTTACTTAGAACTTCGACGGATCAGTTCTGTGCGTCATCTTCTATCTGAAGAAAGCACTATAACTCTCATTTCTGCACTCATTCTTTCCAGACTCGACTACTGTAACTCGCTTCTTGCTGGCTGCCCCCAAACACTCTTATCCAAATTGCAAAAAGTTCAAAATAACGCTGCTCGCCTTGTACGGAAATGCCCAAGGTCAACTCATGTTTCCCCTCTGCTTCGAACTCTACACTGGCTTCCTGTTCGAAAGCGTATTGACTATAAACTTTCCCTCCTATGCCATAAGTCTCTGGCTGGTCTAGCTCCCCCCTATCTTTCTGATCTCCTGACTGTTTACATTCCCTCCAGAGAGCTACGCTCTTCTACTGATGCCCACCTACTTAGAATCCCACGCTTCCGCAACAAAACTCTTGGTGAACGTGCTTTTTCTTATCAGGCCCCCTCTATTTGGAACAAACTTCCCTTTCCTCTCCGCTCTACCTGTACACTTTCTTCGTTTAAGTCCAGTCTAAAAACCACTCTTTTTAAATCCTAGCTTGTAGTTCTGTACTCTTACTTCAGCTGCCACCTTGAAATCTGTGCCCGCGCGTGTGTGTGTGTGTGTGCGGGTGTGTGTGTGTGTGTGTGTGTGTGTGTGTGTGTGTGTGTGTGTGTGTGTGTGTGTGTGCGGGTGTGTGTGTGTGTGTGTGTGTGTGTGTGTGTGTGTGTGCGGGTGTGTGTGGTGTGTGTGTGTGTGTGTGTGTGTGGTGCGTGTGTTGTGTGTGCGTGTGTGTGTGTGTTTACTGTAAGCGCTTAGGGCTTTTTTTAGATTAAGCGCCATAAATGTTCACTATTATTATTATATCAGGGCTAACACCACGTTAAAAACAACACCCCTGCCGACTATTACAGCCATATCAGGGCTAACACCACGTTAAAAACAACACCCCTGCCGACTATTACAGCCATATCAGGGCTAACACCACGTTAAAAACAACACCCCTGCCGACTATTACAGCCATATCAGGGCTAACACCACGTTAAAAACAACACCCCTGCCGACTATTACAGCCATATCAGGGCTAACACCACGTTAAAAACAACACCCAAGTTCAAGTAAGAAGACAACAGTTAAAATCCAAGCTCACCATTATCCTTTCAAGTCTAAGATGCATTTAAAAAATCTTTCCCATACGTAAAATCAAATGAAATCCACTGATCTCTTGTAAAAACTTGAAAACTGCATAGAAAGTACATTTCTGAAGATATTCTTTTAAGGAGTCTGCCATATAGTGTTTGTCTCACATCGTGCAACTCCAAGCATTCAGTAAGAAGGTGTCTGATGCTCAGCGGCTCGTCACATCGTATACACACCATGGTGCTTCTTCCATTTTCTAAAAGGCAGGAATGAGTGTAGAATGTGTGACCCGTGTGTAACCTACATAACACTGTCTCTTTCCCACGGTTTCCAGGAGCAGATGAAAGAATCTCTTTAAGGTTGTGGCGAACGCGGAAAAGTTTGTTGTATGTCTGCTTGTTCCAATCCCCATGCAGGAGATTTCCCACATAACTGTGTACTTTTGGCTTTCAGATCTATGTAAAGAATGAAGGGTTTAGATATCTTTTCCCTTGTCATTTGTGGTGTTCTTGGCGAAGCAGTCAGATGGAAAACAAGAACAAAACAAACAAACTCGCATATCATGGAAAACAACAACAAAACAAACACACAAACTCGCATATCATATTATGTCTAAACACTTGCAACAAAACGAACAAACTCGCATATCATGTGTCTAGACACTTGAATGCCCGTCGCAGCAAATGGAAAATAAACTCGCATAGCGTACATCTAGACATCTACATATTCATAGCATGTAGACTTCGCGCACCTGACTAGTTGACCTGTCTTTCTTGCCTGAGCGCGAGGCACATAATTAGATCTAAAATACTATTATTTTAGACCCACTCTAATCATTTACACAGTACAGGCTACACTTCGTCTAAAAACTGAATGCAGTGCGAAACAAAGTTTCACGCACTGTGACAAAATAGAGTCAGCAGACCGAGTGCGTACATTATGGGATCAGTAAAAGATCTCGTAACATACTGTGGCCATTCACTCACTGTCACATGTGTGTGTGTGTGTGTGTGTGTGTGTGTGTGTGTGTGCGCGCGCGCGCGCATGAGTGTGTGTGTGTAGTTAGTGTGTGTATATGAGAGATAGATACAGACAAAATGAGAGATAGAGAAAGAGAGTGAGTGAGTGAGTGCGTGAGTGAGTGTGTGTGTGTGAGAGAGAGAGAGAGAGAGAGAGAGAGACAGAGAG
>CM060306.1:104999616-105002116 GCA_030674185.1 Monoplex corrugatus | reverse complement strand
TAATTCGTAGGACTATACACTCGTTTTCTCTTATATAAATGTTTCATTCTTCTTTGCAAAGGCGAAAGGCTAGGATTACATGTGTGTGTGTGTGTGTGTGTGTGTGTGTGTGTGTGTGTGTGTGTGTGTGTGTGTGTGTTGTGTGTGTGTGTTTCCTCCTTTTCTTCTTTTTTTCGTCCAACAATGTGCTTCTGTACGTGAAATAAGTTCCGTAGTTCTGTTGAGCCTCACAGTTTATACAGCGTATTACCCCTGACACAGGAAGTACTACTCTTTTTAGAGCAATGAAAAGGATTTTCAACAAATGCAGCATTCGTTCGCTTTAGAAAGCTTCGTCTGCTGATCCTCTAACTCTTCTGTTCTATTGTAACCAGCATTTTCTACCAAAGATAGATGGACCGATATACGGAATTAAACTTTGAATACAGTTTTTGTTTTCTCTCTCCTCAATCCCCACAGTCTCTGTTTTCTCTCTCCTCAATCCCCACAGTCTCTGTTTTCTCTCTCCTCAATCCCCACAGTTTCTGTTTTCTCTCTCCTCAATCCCCACAGTCTCTGTTTTCTCTCTCCTCAAACCCCACAGTCTCTGTTTTCTCTCTCCTCAATCCCCACAGTCTCTGTTTTCTCTCTCCTCAATCCCCACAGTCTCTGTTTTCTCTCTCCTCAAACCCCCTTCCAATTTCTTGTTTCATTTCCAGACTTTACTGAAATACACACCTGGCATCGATTTCAAGTGAAAATCTGATTACATTTTCTTCGGGGGGGAAAATATTTCTTAAAAAAGAAAGAGATCCAAGGGAGGACGCGTGTAGGTTTTAATGTGCTCCGTGCTTTGTAAGCAATTCAAATCCGCACAGGGAAAACGTCTAAAAATCTAAACAATTAAAATGGCATAGATAGTACACACACACAAACACGAACACACACACACACACACACACACACACACACACACACACACACACACACACGTGTCAATCATAAGCAGTTCGGCAGCAGTAAAGTAACATCATCAGACATTATGAGTTAAAACACACATGATTTGTGACACAAACTGTGAGGCTCAACAACGTCAAGCATCCTTTGATGACCTTGGCACCACTTTCGTATGTTGTGTTTTCGTTTTAATTTCATTATCCTCGGCTGAACAGGAAAATCTAAACAGCATAAACATGAAAATGACCCAAATTCCACGGTTCTTTTTTGCTTTTTTTTTTTCTCCTTTAGAATCATCAAATTACATGCACGTCAACAGAGGAGACTGTCACAAGTTGAAGTATCGTCACACCGTCAAGCCATCAAACTATCAGTACCAAAGTGTTATTCCCCGTCAAACCACACACGTTGTTACTTTTAACTCTAATGCTGGCCAGAAAGCCAAGTACGGCGTTTGCACATCATCAAGCTGAGCCCAGTAACCTTGAAGTGCCACGAGGTTCTTTTACAAACAAACGCCTGATTAATTAATATATACATGAGTTGGGCAAAAGACTGAAATACATATTGCTGCTCAGTAATCAACACATCAGAGAAACACAGAACCAAATGTACACATGTATGTCAAAGACGTTTGCTCTCAGTGGTCCTCCCTTGGGTCTCTGCCTATCTACGTGGTTTCTTCCCCCCTTCTTTCTTTTCAGAACTTTTTACAATAGTAACTGCAATCAGATTTTCACTGAAGCACTTCCATCAACTCGATCGTGAAACAAGTAGCCAGTCCGTGTATTTCACAAAAAGCTTAGCAAAGCGCGTTATATTAAATTATGTTATGACAACAACCCCCCCTCTCTCTCCCTCCCCTCTTTTTCTCTCCTTCTCTCCCTCTCTTTCCCCCCTTTCTCTCTCCCCCTCTCTTTCTCTCCTTCTCTCCCTCTCTTCCACCCCCTCGCCCCTTCTCTGTCTCTCAGCAAGATATAAAAGACTCATCAAATAATAATTACTGTACGGTCATTGCCTTTATCGTTTGAAAATAGAGATCATTCAGTCAGTGTGTGTCTCTCCCCGTGTCATTTTGTGTCAGGTTACGGTAACAAAGAGGTGTCAACCTAAGAACACATATTTTGACGACCACAGCCCCTAAACTACAGCCATCTGCTCTTCGCTTTTCCCAAACTGTTTGTCATACAATTACAGCTATTTGACATACACTGACCCTCTGTTTGAGTCAGAATAAGGTCAACGAGGCACTTCCACTGACACCGAAACAACACCCAAGCAGAGTCTATGACTGTGTTGACAAAAAAGCTTAGCAAAGCAAAATGTTTCCACCGTTGTTGCTTAACAATAATGGCACTCTCTTAGTTTTACACACACACACACACACACACACACGCACGCACACGCACGCACGAACGCACGCACGCACGCACACACACACACACACACACACAAACGTGCCCGCGCGCGCACACACACACACATACAACACACACACGCTTATCTTCCACCACCATCATCACTCTACCGAACCCTCTTTCTCCGTTTCTCTTAGTTTTTAGTC
>CM060306.1:104982116-104992116 GCA_030674185.1 Monoplex corrugatus | reverse complement strand
TCCACTCGGAGGGGAATCACATTGCAATATATAATTGTATATAATATGCTCTCTATAATTTTCCATTGTTTTTATTCTTTCTCCCCATTTATAGCCGTGTGTGTGTGTGTGTGTGTGTGTGTGTGTGTGTGTGTGTGTGTGTGTGTGTGTGTGTGTGTGTGCGTGGTGCGTGTGTGTGTGTGTGGTGTGTGTGTGTGTTGTGTGTGTGTGTGGTGTGGTGCGTGGGTGCGTGTGTGTGCGTGCGTGTGTGTTTCAGCGCTTAGATTTGATTTTATCAAGATTTTGCGCTATATAAATATTGTAATTATTATTATTATTATAGTGACTTGAAAAATTGCATATGTAAACTGCAGTGAACCAGCAGAAATTCATTAAGAGCACTTAGCAGAAGATGTCTAAAAAGCTTGTGTGATTCTTTAATCTGGGTGAAGTGGTGGAGAAATCAATTGAATCTAGATTGTGAGTGATATCAGTGAACACTATCATTTTAATTACTGTCAAATTCTTCCACATTCATAATCATAGGCTGCAACTCCCACATGTACTAACATAATGATACAAAAAATAATAGTAATAAAGATATTTATAAGGCAGTAAATCTTGATATCTAAATCCAATCAAGGGGAACAAAAGGGCTTTATGTGTATGGCCATTTTTTCACTGCCATGAAAGATGTTTTTCTCCATTTTGGTGGGTATGAATGCCAAGTACTTTTACATTTCCGTATGTCACCAAAACACTGTCATGGCTTACAGGATCTTCAACATACATGTGTACCTGATGTTCTTGTGTGTCTATTACTAATGAAAATTGAAAGCGGTTTAGGCACTAGCAGTTCCACACATATGTTCGCATGTGAGATAAGAAAAATCAGCTACCACATTCACATTACAATAAGTCATCACATCACAAGTGTAAAAGACATTTTCCAGCAATGCTCAATGACAATGGCTGGATCAGATTAAGGTGGACCAATAAATGGCAATATGAATCATCTCTGAACCAATCAGTGTGGACCAATAAATAGTAATAAAAGATTTATTAATAATTTCTTCTATTTTGTGGATCAATAAATGGCAATAAGAATAATCTCTTCAATTTTCTGACTTTCTCTCTCCTTCTCTCTCCATCATTGTGCTAACTGATTTAGTGAAGGCAAGTGATGGCCATAGCATCAGTGATTGTACCCAGTGCAATGAGTGAAACATGTGACTGGCACCGTGACAAGCAGTGGTTATGAAACTGTAAGAACTTCCACTTAGGCCTACAGAGAAAACGTCGAAACCGAAACATTTACTGATTTAGGACTTTAACATTATAAGGATAGCAGGGTACTATCAGCAAATCTGCACAAGTGCTTGTGATGCTTTGATCGAACAAGTTTTGTTTGTATACTGAAACGCAAAAAAGGAGAGATAATACATAGGCCTATACGACAACTTCACAATAATTCATAAAGAAACCGCATATACACACGCACGACAATCGAAGACAACACACGTAAATCCGACCTTGACACGAGGTCGTATGCTACTCTACATTCGGACTTCCCACTATACGCATATTATCATAGACGGTTACTCACCCGATGTATTGCTTTCTCAGCTGTAGGGTCACTGCCTTCGGTAGGGTGCTCATGTTTGCCTCTTCGAAACGGACGGTTGTCAGCAGTGTCTTGTTCCCTAGACTGTTGGAAATGGAGTGACGTCCCTTGCTCATCTACGCACGCGAACTTAAACTGTATTGATGGTAGACCGATTTCGATTGGCCGCTTGCAAGACGTCGTGTACAGTGGGCGTTCCCCTGCCCTCGGGCCCTGTTCCACCCCTCCCCCTTTCCAAGTCCTTTCCACTCTCTTTGTGATCGAATTGAGTAACGAATGATCTATTTTTACTCACACTGAAAAAAAGTATAAATGAAGCAGATTTGCTGACTTGTTTTGTTCACAGAAACACAGACAGATAACACTCCCGCCAGTCGATGTGAAACAATTCATGTTTGCAAACACGTAAAAATGAAAACAAATAAACAGACAGACAAACAAACAAACAAACGCAACGACAACAAAAACAAAACTCAAGATGGTCAAATCATTCTTAAAATTCTTCCTGTTTATACACAAACTGTTACAGAAAATCAAGATTTTCAAGGTTATGGTCTCTGTGACATTAAAATAAAACTTGATTTGCGTAAAACACAACGGTAGATTGTCACAACAGTGAAAACAGATTCTCAGTATTGTCGGAAGTCCTAAAGAAAGTGCTGTTCACATTTCTCGCTCAGAAAGTGCTGATTTCAGCCACTTTTTTTTTCCCTTCACACTTTATCCTCCAAAACACAGGCACGCACATACTCACACACACACACACACACACACACACACACACACACACACACACACACACACACACACACACACACACACACACACACACACACACACCTTGTGGGGAAAATGAAATGAAATATTCTCCTCCCCCATAACTAACACACACACACACACACACATGCACGCACGCATGCACGCATACACAACACACACATACACATACACACTTCTTTTTCTTCTTTCTACACCAGCCATGCTTCTTGGGTATAGCTATAGTCATTCAAAAGCTCTAGATAAGTGCATGGAGCCTTTTTTAAAAAAATAAAAAGATTTCTTGCAGAAGCTGCTGAGAGCACGGATCACTGAACTCATTCGTTAGAGGAACTAGGAAAAAATACAACAAAACAAACAAACAAACAAACAAACAAACAAACAAACAAACAAACAAACAAACACACAAACACACAACAAACAAACACATACACAAACACACAAACAAACAAACAAACAAACAAACAAACAAACAAACAAACAAACAAACAAACAAACAAACAAACAAACAACACGAAAATAGAACCAGAACGCGTATTTAATACAACTAGACAAGACAGGCGCAAATATTCGGCCAACTGGCCTTTGTCAAGCGTAAACGTTAGATCACAAACAAACAAGCAAACAAAAAACAAACAAACAAACAAACAAAAAAACCCACCAAATATAAAAATTCGGACAAAAGACTAAAACTTCCCTACTACTTCGACCAGTGGGAGAAAAGGACTTCTTTGTTTGTTTGTTTGTTTATTTGTTTGTTTGTTTGTTTGTGATCTTCCGTTTACGCTTGACAAAGGCCAGTTGGCCAAAAATTTGCGCCTGTGTTGTCTGGCTGTATTAAATACGCGTTCTGATTGTTTTTTCGTGTTTTTTTTTTTTCTGGTTCCTGTTCGCTTGAACACGGGCAGTCACACTTGTTTTAGATTTTCATTCATCAGAGTTTGGACTTTGTTCAAGAGGGAGTCACAGCACCCGGACAGGACTCTTGTTCAAGAGGGAGTCACAGCACCCGGACAGTTCCACATCCGATCCACCCCAATGTGCCAACAATCACCTGGCAGGTTCCTCGAAGCCTGTAGCAAAACCATATGCGTTAATAGGGTCTTGAAATGTTGAGGGGGCAGAGGAGAGGAGGTGGGGGGGGGGGGTGAGAAACAGGGACCTATGAAACACCAAGCTGACACCACCAGATAGATGGAAACATTAATACTGAGCAGCGAAGGAAGGAATTGCCTCATACAAAATAAGAGCAAATGGCACAACTTTAAGGCAGGTTGATAAATTTTTATATCTGGGAACGGTCATCTCATAAGACGGCAGATGCACATCAGAAATAGCCAACAGAATCGGCCAAACCAAAACAACATTCAAGAAGATGAAAGGCGTTCTTTCCAACAAATGCCTATCAATTAACACCAGGAAAATCTTCATCGCCCGGACTCAGATGATTGTGTAGCAGCGTACGCCAAGAAGAAGAAGAAGAAGACACCAGGAAGAGAGTTATATAGAAGCGATACTGTTGTACGATTGTGAGGCATGGACAGTCAACACGCAAAGTCAGAACAAGACTGAGGCAACTGAAATGTGGTTTCAAAAGGAGAATGTCGAGAGTTTGATGGACAGCAAAGAAAACAAACGAAACAGTCTTGAAGGAGGCAGACACAAGAAGATCATTGATAAAGAAAAGACAAGCAACAATTATACGTTTTATGAGGAAAGAGAAATTAGAGCACCTGGTCACAACAGGAAAGCTGGAGGGAAAGAGAACACCAGGTATACCCAGGAGAAAATATTGGACGGATTTGCAGGGTGGCTGAGGACAGAGAGGATGGGAGATGTACTGGCAGCGAAAAGAGATAGATTCGTATGGAGGGCCATGATTTACCAACGCCATGATGATGGTAAGTGAAGAAAGGGGCCAGTTTTTACCGTTGCGGGATGGGATTGAACTCGAGATATCAGATCTGAAGTCCCACGCCTGTATCGAAAGAACTAACCAGCCCGTATGAAAATCGTGGCCTTCCTGAGGGTTTAACCCTGAACCACATTGCGCTCTAACATCCTGACCTAACGGGCCACTTGAAATTATGAACAGATAGATAGTAGAACTGATAGCATATCACAAAGGCCATTTGGTTCAAAAGTAGAGGCTTATATAGACGTTAAAAGACATGAAGAAGAAAGAAGAGACATCACTGCTATCTACGCCTTACCCATTGTAGTTTAACTCTTTCGCTCCCTTACCCTATCCGCCAGCATCTCACGTAGTCAGCAATGACAACAAAGCAACAATTTAACCCTTTCACTTCCTCACCCTGTCCACCAGCTTTCTGTATGAACTTTAGCCTTCCACTCCCTCACATTATCCACCAGCTTCCTCCACTTTCCCCATTTCCAGACCTTGCTAGCACTTATGATGAATCCATCGGCACTGACTCCATCACGACTGGAAACGCACAACGGACCATGATTAATGACCAGTTGGAATTTCCGTGTGCGTGTGGAAGGAGATTCACCACCAAACGCGTCATGAAGATCCACAGGACAAAAATGGGCTGTTTGAAGACACATACGAACCAGCAGCAGCGCACTGCGATAGCAGGTGAGACGTTGGATGACCAAGGCCAGGAATTAAACCATAGTGCCAAGGACATCCACGCTGACGGTTCTGATGCGGAGTTTGCACAAGCTCTTAACGCCAAACGTGGAAAACTCAATTTGCCGCCTGCCGGTGCAAAAGAACAATGGGAGAAATTAGATGAGGAACTTGTCCTTAAGCTGAATGCGCTAATAGGGAACAGTACGCTGGAACACAAATTTGACACATACGGAGACATCATATACTCTATCTGCAGGGACACTTATGGAGTGAAGCAGCCAAAGACAAAAACGCCTCCCCAGAAATCCAGAAGACAGCAACAGATGGAGAGCATCCGGAGGGAGAAAAGGAAGCTTAAAAAGCGAATGAAAACTGCCTCAGAATTCGAGAAGCAAGGGCTCCTGGAACTCTGGAAAGATCTGAAGGCCAAACACAATGCTCTCAGCAAAGTGGAATCAGCAAGGCGAAGAAAGAGCAAAAAGAAGAAGACTCAAGATCGTTTCTTCAAAGATCCCTTTGACTTTGCAAGAAAGCTGTTTGAACAACCCAAATCAGGGACTCTCACAGTGGGCAAGGAAACCCTAGAGCAGCATCTCAGGGAAACATATTCCGATTCTCAGCGCGAGGCACCACTTGAAATCCAGAATCTGGTTTGGCCTGCAGCGCCAGAAGGAAAATTCAATAACAAACCACCAACACTGGATGAAGTGAAGAACGTAGTAAAGAAAGCCAGAGCCAAGTCAGCACCTGGACCAAACGGAATACCATACCTGCTCTACAAGAAATGCCCAAAAGTGCTCGAGTGGCTCCACAAGATGATTCGATCAGCATGGAGGAACCAGAAGATCAGCGACCAATGGATGAGAGCTGAAGGAGTGTACATTCCGAAGGAGCAGAACTCCAGCAGCATCAATCAGTTCAGGCCAATATCACTTCTGAACGTCGAGGGGAAAATCTTCTTCTCTGTTATGGCAGCAAGATTGACAAAATACCTGACTGAAAACAAGTATCTGGATATGTCAGTCCAAAAGGGAGGCATACCAGGAATGCCTGGATGCTTGGAACATGCCACGTTGATTTGGGATGCCATCCAAAAAGCAAGAACAGAGAAGAGAGACATTGACGTAGTTTGGCTTGATCTGGCGAATGCATATGGATCAGTTCCACACGATATGATCCAGCTGGCTCTTGAAATGTATCACATCCCAGAAAACATCCGAACAATGCTGAGGAAGTATTTCCAAGGGTTCTCAATGCGGTTCTCTACCAAAGAATACACCACGGACTGGATAGACCTAGAGGTGGGCATTGCAATGGGCTGTGCAATCTCTCCCATACTGTTCGTGTTGGCAATGGAAGTCATCTTGAAAGCTGCAATGAAGAGTTCAGGTCCAGTGAATCTGGGAGATGGATACCAGATGCCTCCTCTGAAAGCTTTCATGGATGACACAACAGTCTTGTCCACGGATGAGGAAGAGACACACCAAATCTTAAAGCAGCTGGATGAGCTGGTGGCCTCTTCAAGAATGAGGTTCAAACCTAAGAAATCCCGAAGTCTCTCACTGCGAAAAGGAAAAGTGGCAGATTCAGTCAAATTCATGGTAGCCAACCAAGCCATCCCCACTGTCACAGAAGAGCCAGTAAAAAGTCTCGGAAGATGGTATGATGACTCCCTGAAAGACACACAAAGGGGATGTGAAACCAAGCAAACAGCAGAAGAAGGCCTGAAGAAAATAGATAACTGCGGACTGCCAGGCAAATACAAAGTCTGGTGTCTACAGTTCATGCTGATACCAAAGCTGCTGTGGCCACTGCTAATCTATGACATTTGCACCAGCACAGTCGAAGCAATGGAAGCCAAAATCAACAAATACACAAGAAAATGGCTCGGTGTCCCACCTGGTCTCACTGATGTTGCATTCTACTGTCGTCAAGCAATGCTGAAGCTACCTCTCAAATCCATAGTGGAGGAATACAAAGTTGGAAAAGCAAGACTGTTGAGCATGCTGGAGGAATCGGAAGACAATATCGTGAGATCAGTTCATCCAAAGCTGAGAACTGGCAGAAAGTGGAAAGTCCAAGAGGCTGTAAACAATGCCAAGAGAAACCTCAGCATCAAAGAAATAATTGGACACACGCAAACCAACAGACAGAGACTGGGAGCAACAAAAATGCAGTGGTGGTCCAAAGCCAAAGGGAAGGAAAAAAGAGACATGATCATACAGGAGTTGAAGGAAGAAGAAGATGTCAAAAGAATGCAGAAGGCAGTCCAGCAAGGTCAACAGGGGCAATGGACAACATGGGACAGTGCACTCCAAAGAAGTCTCAGCTGGAACGATATGTGGCACATGGCTCCTCTAAGGATAAGCTTCCTCCTCAGATCTGTATATGACCTGCTCCCCTCGAATGCAAACTTAGTGAAATGGGGGAAATCAGACGACCCAGCATGTCCGCTCTGTCAGAAGAAACAAACAGTGGAACATGTCCTAAGCTCTTGCAAGGTAGCGCTAGCCCAAGGAAGGTATACATGGAGGCACAACCAAGTTCTGAAAGTGATCACAGATGTGGTTAGCGAAAAAACCATGACCCCAAATGCACCAATTGCTATGACAACGTTCTACAAAGCAGGAGGGAAACAGGTCTGGCCCGAAAGTGCTATGACAACCAGCACATTGCCAAAGGGTCTTCTGGATGGAGCAGTCGACTGGGAGTGTACAGCAGACCTCCCAGAGTGGAGAAATTACCCAGATGTCATCAGCAAGACAGGCATGAGACCAGACATCGCTCTCCACTCTGACTCCTCGAAACAAGTGATTCTGATAGAACTCACTGTGCCATACGAAAGCAGAATGGAAGAAGCACATATCTACAAGACCGAAAAATACGCCGGTCTTGCCAGCACCCTGAAGAAAGCAGGTCTGCGGGTCAAAATCTTCGCCATAGAGGTCGGGGCAAGAGGGTTTGTGGGCACCTCCGCTTATGATCTCATGAAACAACTCGCCATTTCTGGGAAGAAGAGGACTAGAGCCCTTAAAGCGATGGCAGAGGCAGCAGAAAGGAGCTCAAGCTGGATCTGGGCAAGGAGGAACCAAAAAAGTGAACTTCATAAGGATTAAATTCCCTACAGATGATGTGTGCCCCGTTAGCACATTGGTAAGACCGCGTACCGCAGTTCTGAAGCGCAGAATCGCCCAGGTTCGCTCCCGGGCGTGGGGAAAAAAAAAAAAAAAAAAAAAAATAGACAACAGCAGAAGGGCATCCAGGAGTCATGACCTGGATGTGGCCCGGCCCCCCGAGAGTGTAAGGAATTCAGGGCCGAAACACTTGTTTAAAGGGGGTTACTTCTCTGAAGACCTTCTGTTGTCTAGCTCTCCCTAGAGTTTATTTTTTACCTATGGTTTGCGCGGCTAAGGGAGTCTGCCAGATAATTTCAAAGGGAGAAGAGTGGCAGAGTGGTTCAGACGTTCGCCTGCCAATAACTAAACTCGAGGTTCCAGGGTTCGCTCCCCGTAGAGGCCTCGACTTTTCAACTCGGTTTGACCGGAAAATCGAACTGAACGTCTAGTCCTTCGGAACGAAAAACGAGTAGGACCGTGGCCTTCGCGACAAACATGTATGTCGCGAAGGCCACGGTAGGACCCGTGTGCCTTCAGACTGCGCACGCTAAAGATCCCACGGCAGTTGAAAATCGCGAAGAGCAGGGCATTGCCCGGCTGCCTTGGTATAAAACACTGGAGAGATGGGTTGATTTTCCATGTCCCACCCCTTAAAGACCAATTAGCCTTCTTGCCTTTCTGAAGTCTTGGTAAAAAAAAAAAGTAAATATGAATATGAATTTGAATCGAGGAAGAGGGGATGGGCGCCGCCCTCGTGGTGTTGGCCCCGGGAAAAGCTGAGGTCTCTGCTACCTCACTCCCCTACGACCCCAGGGTTATGGAACTATCTAGGTAGGATCTCAGGACCTAGCCAGCTCGTGGGTTTATGTGCAGGCTTAATACTGTGATCAGTCTGGATCTTCTCCATCACATGGCACCTGTGACGTTAGTGTATATGGAATTCTTTCCGAGAGCGGAGACGTCATCTTGAGAAATTGAGACTTCTGGCAGATATGGATGGATATATTATATGGAATTGTCAGAGTGCTCTGAATCGCTCTTGAACAAACTCCCATTCCACTCCAAAGTTATATACGATATTTGTCATCTGCAGTCTCTGTCCTCTTTCAGGAGAGCTCTAAAACCTCATCTCTTCAAACAATGCTGTAACTAGTTCTACTCCCCACCCCCCTCCCGTGGGGATGCCGGGGGCTCTTTCAGTATAAATCGTATCCCCACCTTCTGGAATTTCTGTGCTAGAAATTTCCTCTTTTTCTGTCACTCTCTTTATTTCTTCCTTCCTGTTTTGCTTTCTGTCATTTCTTCATATTTTCTGCCTTGCTGGTTCATTCATCTACATGTGTTTGATAAACTCTTACGTACTTTCTCTTAGGATTGATAATTAGGTACATGCAGTGCATTTTTATAGATGCTTTGGCGTCCTTAGTTAACTTTAAATGTGTATCAGGTATGTGATAAACTGGACGGAGTAGTCAACACCAGGGCATCTCCTCAGATTATGTGTGCGAATGCATTGATATGTGTGCTTAATTTTCTTTTCCGTTTTTTTTTCTCACTTCTCGAAGTATTGTGTATGTTTTCAAATGGTTATAGCCCTGATATGACTCTACGCAGTCGGCTGGGCTTTAAACAAAAATGACAATAACAGTAAGTTCTACTTCACCTCTTTCTCCTCTCTCCTTTTTGCAGCTAGGTCCATAGTGTCCATAGTGTACTCGTGTGGCTGGTTGTGTGAGAGAATTTTATACACATGGTAAGTTTCTTCGAATTTGCTCGCAGACTTCGCGTTAAGTGTATGCTGCTTTGCCCGAATCCCTGTGTAGATATTTCAGTGTGTCTGTGTATATATGCATCCATCTTTTCCTACGTATGTGTGTTTATAGAACGTGTGTGTGTGTGTGTGTG
>CM060306.1:104889616-104974616 GCA_030674185.1 Monoplex corrugatus | reverse complement strand
AGACGCAGAGTTCTGTTATGGATTTTATGTTTTGGTCGTCTGTGTGTTGATTGTTTGTTTCAATTGAAAAGCAACAATCTCAATACAATATTAGTTGTTTTTTTAAAACTCGTGAAGCAATGCTAACAACTGGCAGACATTGCAAAGTGTGTTACACAAACGGGAAAGTAACTGCGAACACGCCTGTAATTCTCGCGTCATTCCACTAATTCGACTGCTCTGTAAAAAATATAACCACATTCGTCGCTGTATGAATTCCTTCTTTTTTTTCTTTTTCCTTTTTTCCTTCTATTTCTTCTTTTTTTAAATTCCATTTTCTTCGTCACTTTAATGGCTGTATCAATTAATGCTGCCTAAATGGATTACACAATACAGATGGATCCATTTCCCCCCACCTTTCTCAGTCTTTGTTTTTCTTCACTATCTCACAAAAATAAAGTAGACAGAAGATAACAAAAAAGCGTTTAAAACAAAATAGATCCCATTTTTCGTTTCGTTTCCTGTCTGTTTTAGAAACACCACCGTAGAACATATGGTTTCACATAGTTTCGTCATATAACTTATCTGTCATAAAGTTTAGCTCTTCATTAGGAAACGCTGTTTAGTCTTCTTGGTCTGTCCAGGGCCCACTGAAATGGATCACGGGTTTTTATCAATATAAACATGGCAGCGTTTTTTCTGTAGAGGGAAGCCATTTCTAGTTATAACTAAAATTGATTCAATCGGAAAGTCAATGTGCTTCGTTGATTCAATCGAAAGTCAATGTGCTTCGTGCATTTAAGACGGAAGTTTTTGTTAAACTTTTGTGTTGTGACTAGAGTGGCTAGTCCCTTTCTTGTACGTCGGTATGGAAATGCCGGTGTTTGCACACCCCACACTTCAGCGCGTTGTTAAGATAACATACGCCTATTTGCTGATTTAAGAGTTTGTAGACTACGTAAGTGAGACACTTGACTTGTTGAAACTAGATTTAACCACACGTCTTATCAATGATAAAAGGCGCCTTGTAAGACACGTCTTTTAACTATCATAATCATAAGACAGGAGCAAACCTGTGTTTTATCTCTTTGCTGGGGGGAGGGGTGGGGGTGGTTGACTAAATTGTCATTTAAAACCCTTTGACTCCCACACTCTATCCACAAAATGCAAAAACTTAACTATGTGGCTTCCTCGCCCTATCCACCAGCTTCTTGCAGGAAGCTGGTAGATGGGGTGAGGGAGTCACGGGGTTAAGTTTCTGCTTTGCTAGCATGGTTGACAATGCAGGATGCTGGTGGACAGGGTGCGGCAGTCAAAGGGTTAAAAGTGGAAGCAACCTTGCATTTATCTTCGCTGGTCTCAATAGCTCAGCTGGTTAAGTGTCGGCTTCACATGCTGATGGTTAAGGTTTGAACCACAGGGTGCTCTACATTAAAACTGGTCTTCTTACTGTCCATCTTAATGTAATCTTTTTAATGGCGACTTGTGTCGGTATAGAATGAGATACTGTGTCCCCATATCCCCCCTTCCCTCGGATGGTTATTCCCGTCGGGCCATACCACCTGAGACGGGTGCCGACGTAAGACGTGCGGCTGAATCTATAAATTGCCGTTTAACGGTTAACACGTCAATAAGTTCGTTCGGCCCGTCCTTGAAAACTCAATCGAAACAGTCAGGGAATCAAGGACGAATGCAGTCTTAGTCAGACAATGTGTGCGGGAAGTTGAATGCTTTACGTCTATTGAACGAATGAATAGCTAGTTCTGCGCTCCAAACACCATTACCAGTAATGTGTCGAAAGACAGTCTGTGTTTCATCTATCCTTTACGCAAGTGCAGTGTAATGAAATAGATGGGAAATGGAAACAAAATCCCCTTAATTTTCCCTACTTGGTGTTTATCTGTGTCTCGAACTCGTCTGTATAAATATATCAAAACCCTTTAAACAAACACACTGAATCCCTTTTGGTAAACACATCAAAACCCTTTTAAGTAAATACGTAAAGCCCTTTTGAATAAACATATCAAAGCACTTTTTAGTAAACATATCAAAGCCCTTTTAAGTAAACATATCAAAGCCCTTTTTAGTAAACATATCAAAGCCCTTTTAAGTAACATATCAAAGCCCTTTTAAGTAAACATATCAAAGCCCTTTTAAGTAAACATATCAAAGCCCTTTTAAGTAAACACTGAAAATAAGAAAATGGTGGAAGCATTAGTTTATCGGTAAAATTGGTAGCTACAGCCAGTCTCTGTGGAGAAGTGGTTAGCACAATAACACCAAGGACATAGAGTCTTCGATAAAACCAGTGACGGAGAGGTTGTGGGTTCGAATTCTGTCAGTCCAGATTCATTGTTAGATGATATTTCCGCCTCAATCGACCCCTATCCAAAGTTGAGTATGCTATCAGCTCAGTGGGAAGACTGAAATCACACCCTCGAACCTCATCTACTTTGTAGACGCCTCACTGGGGATGTTTCTCAACATTTCAGACCAACACCACAGCTGTTTGTATCTCTCGGGCCTTGTTGACGTTTAGATGGATCGTAGAAGAAAGTATAGTGCAGAGCCAGCCACACTTTCTCAACCCATGTTGGAACTTCATTCCATCATCATCATCATGTGCCCTGCCTCATGGCGTTGGCGATCATGGCTCTCCATACGAATCTAACCTATGTCGCTGCAAGTACATCTTCCACCCTCTCTGTCCTCAGCCACCCTGCAAGTCCGTCGAATATTTTCTCTCTGGTCTACCTGGTGTTCTCTTTCCCTCCAGATTTCCTGCTGTGACCAGGTGCTCCAATTCCCATTTTCTCATGACATGTCCTATAACCGTTGCTTGTCTTTTCCTAATCTTCTTTATCAATGATCTTCTTGTGTCTGCCTCCATCAAGACTGTCTCGTTTGCTTTCTTTGCTGTCCATGAAACTCTCAACATTCTTCTTAGAAACCACATTTCGGCTGCCTCAGTCTTGTTGTGGCTTTGCGTGTTTACTGTCCACACCTCACAGCCGTAAAACAGTATCGGTTTTATATAACATTCAAGAACTTTCTTCTTGATGTTAACTGATGACTTCATACCATGATCACTATTATTCCCACCACGTCTGTGTGTGTGTCACTTCCCCACATCAGTCACCTTTGTCTGCCAGATCACCTCTGAATCTACTGAAATCAAGGTCACCATGATAACAGGCCTGGAGGCTATGTGCAAATCTGGGAGCATTATCATAGCGTTGCAAGATCTTCTCCCAGATTCTGCACATAGCCCTCCAGGCCCTGTTATCATGGTGACCTTGATTTCAGTAGATTCAGAGGTGATCTAGGCAGACAAAGGTGACTGATGTGGGGATAGTGACACACACACAGACGTTATCTAAGATCGAACTGTGGGAAAACATAGTCCCAGTAAGCCTGCAGGGGGTCAATGTAATTCACTGAATGGTGTGACAATTGCGAACAGGGTCAAAACCTGTAATAATATAGGTCTTATGCACAGCTCTTACTAATGCTTAGTAACAAACACCATGCTTTCCAAATGTAGGCTTAGTGTCATTAAATATGTATGCGCACGCGCGTGTGTGTGTGTGTGTATGTGTGTATGCGTATGTGGAATACGTGTGTGTATTGTGTGTGTGTGTGTGTGTGTGTGTGTGTGTGTGGAGTACGTGTGTGTGTGTGTGTGTGTGTGTGTGTGTGTGGTATGTGTGTGTGTGTGTGTGGTGGAGTACGTGTGTGTATGTTGTGTGTGTGTGTTTGTGTGTGTGTGTGTGTGTGTGTGTGTGTGTGGAGTACGTGTGTGATGTGTGTGTGGTGTTGTGTGTGTGTGCATGAGTGTGTGTGTGTGCGCGTTATGTGTGTGTGTGTGTGCACGCGGGCGTGTGTGTGTGGTGCGTGTGTGTGTGTGTGTGTGTGTGTGTGTGTGTGTGTGTGTGGGAGTACGTGTGTGTATGTGTGAGTGTGTGTGTGTGTGTTTGTGTGTGTGTGCGTGTGCATGAGTGTGTGTGTGTGGTGTGTGTTGTGGTGTGTTGTGTGTGTGGTGTGTGTGTGTGTGGTTGTGTGTGTGTGTGTGTGTGTGGTGTGTGTGTGTGTGTGTGTGTGTGTGTGTGTGCAGTGAACAAAGTATGTAAACAGGTGGCACGCTTCAACGTGATTGTAGCAAGGAGCAGACTACAATCTACCCTTGGATTACAGTGGAGGGTTGAAAATTTGTTGATATAGGCCTAAAGGTCGTGACTTCTAGTCCCCACGCTCCCTCTCCTCGCTTTCACACACACACACACAACACACACACACACACACACACACCGACTCCACACACACACACACACACACACATACACACACGTACTCCACCACCAACACACACACACACACACAGAGGGACACAGGAATGCAAGCACGCTTGCACACAAAAACACCAAGCCACACACACGCGCGGACACGGCGCTTCGCGAAAACCCACCGTAGTTAAACATTGCAGGGGGGTGGGGTGCGTAGAGGGCAAGCAGAAAAAATAAGAGCGAGAGAGAGAGAGAGAGAGAGAGAAAACCATCTGTTCATTCTGTTATTTATCTTAAATTCGTTTTGAGTTGCACACGAAACGAATAGCTATGTAGCTGTAGCTGTATCATTACATACACATATGCTGTTGCAAATGCTTGTAAATGTTTTCTCAAACGACATTTCAATTTAAAAAATAGAGAGAAGGAAAGAAAAGAAAGAGCAGTGGAAAGAGGAAGAAAGTATTCGTGGAATAATAAATTTTGATTCTAAATGCATGTAAAAACTTAATTCAATAAGTTCTGATGCAGCAGAATGAGTACTGAAAACAGACTGGTGTTCGCTCAAGGACAATGTGAACACTTACGCTGTATAAACATTATTGAAGAATAAGAAAAAACCTGTTACTAACATACTGATGTTGATATATGCCTAAACTAGTACACTGAATATTTCATGAAATGCCCGCAACAAGAATTTAGAACCTACACTGTAAAGATAATAATAATGATATCGATAACAATAATGATAATAATAATACCTCTATTTGGATATGCCAAGAAGTCCATGTCAAAGCGTACTCGATGCATTTTACATAACAATATAAGTATATGGGAGATATCTCATATTTTGAGTTGTGACAAAAATTGCTCGATCGTTTTTCTGTAACTATTTCATGAATGCTCTGATTTGCTGGATTGATTTGCAGCACAACATAGCTGGTTTAATCACTGATATAAATGTCTGGTGTTTATGCGTTGCATAGCTCCAAGGGAGGGAAAGGAGGGTTATCTCCCTTACAAGGTACGCTTCTCTTTCTTTTTTTCTTTTTTTTTCTTTCTTCTTTTTCTTCTCTTCCATGCGTTCTCTCTTCTCTCTCTCTCTCTCTGATTTCTGTTTCGTCTTGTATTTTAGACCAGACGGCTTATTCTGCCAAGTAAATGGTCTGTTTTGTCTGTTTGTTTTTGTCTTTTTGTCTGAACGTATCACTGTAAGGGAGGCAATCCTTTATTCCCTCTCTTGGGGCAATGGCAATCTTTATTTGCTTTATTGACTAATGGTGGCCAAAAGTTTACCTATTGACAACCACAGACAAGGGATCCAAAAGCAATCAAAATAAGGAACAGTCAGCAGATATTGCGAATGTAATATTTGTGAACATACCCCGTCAAAGTGGCAAAGTGATTAACGTAACGGAGTACTGTCTGGGAGACCGTGGGTTTGAAACCCCATCAGTAAGAACACTTATTAAGGATTTTACCGATCACCGCCTATCCAAAACTGAGCATGCTGTACACTTGTTGGGAAGACTAGGATCGCACAGTCTAGCTTCGTCCATTTTACAGATGCATAACGAGGGTGTTGCTCCAGATTTCCAAACCAACACCGCAGATGTCTGTATCTCTCGGACCTGGTCGACGCCAGCTATGTCATGAAAATGAACGTAGAATACAGCCGTGTCCTGCAGTCTTAATCTGCAACGGTGTTCCACAGCATTATCAGCCCATATACACATTCTCATCATCGCAGCATTGTGAAAAATTGTCTAAGATTCTGTGACCTTTCATCTCCTGACCTCATGATGACCTCAGTTTCAGTGGGTTTGGAGGTGTGTTGGAGAGCCGAAATGAGCAGCACTACAGGAGATATACAGAATAAGAGGCAGAAAAAATAATCAAAAATAATCAAAAACATGAGCCACCTTTTGTTTTCAGTCACAATTGGAGTATGTCTGCTCCCAGTCGATTTACATTGTGATGTCTGCGTACACGCGTGCTTCCAAGCGTGCGTGCGTGGTGCGTGGAGAGAGAGAGAGAGAGAGAGAGAGAGAGAGAGAGAGAGAGAGAGAGAGAGAGAGAGACAGAGAGAGACAGAGAGAGAGAGACAGCTACAGAGGGAGAGAAAGAGAGAGAGAGAAAGAGAGAGAGATTGTGTGTGTGTGTGTATGTGTGTGTGTGTGTGTGTGTGTGTGTGTGTGTGTGTGTGTGTGTGTGTGCGTGCGTGTGTGTAAAACGTATGTGTATGCCTTGCGGAGGGTAAATGAATATGAGTATGTGTATGTGTATGTGTATGTGTATGTGTATGTGTATATGTGTATGTGCAATGTGTATGTGTGTGTGTGTGTGTGTGTGTGTGTGTGTGTGTGTGTGTGTGTGTGTGTGTGTGTGTGAATGTGTGCGTGTGTGTGTTCTCAAAACAGTACGTGTACGCCCTGTGCAGGGTAAATGAATATGTGTGTTTGTATGTGTATGTGTGTGTGTGTGTGTGTGTGTGTGTGTGTGTGTGTGTGTGTGTTGTGTGTGTGTGTGTGTGTGTGTGTGGTGTTCCTGCGTGCGCACACGTGCAGTGAAGTGTGTTTACACATGTATCTGGGGAGAGAAGAGAAGGGAGTTGGGTAAGAACAAAAGAGACACACACAGTTAGTGCTTTGCAGTTTACTATTTACTTAAAACCAATGCTGACTTTGAAACTGGCAGTAGACAAGTCACCTGTGGGATTCTATAATGGACGGATTGTACTGAGGGATAGGTATGCTTAATACGTAATCAAAGTGACACTTTTTATATTACATGTGTTTAAGACAACGTGTGAAACCCAAAGTTGCTTGTAACATCGTGAAATGGGAAAGAGACGGGAACAAACAACCCACATTCTAACAAACATGGAGACTGTCTAGCCAATAACAGAGACATCTCTATCTTAATTAAAACAAACAAACAAACAAAGCGACAGACAAAGGCTGTGCAGAAAAACGATTAAGAAGTATAGTATAATTCAACGTTTCTCTCAGTGAGTTCCTTTATGAGAATAATATCTTAACATATAACAAAAACATATATCACAGAAACCAACCGCCTTATCACAGTTTGAAGTCTTAAAAGACGATCGTCTTTAACACGACTCCCCCATCTCCTTTTCGCAAGTCTTCATGAAACAACAACAGTTCCTGAATGTCAAATATCTAACTCTTTTTTTCCCTCCAGATTTTAACACAGTTTACAGTAAACTGCGTCAAATGTGTTTTGTAAACAATATACGGATATAATATTCTTCATCTCATCGCACAAAATCAACGTAACGCTGGTTAGAAAGATATTATCTGAATTAACGGTATCCAGCAGTGGTGTACTGGGGACGCAAAAATTAAGATCCCCTCTTGTTTTGGAACCATAAGAGCTACCTAGTTTGCTTATAGGAAGTAAGGGGTTTCTCCTTTCTGTTAGGTTCTCTTTTCTTCAAAAGACTTTTTCTTGTATCTGCCTTCCAGACCATTCACCTGTATTTCTTCCAAATTTTCTCCTTAACTCCCCAGGTAGGACTCTGCCTTGAAGGCGGGATAAAGAAAGATTACATACACAAAAATACTGTCCTTCTACTAGTTAGGTAGTTTGGTATGAATTTATAAGCTTAGATAGGTAGTGCCCGCTGCGTAGGTAGAAGAAGAAGAAGAAGAAAGAAACAAAGAAACAAAGAAACAAAGAAAAAGAAGAAGAAGAAGAGGAAGTAGAAGAATAAGAAGAAGGAGTAGAAGAAGAAAAAGGAAGAAGATGATGAACAAAGAAGAAGAAGAGGAAGTAGTAGTAGTAAAAGAAGAAGAAGAAGACGACGACGACGACGATGATGATGATGATGATGATGATGATGATGAACAAAGAAGAAGAAGAAGACAATGATGATGATGATGATGATGATGAACAAAGAAGAAGAAGAAGACAATGATGATGATGATGATGATGAACAAAGAAGAAGAAGAAGACAATGATGATGATGATGATGATGAACAAAGAAGAAAGAAGAAGAAGAAGAAGAAGAAGAAGAAGAAGAAGAAGAAGAAGAAGAAGAAGAAGAAGAAGAAGAAGAAGAAGAAGAAGAAGAAGAAGAAGAAGAAGAAGAAGAAGAAGAAGAAGAATGCAAAGAAGAAGAAGAAGAAGAAGAATGCAAAGAAGAAGAAGAATGCAAAGAAGAAGAAAGAAGAAGAAGAAGAAGAATGCAAAGAAGAAGAAGAAGAAGAAGAAGAAGAATGCAAAGAAGAAGAAGAAGAAGAAGAAGAAGAAGAACCTAAAAATATAATCAGTCTATAGACTGAAACCGATGGCGAAAACAATCAGTACAAAAGCAACAATTATGAAGGACAACAGATCTCTAAAAAAAAGTTAATGATATCGTTCCGACAACAGTGAAGTGTTTCATTACTATGAACACTCACAGAACAACACAAGCCCGCAAAAATATCATTTATCGTCATATCATCATCATCGTCAATACCATCAAATCATCATCATCATCATCATCATCATCTATCATATCATCATCATCACAACAACAACAACAACAACAACAAACAACAACAACAACAACAACACAACACCATAACAGCGATGAATATATTAACTGGACCATCTGTAAAAAAAAAAAAAAGAATAAAAACAAACCAACAAACAAAAAACAAATAAGCAAACAAACACCTAAACAAACAAACCAACAAACGAACAACTAAACAAACAAACAAACAAACAACTAAACAAACAAACAAACAAACATAATCTGACAGACAGGCACGACAAGAATTATACAAGATCAAACGCTCTGTAGCCAGAGGCTACGGGTCACGAAGCGAAAACAAAATTGCCAACACAGACATGCACAAAGGATATTTCCACTTTTAAGGAGTGAGATGCTCTTCTTCTTTTGGCTGCTGTCAGACAGACAATCTGACAACAGAAACCCTGTACTAAGTTAATGTGGCGGACAGGCAATGAGGTCAGATATGGTATAGTCATAAACTGCTCCATCGTTCATTTGTTTCGGCTGCCTTAATCCAAATGACCCTCCTCTTTCATTTGAATCTATCCACATGACCCATTTTCGTCCAACTTTATTCATACTAAACCATTTTCGTTTAACTGTAACCATGTGACCTATTTTCGTTTGACTTTATTCAATTGACCCATTGTCATTTGACTCTGTCCACATGACCAATTTTCATTTAACATCATCGTTTACCCATTTTTATTTGAGTCTGTTCGTATGTCTCATATTCAGTTGACTCTGTCCTTGTGACCTATTTTCATTTAAGTTTACCCATATAACTCTTTTCAATAGACTCTTTCCTTACGACCCATTTTCGTTTGACTGTCCATAGGACCTATTTTCATCTAATTTTATCTGTATGATTCATTTTCATTTGACTTTGTCCATAAGACCCAGTTTACTGACTCTTTCCATATCACGGGATTTATTTCATTTTATCTATATGATCCAGTTTCCTTCAAACCTAATTACACCGCCCATTTTATTTCATTCTATCTATAAGATCTTTAATTTGACTCCATCCATAAGACCCATTTCATTTCACTCTAGTCACATGATCCAGTTTGCTTTGAATTCATCCTAATGGTCCATTTTATACTTCATTCTATCCATATCACTCATTTTCATTGACTCTATCGATATGACCGTTTACATTTGACTGTTCATATGAACCATTTTCATTTGACTCTGTCCATATGACCAGTTTTTCTTTTATTCTATTCAAATGACTCTCCTTCATTGGATTCATGTGCACATTTGACAAATCTATCTCCTGGCAGAATATTGTTTGTGCAAGTGTCAATAAAGATAAGAAACACGATGAAACAGTGAGAAATTTCTCAGAACAGAGTGTTTTCCATTTGCTAAGACAGACAAACAACACGATAACAAACGTCTAAAAACCGCTCTTAAGTCTGTGTAAGTGAAAGAGCTATTATCACTCAGTTTGGAGTAGACTCAAAAACAGGTGCAGTAAAACTAGATTGTCACAACGTATTTGATGGTCTGTATCTGAAGGTCCATGGTATTCATCGATGATAACTTATCCACCTCTCTGTTCCAAAATCCCAAAATTGTATCACAGCGCCCTTAATTACGTCCACATTGTGGGTTATATTCTCTAGTTTTTAACGTGTCTACCTTCTGAACACCAATCTCAATTCTTAGCACAGGTTTGCCATCTTTCACCTATCCAGGAATTAAATTCAAAGTAGGCCTTCCCGTTTGAAAAATAGTCTTTGATCTATCCACATTCAGAATCGAAATGCCCAAATTTTCATTTAAGTACTCAATATATCCCTCCATTGTGAAACACTCCCTCTTTTAACAATCTTTTTCTAAAGCAAAACTTCCAATTTCTAAATGCAGGTCTGTAATATTAGTCCCTGAACTAGCCCACAGTTTGAATCCAGTAGTGTCTCCAAATTTCAACATATATTTTCTATGGTATGTCCATGTTTCGGACGCAAAATTCTCAATTTTACGAAAGGCCTACTTTCAACGCTAAAATTCTTAGCAACGTTTTCATGCATAAGTCTTTTCTATAATTATCATATACTGTTTTTTTTCACCTACCTTTTGTAAACAACAAAAAGTACACCTATGTCCCAAAGTCCAAAAAAGATCAGTTCCGCTTGTGAACGTTTATACATGCACATTCCAATATTTATTTAAAGCCCAAAAGTCCCTTAAAACGCTTCCACATGAAGTCGACAATCTCGTACTCGTTGCTGCGGAGCGAGGCGTTCTCCTTGACCTGAGTGAAGGCGTCACCGATGATGGTAAGGAAGATGGACATGAGGCCAATATACACCACCATGATGTAGGAGAAGAAGAACAGAGGGCCCAGTGTAGGCTGAGCTGTCTCCATGGCCTCAAAGTCGAAGGAGCCCAAAGCAAAGGCGAACATGGATTCGGCGGCTCCGATGATGTTGTTGTAAGTGTTCATCATATGTCCAAACAGTAGGTAGGCGGTGATGACGAAGGAAAGGAAGTACAGCAGGAAGGCGATGGAGAAGACCTGGAATGTGAGGTTAAAACGAGGAGACGTCAAAGGCAGTGATAAGAGAGCAAAGCAAATATTGATGCGACTGCTTATGGCCCAAGGTATTTATCTGTTTACTTATTCATCGTTTTATTTGTGTATAAAAACTGGCACATAAAAAGGAACACGCGAAAAGAGCAAACAAAACAAACCTAGAACAAGACACACACGTAAACTCTCTCTCTCTCTCTCTCTCTCTCTCCTCTCTCTCTCTCTCTCTCTCTCTCTCTCTCTCTCTCTCTCTCTCTCTCTCTCTCTCCTCTCTCTCTCTTTTTCCTGTCTTTCAAATGTAAAATTGTGTCTAATTTATATGTATGTCTTAAGTATGATTAGTATATACGTGACTTATTTCTATACACAGGCCTTTAATATTGTCCTTCAATGACGCAAATCCATGCTATTTTCCTTCAAATTTACTTTCTTACTTTCTTTTGTTTTGACAAAAGAAAATAGGCGACGACAGATACGTCAGTGGGGCTTATGTGCTAATATCTATACTGTTGGAAAATGGTGGTTCATTCGATTTTATTTCATTTTACTTCACACACCCACACCACACACACACACACACACACGCACACACACACACACACACACACACACACACACACACACACACACACACACACACCACACACACACACACACACACACACACACACACACACACACAACTACGCAGCGCTTCTAGAGGATGCAGAAGTTTAGTCCATGGAACATAGAGACGCTACTGAACAAAATATTATATATGAATAGATTCGAAGTTCTCATATAATCCCGCGACACTGTAATTGACACAGAAAAAGACGAACATAACAGAAAACATACTTTGTCCATCTATATATGTTTATTTCATTTCTTCAAATGATTTTTACTACTTTGGTTGACCACATACATATTTCGAGGCCTGGATTCGTTTTCTTAACTATTGTTTAGCATAACTATGGAAACAGCTGAATATAACTAGTTCCTCCGTGGTTTGTTTGGTGTATTCTTATTTCAGTTTATTGCCAGCTAGCTAAATGAAAACATTTCTGTGCGGCGACATAGTCTGATGAAATAGCTGGTCTAAAATTTGGCTTACTTCTAATGGAGGTTTGGTTTACTTCTAATAAACGCCATTTTGCAATGTTTTTTTACAGGACTGGTCGTTTTAATGAAACAATTTTCTTTTAGTTTACTAGGTTCTCCCCTTCCTCGGTTTGCAAGCGTAGTACAACATTTAAAATTCATTTCCAGTTTCTCAAGATAATGTCTCCGTGCTCGGAATATATTCCAATGTGGTGCAATGTGACCACCGATGCCAAATGATGGCGAAAATCCAAAATGATCATGACATAATCCTTACCATTTCAAAAAGCTCTTATGTGTTGGTAAGGCCTTCAGGTCCTACCTAGTTTATGGGTCTGATATCTTATCTTTGAATCAATTGTCATTGAAACAATCAAGGCCACTTTTAGAGACATTCCCCAAACCAGGGCCGACCGCTTAAGTGGAAAGTAAATAATCGAAGTCTCGAACCTTGAGATCCTTGGCGGCCACTTTGACCGTGTCGCCCAGCATACTCATCTTCTGGTTGAACTGCAGCAGCTTGAGGAACTGGATGGTGGCCATGAAGACCACGGCACTCATGATATACCCATAGGTCTCGTCATACAGGGCGATTGACTGGAAGTTGACGAATCCATCTGGAAACACACGTATGCATTGATGAATGGGTACATACATACACACGCGCGCGCGCACACACACACACACACACACACACACACACACACACACACACACACACACACACACACACACACACACACACACACACACACATCCGCAAACCCAACAACATATAATCCCAAGCACATACCTGAAGTGCGATCTTTCAATGCTCTCATGGCCACCTCAGTCAAGATGTGTTTGAAGGAATAGAAGACGATGCAAGCCACAGCAAAGCACAGCAGGATGAACTCTAGAACGTTCCAGAAGGTTTTGAAGTACTTGAGACGTTCCTTCTTCAGCATGCGGATGCAGCGGATGAAAAAGTAGACGGTGAAGAGGGCATAGGTCACCTCGAACAAGAGCACCACCAGCCCCCAGCCTCCAATGTATGACAGCAGGCGGAAAATCTGACAAAACACAAAATGTTTTAACTAGTCACACCACCAGTCCCCAGCCTCCGATGTATGACAGCAGGCGGAAAATCTGACAAAACACAAAGATATATTTTAACTAGTCATTCGGACAAGGCTCGTTCAAAAATGCTTTCTTCGTCCTACAAAGGGCAATTACTGACAAAAATTGACGGAAGCTACATAAGTTGATGATTTCAGTCATAGTCACGGCCTTTGTTTGTTTTTGTTTGTTTGTTTGTTTGTTTTAGCGTTCAGATTTTTCTCGGATGCGTGGACGTCCATTGTTTTGTCCCCAATGTACGACGGTATGTTGCTGCATAGTCTGCATACACCATCTTGTGTGGGCGTAAATGCTGAGTCATGTTTCCATAATCCATCAGACACTGACATGACATCATCAGGTGCCCTGCCGCATGGCGTTGGCGACCATGGACTTCCAACCATCTCTATCTCTCGTTGCCCCTAGCATCTCCCCCATCCTCCTCATCCCCAGCCACTCTGCAAGTCCGTCCAGCATTCTCTCCCTGGGTCTACCTGGTGCTCTCTTTCCCTCCAGCTTTCCCGTTGTGACCAGGTGCTCCAAATCCCCCTTCCTCGTAAAATGGCCTATAAATGTTGCCTGTCTTTTCCTAATCTTCCTTATGAGTGATCTACTTGTGTCTGCCTCCATCAAGACTGTCTCGTTTGTTTTCTTTGCTGTCCATGGAACTCTCAACATTCTTCTGAGAAACCACATCTCGGCTGCCTCAATCTTGCTCTGGCTTTACTTGCTGACTGTCCACGCCTCGCATCCGTACAACTGACATGACATACAGGATCTTCAATGTGGATATATGTGTTCTGAGTGCGTTTACCTACGAAAGAATTCTAGACACTAACACGTCTCCATTTCATTGTACGTTGATTCGGAAGATCGAAAAAATCTCCAACCTTTACCCATCAGGCGAGAGGTACCCAGCAAGGATCAGACTCAGACCCTTCGACTGGAAGTCCAAAGACCTGTCCATTTGACTATCGCACTCGTTATGCAGCAGGATATGACTGCCTTAAAAAGACAGACGGAAAAGGTTTTAACGCAGAATAATGAAATCTTCCCGCGGACTCTCATTCCTTTGGTGTATACTCCCTTTGCTGGTGTTCTATTGCTGTCATAATAATGATGGCGTATCTCTTACACATATTTTTCATTTAACTTTTTTCATGGACTTGAAAATTATAACCAAATGAAATTAGGCCAATGCTTCTTTTTCGCTGAATCTTTTCAAATATGCAGCAGCTTATTTTCATACACACACATGCGCACGCGCACACACACACACACAACACACACAAATACAGAAAAAATATACACACACGCGCGCGCGCGCGCGCCCACACACACACACACACACACACACACACACACACACACACACACACACACACACACACACACACACACACACACAAAATGCACGAGCGTGTACACGCTGCTGGCAATCAAATCCATCAATGGAGAAAACACACCAGGAAGCATGTTGGTACGTAGGTAGTATCCGGTTCAGCTGTCATAAACATGATACTGTATCCATCCCCACTGGTATCTTACCTTGATGTCAACGCGGGCAGTGGCACCGCCAGTGGTGAGGAACTCAGTGAGAAGGACGGTGGAGGCAAACAGGTTGACATTGGGGTTGTACACTGTGAACTCCAGGAAGATAGCGCGTGTGTTCAAATCCAGCCAGTTATAGTCCTTGGCCGCCTTTATCATCTGCCCAAGGAAAGGATGTGCATCGCATGTAAAGTTAAGGGTCTGACTCTTAAAAGTCTCTGGAAATCATGACAAAAGGGCCTTTTATCATCAAAGGTAAAGCAAACGAATAATCTCTAATCTAATGACATGTTCAAACCCCATACAAACACACAAAATGACGAATGAGAGTTGAACACCTACCCTCCCTCCTCCCGACCCCACCAAAAGAGCATTAAGAATAATAATGACGAGGACAAGGAATAGAAACAAACCAGAAATAGAAGAAGAACAATATGGAACTGTCGAAGGGAAAAGGAACTGTTAATGTCATATACATGTATATCCTAAGAACTCTCATAGAAAGATCAGCTGAGTTGAATAAGAATTTGTATTTATATTTTGTCGATTATACGAAGGCTTTTGATCACGTAAGACACGAAGAATTGATCAACAAATTGGAAAAGCCCAATATAGATGGAAAAGATCTAAGAATCATAAGGAATATGTATTGGGAAGAAACAGCAGCAATGAGAGTAGAAAATATATATTATTTTCTTTATCATTTGACTCATTGAGCTGATTGTACGGTGGGGTTCGTATTCTACAGCCCCTGTTTTCTTTGGAAGCACAGTGAAAGTTGACTGATAAATCTGTAAAGATTTTCCGGTATCATGAATTTCCTTGAGGAAGATTGCTTTTTTTTTTTTTTATTAAAATACCATATTCATCTAGAGCCTCAGTCATATATATAACGATATTGTCTTAGTCCTGGGGCTTTTTCTCGTTTTACCTTTTTCATCGCTGCTCCAACTTCATCTTTCATTCTTGGTGGTTCTTCAAAGTTCTTTCTAATGATGTGTTCTTCCCTTCCGTCATCATCTAAAAGATCTTCGATGTACTCTCCCCATCTACCTAATATTCTGTCTTTTTCCATAATAATCGTACCATCTTTTGTTTCAAACAACCAACTGATGTGCATGTCTTTTTCCTGTGAGCAATTTATTCAATATTTCTCTACGTAAACTTAAGTTCTGTTTTGTGTCAGACTTCTATTTCTTTGTATTTTGTTTCTAACCAAGCGTCTTTAGCTTCGTTCCACTTATTCCCGATTTTTTTAATCTATCTTTTTTTATTCTTCCTCTTTTCTCTTTACCTTCTTACGTTCATCTATCACGTCTAAACTTTCATTTTGAGAAATAAAAACAGCAAACTTTCTCTCCATTCTCCTAATGTGTGCATGAACAAAAATGTTTCCTATTCTTTTAGTTTAGCTTTTGCATCTACTCGTGGGAATACTGTGATTATTCAACCATTTTATTCTCTCCCTCGCTGAGTCAATCTTCGCAGACGACTATATATAATATAATAATAATTACAATATTTATATAGTGCAAAATCTTGATAAAATCAAATCTAAGCGCTGAGACTACACGGGAACTTACCTGCTTCGTTCTACAAAGGTCGCGCCTGGTCAGCATGGCATAGCCCCCTCCTTTGTAGGTGGTGAGGGTACCCACGTAGGGCGCGTTCTTCAGTTTGACCGAACTCTGGTACACCCAGGGAGTCTCTTCCTCATCCAGCAGCTCTCGCTCTTCTTCCGTTTCGGGTGGCACCCATCCGGCATTGTAGTCCTTGGTGTCATCATCCGTCCAACTGTAGGCGTCCCGGCAGTGATTGATGATGCTCTCCATTTCAGATTGCAGACTGCATGTGTCTGCAACATTTGGTTGTGATTCGTCATTTTGGAGCGCTTATGGAAATGTTCGAGTGCAGTGAGTCCTTCCCGATGCCATCAAATCGGAGCGCATATGGAATTGTCTGAGTGTGATATTTCTTTTTTCAAATCATCATCTTTCGGCTAATATGAAACTGTCGTATTGTCATGAATCCTTCTTGAAGTGATTCCAAAATCAAGTTTCCATTTTCATCATCTCTTGCCTGGAGAGTGTACTTGTCTGTGGTGTTTATAGAGCGTGGTTTGTTGTTACTTTAGTGTGTGTGTGTGTGTGTGTGTGTGTGTGTGTGTGTGTGTGGTGTGTGTGTGTGTGTGTGTGTGTGTGTGTGTGTGTGTGTGTGTGTGTGTTTGTGTGTTTGTGTGTGTGTGTGGTTTGTGTGTTTGTGTGTTTCTATGTGTAGGTGCGTGTGTGTGAGTGTGCGTATGTGTGTGTATATGTGTGTGTGTGCGCGCACGCGCGCGTGTGTGTGTGTGTAAACTGTAAAGTTAATACGTATTCAGGTTGCTTTCACAAGCGTTTGTGGCCATGAGACAGCCTTTTTGACTAGATGTTTATAAAAAAAACCCACATAACTTTAATTCACCTCTCTATCTCTCTTTCGCTCTCTCTCTCTCTCCCTTTCCTCTTCTCTGTTTTAAACAATTACGTCGTGGCTGTAACATTGGTTCAATCTATTTCCTCTAAAGGCACTGACCATTTTTCACCCTCATCTGACGAATCCTGGCGACCCCAACACGCCGTGTCTCCATGTCAGAGATGCAGGCCAGGTCCTGCCAGAACTTGATCTCTGTGCCGTTGGCATACTTAGTGGCGAACAGGGCGGGTAGAAAGGTTCCCTCCAACCACTTCCAGTAACCTGTCACTGTCGTGATCTGGGGCAGACAGAAACAGAGAGGAGCAGTGATGATGGTGATGATGATGATGTTGATGAAGATGAGAACCGACGACAATGATGATGAAGACGACGACGATGACTACGAAGACGAGGACTTCGACGATGATGATGGCGACGACGACGACGACGACGATGGCGATGATGATGGTGATGGTGATGATGAAGAAGATAGTGGTGGTGATGATGATAATGAAGATGGTGTTGGTGATGATGATGATGATGATGATTATGACGATGATGATGGTGGTGACGATGATAATGGTGATGGTGATCATGATGATGATGACGGTGATGATGGTGATAATAATGGTAATGATGATGGTGGCAGAAATATGTCCTCCAACGATTTCCAGTTGACCATTACTATCATGATCAGACGATTGGGGACGAACAGAAATAACGACGGAGACGGCGACGACGACGACGACGACGACGACGACAACGTTGATGATGATGACGACGTCGATGTTGATAGTGATGGTAGAAAGATCTCTTCCAAACCACTTAGAGTACTTGTCGCTATTGCGAATTGAAGGCAGAGAGAACTAAAACTTGTGTTGATAATGGTAATGATGGTGATAGTGACGACACAATCGTAGTGGCGATGATGATGGTGGTTGTAATGACGATGATAATGAGGACCGTAAAAAGGTATCCTTCAACCACTTCCAGTGCTAATTTATTGCCGTGACTTGATGGGTGGGCGTAGGCATTACTTGAGGCATGCGTATCAGTCTGTCTCTCTATCTATCTAGATGACAGATAGATAGAACTATAGACAGATAGATAGATAGATATGATAGATAGATAGATAGATAGATAGATAGACAGAAATAGATAGACAGATAGATACAGATAGTAGATCAGACAACAGAGAGAGCGAGAGACAACGATAGATAAATAAATAGATAGATAGATATATAGATAGATAGATAAGTAGATAGATAAGTGGATATATATATATATATATAATATATATATATGTACATATATATATGTATATATATATATATATATAATATATATACTATATATATAATACATAAGAGAGAGAGATAGACAGACAGACAGACAGACAGACAGACAGATATGATAGATAGATAGATAGATAGATAGATAGATAGAAAGATAAGTAAATAGATAAGTAGATAGATAGTAGATAGATAGAAAGATAAGTAAATAGATAAGTAGATAGAGAGACAGACAGAAAGACAGACAGACAGACAGAAGTAGATAGGTAGGTAGGTAGGTAGTAGTAGTAGTAGTAGGATAGATAGATAGATAGATAGATAGATAATAGTATAGATAGATAGATAGATAGATAGATAGATATAGATAGATAGATAGATAGATAGATAGATAGATAATAGATAGATAGATAGATACGTTTGTGTCTGTGTGTACTGCGCGTGCAGACACACATGTTTACCCACGCATCTGGATTACATTTTTTACGTTGTGTAATTGCTGTGAAACAAATTTCCTTGTATGAAAAAGATAAAGCATGCTATCTGTTATCTATTATCAAACAGCAGAAAAGCAGAGGAAACAAATTTAATGCATTTCCCTTTCATAAACATGTTTGTAGATTAATAATAATTATGTTTACAATAATAGAAGTACAACACCTTGGTTACGAAATTGAATGACAATGTGTTTTGCGCCCGTTTATTATCTCCAAATTGGCTCCTGACAATACGGAGGCGGATTGTTATATGATAATTATCAATAAGATATTCCGCATTCATACTGAATGGATTATCTGAAAAAAAAACTGTTTACAAAATGGAGGCTGATTTATATACAGTAATTATTAATCATGATATTTCACATTCAGATTGGAAAGACTGCTCGAAAACTTATCTCGACGAAACGGAGATTAATACATGAGTTAGGTAAAAATATAATTCTCTCTCTCAGATGATTCTCTCTCAAATAAAAAAAATGTATCATCACCATCATGTGCCCTGCCACATTTCGTTGACAATCATGGCCCTCCATATGCGTCTATCACTTGTTGCTGCAAGCACATCTTCCACCCTCTCTGTCCTCAGCCACTCTGCAAGTCCGTCCAATATTTTTTCCCTGGGTCTACCTGGCGCTCATCTATATTCTTTCTAAAAAGAAGTTTGATAGAATAGCTTGACCACATTGGTAGGTTTGTTTTATTTGTTTTCTTCTGCCTTTGTTTTGTTTTTCAATGAAGACTTACACATCCACGAAAAACTTACAGATTCAAATCCGTTAAGGAACGTGTTCTGACGTTGACGCCCAAGTTGTAGGAAACAGGGTCACGTTGCTGGTAGGAGATGAAGAAGATGATGAGAAGGAAAAAGAAGTAGATGACGATCTCCTTCAGTACCGCTTCCATCTTCAGCTCCTTCAGACGCTGATCCCGCGCCGCGTCCAGAGCTCTGTGTCTGGGGCGCGTACTCGTTGTTGCCCATCTGCCTCTCCAGCTGCACCTCTGGTGATCAGACCACAATAAACTAGTGACCAGACCAAAGTAAACTGGTGACAGAGCCACAGTATACTGGTGATGAGACCACAGTAAACTGGTGATGAGACCACAGTAAACTGGTGATGAGACCACAGTAAACTGGTGATCAGACCACAGTATACTGGTGATGAGACCACAGTAAACTGGTGATCAGACCACAGTAAACTGATGATCAGACCACAGTATACTGGTGATGAGACCACAGTAAACTGGTGATGAGACCACAGTAAACTGGTGATGAGACCACAGTATACTGGTGATGAGACCACAGTAAACTGGTGATGAGACCACAGTAAACTGGTGATGAGACCACAGTAAACTGTGATGAGACCACAGTATACTGGTGATGAGACCACAGTAAACTGGTGATCAGACCACAGTAAACTGATGACAGACCTCAGTAAACTGTGATGAGACCACAGTAAACTGGTGATGAGACCACAGTAAACTGATGATAGACCACAGTAAACTGGTGATGAGACCACAGTAAACTGTGATGAACCACAGTAAACAGTGATCAGACCAAGTAAACTGTGATCAGACCACAGTAAACTGAGATGATCAGACCACAGTAAACTGGTGATGAGACACAGTAAACTGTGATCAGACCACAGTAAACTGTGACAGACCACAGTAAACTGGTGATGAGACCACAGTAAACTGGTGATGAGACCACAGTGAACTGTGATCAGACCACAGTATACTGGTGATGAGACCACAGTAAACTGGTGATGAGACCACAGTAAACTGTGATCAGACCACAGTATACTGGTGATGAGACCACAGTAAACTGGTGATGAGACCACAGTAAACTGATGATGAGACCACAGTAAACTGATGATCAGACCACAGTATACTGTGAGAGACCACAGTAAACTGGTGATGAGACCACAGTAAACTGATGATCAGACCACAGTATACTGGTGATGAGACCACAGTAAACTGGTGATGAGACCACAGTAAACTGATGATCAGACCACAGTAAACGGGTGATGAGACCACAGTATACTGGTGATGAGACCACAGTAAACTGATGATCAGACCACAGTAAACTGATGATCAGACCTCAGTAAACTGATGATGAGACCACAGTAAACTGGTGATGAGACCACAGTAAACTGATGATCAGACCACAGTAAACTGGTGATAGACCACAGTAAACTGTGATGAGACCACAGTAAACAAGTGATCAGACCACAGTATAACTGATGATCAGACCACAGTAAACTGATGATCAGACCACAGTAAACTGGTGATGAGACCACAGTATAACTGGTGATGAGACCACAGTAAACTGATGACCAGACCACAGTAACTGTGATGAACCACAGTAAACTGGACCAGACCACAGTAAACTGGTGATGAGACCACAGTAAACTGTGATCAGACCACAGTAAACTGATGATGAGACCACAGTAAACTGGTGATGAGACCACAGTAAACTGGTGATGAGACCACAGTAAACTGGTGACCAGACCACAGTAAACTGATGATCAGACCACAGTAAACTGGTGATGAGACACAGTAACTGTGATGAGACACAGTAAACTGTGATGAGACCACAGTAAACTGATGATGAGACCACAGTAAACATAGTGATGAGACCACAGTAAACTGGTGATGAGACCACAGTAAACTGGTGATGAGACCACAGTAAACTGATGAAGACCACAGTAAACTGATGAGAGACCACAGTAAACTGGTGATGAGACCACAGTAAACTGTGATGAGACCACAGTAACAGTGAACCACAGTAAGGTGATGAGACCACAGTAAACAAGTGATAACCAGTAAAGACAACCACAGTAAACAAGTGATGAGACCACAGTAAACAGATGATAGACCACAGTAAACAAGTGATGAGACCACAGAAATACTGGTGATGAGACCACAGTAAACAAGTGATGAGACCACAGTAAACTGATGATAGACCACAGTAAACTGATGACCAGACCACAGTAAACTGGTGATGAGACCACAGTAAACTGGTGATGAGACCACAGTAAACTGGTGATGAGACCACAGTAAACATGGATGACCACGAAACAGATAAACATGTGATGAGACCACAGTAAACTGGTGATGAGACCACAGTAAACTGGTGATGAGACCACAGTAAACTGGTGATGAGACCACAGTAAACGTGACACCAAAGGGACCACAGTATACTAGTGATAGACCACAGTAAACTGTGATGAGACCACAGTAAACAGTGATGAGAGACCACAGTAAACAAGTGATCAGACCACAGTAAACTGTGATAGACCACAGTAAACAAGTGATAGACCACAGTAAACAAGTGACCAGACCACAGTAAACAGTGACCAGACCACAGTAAACAAGTGATGAGACCACAGTAAACTAGTGACAGACCACAGTAAACTGATGATCAGACCACATAAACTGTGATAACCACAGTAAACTGATGATGAGACCACAGTAAACATGATGAGACCACAGTAAACTGGTGATGAGACCACAGTAAACTGGTGATAAGACCACAGTAAACTGGTGATGAGACCACAGTAAACTGGATGAAGAGACCACAGTAAACTGGTGATGAGACCACAGTAAACTGTGATGAGACCACAGTAAACTGGTGATGAGACCACAGTAAATGATGAACACTCGGTGATGAGACCACAGTAAACTGGTGAAGAGACCACAGTAAACTGGTGATAAGACCACAGTAAACTGATGATGAGACCACAGTAAACTGGTGAAGAGACCACAGTAAACAAGTGAAGAGACCACAGTAAACTGATGATCAGACCACAGTAAACTGGTGAATGAGACCACAGTAAACAGTGAAGAGACCACAGTAAACTGATGATCAGACCACAGTAAACTGGTGAATGAGACCACAGTAAACAAAAGTGAAGCTAGACCACAAGTAAACTGATGACCTCAGACCACAGTAAACTGGTGAAGAGACCACAGTAAACAAGTGAAGAGACCACAGTAACTGGTGATCAGACCACAGTAAACTGGTGATGAGACCACAGTAAAATGTAGTGTTTCTTGAAAACGTGCGCCATTTTGTAACAATTGTTAGGTATCTGTACATAATTTTAATGCATGAAAAAAGTCTGTTTTACCTTAATAAGTAGCACCACGCGCGAGACAGAAGGCTTAAACTACGACGAAAATGATGGCAGCTTGTGCTAGGTTTTTTTGTTGTCAATGTTTTGTTTGTTCAATTTGTTTGTGTAGTCTTTTGTGCTTTTCTGTGCTAGTTTTTATGCTGCGTGTTTTAAGGCTTTGAATTGTTACCGGTGATGTTTATTGTTGCCGAAGTTGTATGTAAACTGATCATCATACTGTAATTTTTCCTCAAGAGATTATGAACTTTAATTTTGAGAAATGCTGTTTGTTTGTTGGTTTGTTTTTGTTTGTTTGTTCATTCGTTTGTTTTCTCTTCTTATTTTTCTTATTCCCTTTGTTGGCTTGTCGTTGCTTTCGTTTCAATCGAAGAGTAATTGAATTTCACCCACGAAACTAAAGACAGATCAAAACAAAATTCACTTACCCGACAGGCTGACAGGTTCTGAAGATTTGGGGACAGAAGCGCCAGGGGACATAACTTTGTCAATGTCCTCGTCCAGGTCCTCTTCATCTAGATCTGGCTTCCTCAGGATACAGGAGATGAGGGCAACCATCAGCAGAACCTACACCAACATCACTTCATGCATTGGATCCATGCCTATTGGCCTGTTTTGACTACAGCCTTACATTCACACCATTTTAAGCTATGTTTTAATACCCAATGTCTATGACAGTATGATTAGCGCGGCAGCCACGTGGGTAAGACGTCACTCTTCCAATCGGAAGGTCTGGGGGTTCGATCCTGCTCTATGCCCGGTACCTCTAGCCTGGTGGGGCGAAGGGTGGAGATTTTTCTGATCTCCCCGTTCAACATATGTGTAGACCTATCAGTGCACAAAGCTCTCTCGTATGGATACGCACGTAGAACATTGAGCATGCACGTTAAAGATCCTGTAAGTCATGTCAGTGTCCGGTGGCTTATGGCAACACGAGAACACCCAGGATGCACAGTGTGGGCAAAACAACGTGCATACACGCTTCTGAGAAAATCCGTAACACTTTGAAAATATACGAGCATTCATAAATATAACAGTGAAATGTGTCGGTCAGAGATGCTACCAAGCATTACAATATTTCTCTTCATCATCAGGAAGCTTGTATCTCTGAGTCTGATTTTCGATTTGCCGTAATGAATTTGCATCATGCCATAAAACCCCCCATTAATTTCCCCGTGTTCAATGCATGTATCATCATCATCAGATGCCTTGCTGCATGGCGTTGGCGATCATGGACTTCCATCTGTCTCTATCTCTTGTTGCCTCAAGCATCTCTTCCACCCTCTTTGTCTTCAGCCACTCTGCAAGTCCGTCCAATATCTTCTCCCTGGGTCTACCTGGTGCTCTCTTTCCCTCCAGCTTTCCCTGTTGTGACCAGGTGCTCCAATTCCCCTTTCCTCATAAAATTTCCTATAAATGTTGCCTGTCTTTTCCTAATCTTCCTTATGAATGATCTTCTTGTGTATGCCTCCATCAAGACTGTCTCGTTTGTTTTCTTTGCTGTCCTTGGAACTCTTAACATTCTTCTTAGAAACCACATCTCGGCTGCCTCAATCTTGTTCTGGCTTTGCTTGTTGACTGTTCACGCCTCACAACCGTATAACAGTATTGGTTCTATATAACATTCAAGAACTCTCTTCCTGATGTTAACCAATAGGCATTTGTTGGTAAGAATGCTTTTCATCTTCTTGAATGCTGTTTTGGCTTGGCCGATTCTGCTGGCTATTTCTGACGTGCATCTGCCGTCTGGTGAAATGATCGTTCCCAGGTATTTAAATTTATCAACCTGTCTCAAGGTTGTGCTGTTTGCTATTATTTTGCATGAAGGGATTTCATGTTTTTTACTGATCACCGTGACTTCAGTCCTCCTGCTGTTTAGTTCCATATGAATTGACAGGTATGTGGAAGTTTATTCAGTCAATTAAAAACACGCTGCTCAGAACCTAGCTAGCCCAAGGGTCAGATCAATGCAAAAAATAAAAAAGTCGATATATTGATAATATTCATACAGGGAGGAAGAAGAAGAATCTTCACGTAACCATCATTGTGATAGATCAACTTTGTGTTTTATAAACATGTATATTGCAGATCTCATTTCCCATTCAAAGTGTCTCCTTGCTTTCCCTCTCTTGGGGCTGAGGACGATGTAACTGTTATTCAATTGATAATACAGACCCTAACAGCACTATCTATTTATAAATTAATGTCAAAGTCTAAAACCGGTTTCCACAAAATGAAATTCCATGCAGACTGATAGTACCTTCACAGGTGTACCACCACGACAGACTGGAAGAAGGACATGATGAAGGTGACGAGCCATTCATTGGCTTTCTCCGCCCCCCACTCCATGGAGTACAGGATGGTGAAGAACCCGGATGCCGTGATGCTCAGGAAACACACTGAAACATACAGATCGTACAACATGGCGGGCACTTCGTAGATCCAATAACAGTTCGTTTTCCAGCTAATTTAAAGCGTTTGCACATATACGAGTAATTAAAGTGAGAAAGACAAATCACAGACGTAGTCCTACTAGCAAATCATTTTAATCTTTTCTAAGTTTTGACACGAGGCTTGGTTGGCGTTGAGGTGAAGCGTCTGCCTTCCGACCAGTGATCAGTCTAGGAACATTTTTATACATGCGGCCTCTGGTTCACTTACCTGCTATACATGTAATTACATTCGCTTAGAGATCTTAAATCTCGTAGAACCTGAAGACGTCTCCGGCGCGTTAGCAAGCTTAACTCTTTTCCTACCAAGTAATTTTACAGTACTTAATCCCCACAGACCAAGTAAATTTCAGGTTTTTGAGAAAAAACCGGGTTACTGTTTTCAAAAAATTGCCAAAATAAAACCATAGCTTTAATGTCTGTAAAATTTTACAGGAATGGAGTAGTGTAACTAATGTTATGTTTAAACATAAAATTAAGTGAAAATCATCATTTCTTGTTCAAGACTGATTTTTTATTTATTTTACATTTTTTTTTACAAACGGACGACACAGCATGCAACTACATTACTGACCTTTACATGGTGACATCCTGGGAGGCAGCTAATCCAATGAGTGCAAATGACATGAGTGCAAATCCATAAACACTGGAGTTCAAGGAAATCCAAAATTCTATGTTATCAGTCAGTCACAAAACTTATTACACATGTAGTCATTGTGGCAAACGTTATGATCTGTTCACTATAGTATTTTATATAATCACTGATGAAGAATACACTCTATATATACACAAAAAAAATTTGTTTCTAGTGTTAATTTGTTTATGCATTGTCTCCACCATCTCCTGCATCAGTTCTTGGTTTCTTGTATGCTACTTTGGTGTGGTATGTTTCAAAGCACTCGCCAACATGGAGACCCTTATCACATTCACGACACTCAAATCGTGACTCCCGCCGCACCTTGTAACCCTTGCCATTCTCATTTCTCACAGAGCATACAACACACACTCTTTGAGGACGTTGTTTCTTCTCTGTAGCTGGTATTTTGCTGGGAAAATGCTTCTCTGTGAGACGAGCTGAAGGACTGGCCACAGGTCGCTTGAATGCTTTTGCAGATGGAGCCCCAGTGAGCATCAACTCGATTAGCTTGAGGGTGAAGTCAAGTTGTGACATTTTGTTGTTGGGGTTGTTGAGGTTGAACACTATGCAGGCTTGCACTTTAGCCATATGCAGCAGGTGGAAGCAAGCTCGTTTCCACCATTTCCACGTCTTCCTGTTGAAGGAATAGTACTGCAGAAGCTGGTCAAACTTATCCACACCGTTCATGCGGTTGTTGTAGGTGTGCACCATATCTGGCAGCATGACAGCAGCTCCATTTTTGTCCTTCTTTCCAGTGTTCACAGGTGTGCCAGTTGAGCAAGTACTCAGCAATGTCACGATCTTTTTGTCGTGGAACTTTAGTGCGTGGAGAGACGCACTTGTGTCATTGGCATCTTGTGGATTTGGCTCAATGTCTTTCTTGTACTCCACTGTCTCCCCTTTCTTGATGTTTCTCTCATTCATCTGAGTAGGTAAGCCTATTCTGTCCTTACGAATGGTGCCTGTTGCAGTTATTCCATCTTTTCGCAGTTCTTCAAACAGTTGCACAGAAGAAAAGAAGCTATCAATGTATATGGTATAACCTTGTTGCTTGAAATCCTCTGCAAGACGTTTGACAACGTTAGGACCATGGTCTTTTTCCCTCTTTTGCCCCTTTCTGCCTGAGTACACTTCCATTTTACAAATGTAAGATGACTGGCTTTCACAACACAGGTAAAGTTTTATTCCATAACGGATCGGTTTGCTTGGAATAAATTGACGGAATGAAACGCGGCCCCGCCATGGCAGCATGGACTCATCAATCGACAAGTTTTGGTCAGGTTTATACACAGCTTGAAACTGGTTCTGGAGGTGCTCCAGTATGGGTCTAATTTTGAAAAGTTTGTCATAATCAGGATGGTCACGAGGCAGGCTTTTAGAGTTGTCAGCCAAATGGAAAGCCATCAATATCGTTTCAAATCTGTGTCTGCTCATCGTTTTACCATAAATAGGTGTTTCAAGCAGAGGGTTGGTGGACCAGTAAGATTTGATGTCCGGTTTGTCAATAATTCCCATGAGGAACAACAATCCCAAAAATGCAGTGAGTTCATCCAAGGTAACTGGAGTCCAGTTAGCTAGCAAACTGTGGGGTTTCATGCTGTCACCATGAGAAGCCTTATACTGCTCCACGTAGAGGTTTGTTTGCTGCACCATCTCAGTAAGCAGATCCTGGTTGACAAACTGCTGGAAGTAATCCAAAGGAGATGCATCAGGCTGCAGGTCCACTTTGATGCCAGGTGTGCCTGCAGTTGCAAAACAAAACAAAAAAATGACTAAACAACAGATAAATAAAATTCATAGTATATTATTGTTGGACACTGGTACTCTCCACCTGTAATAAAACTGATAAAGACAGACACAAACAGAAAACATTTATTACACATAGCCTATATAACAAATTTTATATTATTTTGATTCATTTATCTATAAGCTAAAACAATTTTGCTATTTTTTTTTACATAGTAATAGAGCAAACAGTAACTGCATGAAACTGGAAAAATATGGGCGTTGACAGTCAGCAGTCAATGGTGGTAAAAAAAAAACAAAAAAAAAAAAAACACACACACACACACACACACTCAATCATAGTCCTACCTTTGAAAGCAGGTGTGTCAGGCACTGTATCATCATCTTCAGTCCATAGAATATCAGTCTGGGCACGTCTCTCTGCTCGAATTCGACCAGCAGTAATCCTCCCTCTGTTTCTGGCACCACGCCCCCTCCTCGAAGACCCACGGGTATTCACACCAACCCGAGTCGAAGTCGACGGTTGATCGAGAACGAACAATCCAGCACCACTTTCACTGCCTTCTTCGTCACTTTCACTCGCCCCACTCGGTTGATATTCGTCACCATCACTCTCTACTTCCTCCTCTGATGCGCTGTCTTCGTCCATGAAAATTTCACTGCGCTGAAAATTCGGAGACAACATTCGCTGTGCCATTTTCGCGATTTCGTCTGCAAAAATCGGTTTGTCAGAAACGCAGTTTACACGCAGTTGAAGAAGGGTGACTTCCCTTTACCCGGAAACGCAAAAGAGTGGTCTTAAAGGTAGTGTACTCTTGCACGAGCTCGAAACCGAAAGTAACTGTCGGGAACGTACGGCGTACGTTTGTGGTCTCTGGTGGCAATGTACCACGAACGTACGGCGTACGTTCGCGGTACGAAATGAGTTAAAGTGAGGGAGTCAAAGGGTTAAGTTTTTGCAGTTGGTGGATAGGCTGCGGGAGTCAAAGGGTTAATCTGCAGTTCTGTCTCAGGGTATTTACGGTGTAGAGCAGATAATACCATCCTTGAATAAATTGAAATGGGGAAATAAAAACCAGATACTCACAGACCCAGGCGATGTAGATACACCAGTGAGGCAGACTCCATGGCTTCTTCTTGCGCTTCTTGCCGCTGATGTCATCGTGGCCTCGAGGTCTCCGTTGTTCAGGCACTAGTTCTGTGGGCTCCTCTTCGTACTTGTTCTTCTGGTGGAAGCTCACAATCCCTGACACACTCTCCTTCAGCTTCTGCATGCGTGTCTTCTTGGCCTGCACGGAATTATAGGAAAATGACAAGCACAGAATGAAGCAATTGAGTTTCATACCCCTCGAAAATTGAGCATTCACTAATGTCTTGACGGTGTTGTATAATAATAATAATAACAATAATAATAAGATAATAATAATAACAATAATATAATAATAATAATAATAACAATGATGATGATGATAAAATAACAATAATAATAACAATAATAATAATGATAATAATAATAATAACAATGACGATGACGACGACGACGACGACGACGACGATGATGATGATGATGATGATGATAATACACGGCTGTGCACGTAAAAACCGACTCGTACACTTGACTCCGCAAGGGGGTTACATACAGCCCACGAGGGGGTTAAAGAGAACAACAAAACAAACAAATAGATGAATAACCTTAACATTTTTCAGGTGGATGCCCATTCGATTCTTTTAAGTTGCGGAAATGTTCATGATATAATAGATACGACATTTCGCCTTCTGGCTTGTAAATTCGCATATAGGTCTAAGCTCAGTATGAGTGTAACTGAATGATCAAACTTTCATTTAATTACATTCTGTTGTAAAGTGTAGACTACCATATTCATGTTTCTCACCAGGTAATATAAAGTCATCTTAAACTGATTTTTTTTCTTTTTATGTTGTAACGATCAATGGTAATCACAGTTCTCTATATCGTTTATCATTCTTGTTAATCTTTTTTTCTTCCATAGATTTGCTATGACTATGATCTCACTGTTCTCACCTTGTCTCCCCAGATGGCTGAAGCATTACCGACGTTCTTCCAGCGGTACTTCTGGTTACGTTTGTGCACGCTCTGATTGGTCTGCATGATGGTGTTCTTCTTCTGCCGGCACCGCCGGAAAAACAGCACCATCAAGAAACTGGCCGGGAACACGATGACAGTGCTGACAAAACTAATGAACACCTGTTGACAGGTCACCGGATATATGACGTATGTTGTTTGATTTGATTTTTGATAACAACAACAATAACGACATCAACAACAACAACAACACATACACACACACTCACTCACACACACACATACACACACTAAAAGCTGAGCTAGGGTAAACTCAAACCTGTTCGACGAATGACCCTTGACCCAAGTTATCATCTTCTCTCTCTCTCTCTCTCTCTCTCTCTCTCTCTCTCTCTCTCTCTCTCTCTCTCTCTCTCTCTCTCTCTTCTTTCTGTCTGTCTGTCTGTCTGTCTCTCTCTCTCTCACACACACACAGACACACAGACACAGACACACACACACAACACACACACACACACACACACACACACACACACACACACACAGACACACACACACACACATACACACAATGACAACAGTAACACCACTTTTAACACTCGATTTCTAAAATCCGTCCCTAACCCCCCAACCTTTCACTTAGGCCCACTGAAACCCTAGACCTGGACCTCTTCCAGAGACAAACACATCTTCATAAAAAATCTTCTCATCGTCTTACCTGCCCCAAGGTGAACTGGACCGGCCCAAGCCTGATGCCAGTGGTGGTGGACTGCTTATCCTCAGACTTGAAGAACATGGCGTTGGTGATCATGGTGAGAAACAGCAGGGACATGCAGCAAGACAGGCGCTGTACGCGCGTGAAGTTGGAGCGCGTGGGCCGCGAGAAGACGGAGAACCAGAGGTGATCGTTGGCCAGCTTCTTGCGGGCGGAGGAGGAGAAGAGGTGCTTGAAGGCAATCAGGTCATCCAGCCCCGCCACGGGTAGGATGCGGTCCACCATGCCGTCATCTTCCTCCACTGCCAGCCATCGGTCACACAGAAAGTAGGACCTGCACGCATCACAACAACAACATGATATTGTAGAAACACTGTACTATCAGTTTGTCGCCCAGTAGATGAACAGTTGCATATTTTCGTTAATTGTTTATAGTGATGTTCAAGATTTTTTTGTTTTTGTTTTCGGTTTTGGTTCATGACTTTGTGTGTCCTAGCGTGGCGTGTGTGTGTGTGTGTAAAAGCACCTGCGCGTGCGTGCCTGCGCTCTGAGAAAATGTATACTCCGTCCCTTTCCTTCTCCCTCCCTCTCACCATTGCCTCTTTCCCTTTCTCTTCATCGCCCTCTCCCATCCCGGGTATCCCCCTGCCTTAAAATCGTAGTTTTATAAACAAGAAAATGATTGCCACGGACCGACGGCCATGTACAATGTAGACAGATTGTCATAGTCCCAAGTAAGGGAAAGAAGGGTTGTCTCCCTTGCAATAGTACAAACAGACATTGTCCCCCTTGCAAAAGTACAAACAGACGTTGTCCCCCTTGCAGTAGTATAAACAGACGTTGACCACCTTGCAAAAGTACAAACAGACGTTGACCCCTTGCAGTAGTATAAACAGACGTTGACCCCCTTGCAGTAGTACAAACAGACGTTGACCCCTTGCAGTAGTACAAACAGACGTTGACCCCTTGCAGTAGTACAAACAGACGTTGACCCCTTGCAGTAGTACAAACAGACGTTGACCCCTTGCAGTAGTACAAACAGACGTTGACCCCTTGCAGTAGTACAAAGTGACGTTGACCCCTTGCAGTAGTACAAAGTGACGTTGACCCCCTTGCAGTAGTACAAAGTGACGTTGACCCCCTTGCAGTAGTATAAAGTGACGTTGACCCCCTTGCAATAGTACAAACAGACGTTGACCCCTTGCAGTAGTACAAACAGACGTTGACCCCTTGCAGTAGTACAAACAGACGTTGACCCCCTTGCAGTAGTACAAAGTGACGTTATCCCCCTTGCAGTAGTACAAAGTGACGTTGACCCCCTTGCAGTAGTACAAACAGACGTTGACCCCTTGCAGTAGTACAAACAGACGTTGACCCCCTTGCAATAGTACAAACAGACGTTGACCCCCTTGCAATAGTACAAACAGACGTTGACCCCTTGCAGTAGTACAAACAGACGTTGATCCCTTGCAGTAGTACAAACAGACGTTGACCCCTTGCAGTAGTACAAACAGACGTTGACCCCCTTGCAATAGTACAAACAGACGTTGACCCCCTTGCAATAGTACAAACAGACGTTGACCCCTTGCAGTAGTACAAAGTGACGTTGCCCCCTTGCATAGTACAAAGTGACGTTGCCCCCTTGCAGTAGTACAAAGTGACGTTGTCCCCCCCCCTTGCAGTAGTACAAAGTGACGTTGTCCCCCCCCCCCCTTGCAGTAGTACAAAGTGACGTTGTCCCCCCCCCCTTGCAGTAGTACAAAGTGACGTTGTCCCCCCTTGCAGTAGTACAAAGTGACGTTGCCCCCCCCTTGCAGTAGTACAAAGTGACGTTGCCCCCTTGCAGTAGTACAAACTGACGTTGCCCCCTTGCAGTAGTACAAACTGACGTTGCCCCCTTGCAGTAGTACAAAGTGACGTTGTCTCCCTTGCAGTAGTACAAAGTGACGTTTCTCCCCTTGCAGTAGTACAAACTGACTTTGTCTCCCTTGCAATAGTACAAACTGACGTTGTCCCCCTTGCAATAGTACAAACTGACGTTGTCTTCCTTGCAATAGTACAAACTGACGTTGTCTCCCTTGCAATAGTACAAACTGACGTTATCCCCCTTGCAATAGTACAAACTGACGTTATCCCCCTTGCAATAGTACAAACTGACGTTATCCCCCTTGCAATAGTACAAACTGACGTTATCCCCTTGCAATAGTACAAACTGACGTTATCCCCTTGCAGTAGTAACAAAGTGACGTTGCCCCCTTGCAGTAGTACAAAGTGACATTGTCTCCCTTGCAGTAGTACAAACTGACGTTGCCCCCTTGCAGTAGTACAAAGTGACGTTGTCTCCCTTGCAATAGTACAAACTGACGTTGTCTCCCCTTGCAGTAGTACAAACTGACGTCTCCCTTGCAATAGTACAAACTGACGTTGTCCCCCTTGCAATAGTACAAACTGACGTTATCCCCTTGCAGTAGTACAAAGTGACGTTGCCCCCTTGCAGTAGTACAAAGTGACATTGTCTCCCTTGCAGTAGTACAAACTGACGTTGCCCCCTTGCAGTAGTACAAAGTGACGTTGTCTCCCTTGCAATAGTACAAACTGACGTTGTCTCCCCTTGCAGTAGTACAAACTGACGTCTCCCTTGCAATAGTACAAACTGACGTTGTCCCCCTTGCAATAGTACAAACTGACGTTGTCTTCCTTGCAATAGTACAAACTGACGTTGTCTCCCTTGCAATAGTACAAACTGACGTTATCCCCTTGCAATAGTACAAACTGACGTTATCCCCCTTGCATAGTACAAACTGACGTTATCCCCTTGCAATAGTACAAACTGACGTTATCCCCTTGCATAGTACAAACTGACGTTATCCCCTTGCAGTAGTACAAAGTGACGTTGCCCCCTTGCAGTAGTACAAAGTGACATTGTCTCCCTTGCAGTAGTACAAACTGACGTTGCCTCCTTGCAGTAGTACAAAGTGACGTTGTCTCCCTTGCAATAGTACAAACTGACGTTGTCCCCCTTGCAGTAGTACAAACTGACGTCTCCCTTGCAATAGTACAAACTGACGTTGTCCCCTTGCAATAGTACAAATGACGTTTCCCCTTGCAGTAGTACAAATGACGTTGCCCCCTTGCAGTAGTACAAAGTGACGTTGTCTCCCTTGCAATAGTACAAACTGACGTTGTCCCCCTTGCAATAGTACAAACGTGACGTTGTCTCCCTTGCAATAGTACAAACTGACGTTGTCTCCCTTGCAAATAGTACAAACTGACGTGTCCCTTGCAATAGTACAAACTGACGTTGTCCCCTTGCAATAGTACAAACTGACGTTGTCTCCTTGCAATAGTACAAACTGACGTTGTCTCCCTTGCAATAGTACAAACTGACGTTGTCCCCCTTGCAATAGTACAAACTGACGTTATCCCCTTGCAGTAGTACAAATGACGTTGCCCCTTGCAATAGTACAAACTGACGTTGTCCCCTTGCAGTAGTACAAAGTGACGTTGTCTCCCTTGCAGTAGTACAAAACTGACGTTGTTGCACTAACAACAGGACGTGCCCCAGTAGTACAAAATGGACGTTGTTTGGTGACAATGACTTGCCCTTGCAGTAGTAATGACGTGCCCCAGTGCTACTGTCTCCCTTGCAGTAGTACAAACTGACGTTGTCTCCCTGCAGTAGTACAAAATGACGTTGTCCCCTTGCATAGTACAAACTGACGTTGTCTCCCTTGCAGTAGTATAAAATGACGTTGCCCTCTTACAAAAGTACAACAGACGTTGTCCCCTTGCAATAGTACAAACAGACGTTGTCTTCCCTGCAATAGTACACACAGACGTTGTTCCTTGCAATAGTACAAACTGACGTTGTCTCCTTTGCAATAGTACAAACTGACGTTGTCTCCTTTGCAATAGTACAAACTGACGTTGTCTCCCTTGCAATAGTACACACAGACGTTGTCTCCTTTGCAATAGTACAAACTGACGTTGTCTCCTTTGTAATAGTACAAACTGACGTTGTCTCCCTTGCAATAGTACAAACAGACAGAAAGACAAAAAACAAGCAGAGAAAACAGACTTTTCACTCAACAGAAAAATAAACTCTCTGGTCTAAAACATAAAACAAAGAATCAGCAACTTTTGATGAAAACAGCGCAAGAAGAAGAAAATGAATGGGAAAGAGGGGAAAGACTAGTGCAAATTGGGGAGCAGCCCAGGGTGCTCTGTCAGTCAGTGTTTAAGTCCTTCAATGGGAAAGTCCTATGCTCCACAAGCAGCAGGCCTGATAAGTTCTACATAGAACGACACACATCACCTGCTTTGTGACCGTAAGACTTTTATATTTAAAGACCTAAACACTGGCAGAATGCCCTGGGCCGCTCCCCAGCCATTCTTCTTTCCATTATTCCCTGTATTCTGCGTGACTGAAAGGTTTCTGTTTCGTTTTGTATTTTGGACCAGGCAGTTTATTCTGTCAAATAAAAGGTCTGTTTTGTCTGTTTGCTATTGTCTTTCTGTCTGTTCGTACCCAGGCAAGAGAGACAATCCTCCTTACTCTCTCTCAGGACTATCTACATCTGTTATACCTCAGTTTAAGTTCTTGTTCAAATGTACACGAAATATTGGTTAAAGTGCTGTATCTGAATTTATCAAGACACATTTTTACGAGAACAATTAAGTGATCAGTATGTTGGTGTTTTGGGTTTACTGTGGTTTTGTTTGTATGCGAGTATGGGGTGGGATGTTCAAGTTTGATCGCTTTGTTTATGGCCTGCTGCGCACCGACTTATGTTGTGTCATTTGTTTATGTGGATTGTTGTTTTCGTTGCTTTGTTTGTACGTGTTGTTCTTCATTGCCGAAGACAAATGAAAAAGAGCAGTTTTAGAAAACAGAAATACACTACACTTGTCACAATGAACTGACTTACTTTTCTCCAGTCTGAAGGTCAGTCACCTGGATCTGGTCCAGGTACCAGGACTTGTTCTTGCCCTTGCCGCCATTATCATGCCAGATACGCATGAAGGTCAGGTCCCCTAGGGATTTCTCCACGCTCAGCACGAAGTTGAAGATGCTACCTCGTCCAAAATGCTGCAACAGAAAGGTATTGATCATCTGATAAGTGTTTATTATTTACAGGGAGAGCTGACAAGCCACGCTTCCAACCACATCCACACAAGCTAGCTTTTGGAACAAAGAAAGAAAGAAAAAAGAAAGAAAGAAAGAAAGAAAGAAAGAATGAATGAACGAATGAATGAATGAATATATGAATGAATAAATGAATGAATGAATGAATGAATGAATGAAACTTAAACAAACTAACAAAAGCCGCAAACCAAAAATAGAACAAGATACAAACAACAGCAGCTGTGTCAGTAGTAATAGGCATAGTAGCAGAGGTTTCTTTATAATCCTCATAAAAATCATCACATTTATATCAATTACAATTACTGCTACTGCTGCTGCTGATGGTGATGGTGATGGTGATGCTACTCTCTGTACCAACACCGCTGACTGCTTTGACTTTGATCATTTTAATTTTCTTGCTTTAATTAAATATTGTACCTAATCATAATGTAACATATTGTGTATTGTGTTGTGGTGTATTGTGTTGTGCTGTGTTGTGTCGTGTCGTGTCGTGTCGTGTTGTGTTGTGCTGTGTCGTGTCGTGTCGTGTTGTGCTGTGTCGTGTCGTGTCGTGTCGTATTGTGTTGTATTGTGTTGTGTTATGTTGTTCCCGATAAATTAACTTCTGTGTGATATATGGGCTGCTCTCTCTATTGAGATCAATTTTCTTCTTTATACAGGAAGTCGCAGCCCTCTCCCAATTTCTCTTTCTCTGTGATTAATCACGCTCTGCTACCAACAAGGTAAAACATAGTCTAGGTAGGGCCTCAAGACCTGGCCAACTCATGGGTTTATGTGCAGGCTTAAGGCATGTGCCGCGGTCACCATACACGTGGCACCTGTGACGCTGGTGCATATGGAATTCGTTCCGATCGCGGAGACGTCACCTTGAGAAACTGAAACTGAAACTTTCTCTGTTTTCATATCCCTTGCCTCACTGCGAAACTGGATTTACCCACATGATTATCAACTTCAACACCTTCATTTCCCGACGATTATTTTATGTGTGCAGAAAAAAAAGACATTTTCTCACCTTTCGTTTTCCATCAAATAGCCTGCGCACGCCGGTGTCTGCCTCATCTCCAGACATGATGAAGCGGATTCTGGAGTCGGTGCCAGCGTTTTTGCGCACCCCTGAGTAGATTGCCAACTGGTAGTGGTATGTGTCTGTCGGTAGGTTGTCCTCTAGTGGCATTGCTCCCCACTGCCAAAGAAAAACTTGTTTCCATTTTCCCGTAGACTTCATAACTGCTATTTTTCATGAATTTACAGCACATCATATCAGACTTGATATTGCTGTTACAGCTGTTTATCTCGTTCGGTAATCTTCTTCTTCTCTTCATCATCATCATCATCATCATCATCATCATCATCATCATCATCATCATCTTCTTCTTCTTCTTCTTCTTCATCATCATCATCATCATCATCATCATCATCATCATCATCATCATGTGCCCTGCCGCTTGGTGTTGGCGATCATCTCCCCCCCCCCCCCCATTAGAATCTATCCCTTGTCGTTGCAAGTGCATCTCCCACCGCTCAATCCTCAGTCACCCTGCAAGTCCGTTCAATATTTTCTCTCTGGGTCTACCTGGTGTTCTCTTTCCCTCCAGCTGTCCTGCTGTGACCAGGTGCTCTATTTTTCTTTCCTTATGAAATGTCCAATAAATGTTGCTTGTTTTTTAAAATTTTTTTTTACTAATCTTCTGTAATGTTGTGCTAATGATATTTTGCTCTACAGTCTGTGAAAATTATGGACGAGATTGAAAAAAAAATACTCGAAAGAGGATCACCTTACAGGCGAAGACTTCGAAAGATCAGTGTTTCTTTCCTTTCACTTGGCTGTCTACTGCCGACTCTCCCACAGACGATATATCAATCACTTTTTTGTAAATGCAGTTAAAGGATTTATTCATATGCCCCTCCGGGTCGGCCTGCAGCTATTGTTTGTAACCGTCCTTCTCAAACCAAGACACGCTGAACAAACACTTGCCTGGCATATAATATAATAATAATAATAATAATAGTGATAATAATAATAATATAATATAATAATAATAATAATAATAATAACAGCAATAATGATGATAATGATAATAGCAATCGTAGTAGTAGTAGTTGTTGTAGTTCTACGTATATATCGCAAACAGTACGGTCGAAAGCATGTTCGGTGCACTTTACAGGAAGAGAACAAACAATACACGTGCACACACTCACAGAGGATGCTGAGCTAGGATATACTGAACCCGCTGGCCGTGGATCATTGACCCAAGGCATCCTCATATCTCTCTAACACGTACAGAGAGAGAGAGAGAGAGAGAGGGGAGGGAGGGAGAGAAGGAGGGAGAGGGAGAGAGAGAGAGAGAGAGGGAGAAAGAAAAAAGAGAGAGAGGATGCTGAACCAGAAATACACTCAGCCAGTTGGACGTGTGACCCTTGATCCAAATTCTCTCTCTCTCTCTCTCTCTCTCTCTCTCTCTCTTTCTCTCTCTCTCTCTCTCTCTCTCTTTCTCTCTCTCTCTTTCTCTCTCCTCTCTCTCTGTATGTCTGTTTGTGTGTCGTCTGTCTGTCTGTCTCTCTCTCTCTCACCACACAAACACACACATATGCATATACATATACATATATGTTCATATATATATTTGCATATATATATTTATATCATAAACACTGGACGTTGAGCTAAGAATGATACTAAAGATCAAAATGACAGTTCAAAATGGCAGCCAAATACATGTTTTTAACAGTCCTTCTCAAGCCAAGCCACGTTGAACAAACACTTTCCCGACATTATTTATTTCTTAAAATCAAAATGGCTGTTCAAGATGGCAGCAGAATACATCGACGCGCATGCGTTGTAAGCCCCCGCTAAAGGGCAGCAACTGTGCCGCCATCTCCATTCTCAATTGATCGATCCGTGTATCACACACATCAGTTTGATCGTTCACACAACCATTAAAACTGATTTTTTTCCCATCAATCCAAAACAGTCACGACTTTTTACAAAAAAGTTTTCATTCCGAATCAACAACAATAAAGAAATCCAAGCATTTTTCGAGGACCTTGAAGCAAAAGTCTGATTTTTAAGGACTTTTAAGGCCATAAAATGGGGTGCTCCAAAATTAAGGACTTTTAAGGACCCTACGAATCCTGTTGTATTCTCTGTTCATTAACCCTGTCAGTGCCTAACAATATTTAACATGCGGGGATTTTATTTTAAATGTAGATTGATACGCTCGTACAATGTTCATCAACCCATTTGAGAACAACTTTTAATATACTTTTATGTCCCAAGTAGACAAAGGAAAAATGGGGATAAACAAGGGACATCAACTGTTGTCCTAGTGGCTCTGGTGAAGCATAGCATGAAGGACGTAGGTTGAGGTCTTGTAGGCACTGAACCGATTAAATTCGACATTTCCTCTTTCACATTATTACAAATGCATAAGTTCACTGGAAGGGAGATAACTAAACATGAATAACTGGGAGCTCAGCTTACCCTAATAAGATCCTGCTTGTCTTTGTAGCGGAGCCAGATGAGCAAGAGAATGTATAGGATGATAAGGGAGAGGACCGTGGAGAAGACAGCAGCATTTTCGTTGAGGTTAGCGAACTTGGCCCACACATTGGAGAAGTCAATGGTGTTTGGGGGCACCACGGCATCTGACCCGAACGAGGTCAAGTGGGTGCACATGCACTGAACTTTCCACCGTGAAGTTAGGTCTCCGACCTGCGGTAACAAACAGTTTTATTTACTTTGTCGAGACAGAACTACAACAAACAGATTGTTGTAACAAAAATAATAACACCCCCCCCACACACACACACACGACATAAATACCATCGTCATCCCAAGCCTGCAACTACCACAAACAAGTAAACAGTAGTGAAGTCTGCACTTTGTTCAAGAGGGGTTCATCGCGCTGGAACAATTCTAAGGACACTCCTTCTGAATCTGCCGGCATTTATCTGGCATACTTCTTGAGTCTGTGTAAAACCCTATGCGCTGGCAAGACCTTGAAAGAGGAAGGAGTTGGGGAGTGGGGGACTGGGGTGGGGAAAGAAACCCATGAAACATCAAACTGACACCATCCAGAATAACTGAAGCATCAACATGGGCAGCCAAACAGCCAATTACTATGTTGCGGGCTGGGATTGAACCTTGAGACTTCAGAGGCAAATTATCGTTATTGTCATTGTTCAGCTCTCCCGTTTTTAATTCACCTTGGTCATTAAACATCCACGCCCTGAATGACACTTTTGGTACCATTCAGAGACAGGCCCAGAACAGACAGGCGGGGAGAATCTTCATTGCTGTCCTACGTGTCAACGGCAGAATAGGCAGTGATTCAGTAATTATGTGGTCATTAAAATGGGCAGTAAGTAAGTAATTACGTGGTCATGAAGATAGGCAGTAAGTTAGTAATTAGGTGGTTATTGAAATGGGCAGTAAGTAAGTAATCATGTGGCTATTAAAATGGGTAGTAAGTCAGTAATTATTTGGTCATTAAAATGGGCAGTAAGTCAGTAATTAGGTGGTCATTCAAATGGGCAGTAAGTCAGTAATTAGGTGGTCATTCAAATGGGCAGTAAGTAAGTAATCATGTGGCTATTAAAATGGGCAGTAAGTAAGTAATCATGTGGCTATTAAAATGGGCAGTAAGTCAGTAATTATGTGGTCATTAAAATGGGCAGTAAGTCAGTAATTAGGTGTCATTCAATGGAGTAAGTCAGTAATTAGGTGGTTATTAAAATGGGCGATATGTGATCATTCAATGGCATCTAATAGATGGTCATTCAATGGCAGTAAGTCAGTAATTAGGTGTCAGTCAAATGGGCAGTAAATCAGTAATTAGGTGGTCATTAAAATGGGTGATCATGTGATCATTCAAATGGGCAGTCAATAATTAGGTGTTATTCAATGGCATAAGTCAGTAATTAGGTGGTCATTCAAATGGGCAGTAAGTCAGTAATTAGGTGGTCATTCAAACAGGCAGTAAGTCAGTAATTAGGTGGTCATTAAAATGGGCAGTAAGTCAGTAATTAGGTGGTCATTCAAACAGGCAGTAAGTCAGTAATTAGGTGGTTATTCAAATGAGCAGTAAGTCAGTAATTAGGTGGTCATTCAAATGGGCAGTAAGTCAGTAATTAGGTGGTATTCAAATGGCAGTAAGTCAGTAATAGTGGTCATTCAAACAGGCAGTAAGTCAGTAATTAGGTGTCATTAAAATGGGCAGTAAGTCAGTAATTAGGTGGTCATTCAAACAGGCAGTAAGTCAGTAATTAAGTGGTCATTAAAACGAGCGATCATGTGATCATTCAAATGGGCAGTCAGTAATTATGTGGTCATTCAAATGGGCAGTAAGTCAGTAATTAGGTGGTTATTCAAACAGCAGTAAGTCAGTAATTAGGTGTCAATCAAATGGGCAGTAACTCAGTAATTAGGTGGCCATTAAAACGGGCTGTGCCAATTCCAACACACAGTCCGCTGAGTCTTCGTCCAGCCACATCAAATGCCTGTGGAGTTTGAACTTTGGAGTTTATTCAAGAGGAATCAATCGCACTTGGACAATTCCATACGCGCTCCACCACATCTGCCATCTGTTTTCTGGCAGACTCATTGAGACAGGGCAAAACGCTAGCACTGGCAAGGTCTTGAAATGGAAGAGTAACAGGTTTTTATGAGTGTGTGAGTGTGTGTGTGTGTGTGTGTGTGTGTGTGTGTGTGTGTGTGTGTGTGTGTGTGTGTGTGTGTGTGTGTGTGTGTGTGTGTGTGTGTGTGTGTGTGTGTGTGTGTGTGTGTGATAGGATGTGATTGAATTTCAAAAATCAGATCTTGAGTCCACGGGTCTATCACAAAACAACAACAACAACAACAAAACAACAAAACAACAACAACACAACAACAAAAAACAAATACGCTTAGGCTTTTGTGCTGACAACCTGTTTTTGGTAACTTGATTTAGTTTGTAATTGACACCCTTTCATAACAGGCTACAGCCTAAATGAAGAAATCATCTGAACGTGAATGTGAATCTGAATCTCCATCACCCATTTTAATGGCAGCCTCATCTCAGGGTAGATATCAACATGTTAAGTGGACATAAGTAACACTACAATTAAAACTGACTGACGAAACAAATGGCCATATCGTGGGACATGATCTCACCTCACAACCTTCAGAAGACCAGGAGTTGTTGGTCTCATCCCAGAAGCGACATCCAGATGGCAGGTTGAGTAAAGTGTACGACGTGTTGGACATACTGTCTTTCACAGATACTGTGCCCTCTGTAAACACACATACATGTACACACATACACGCACCCATTGCACACACTATATAGATACATACAGTACATAGATACATAGATACATAGATACATAGATACATAGATACATAGATACATAGCATACATAGATACATAGATACATAGATACATAGATACATAGATACATAGATACATAGATACATAGATACATAGTACATAGATACATAGATACAAGATACATAATACATAATACAGATACATAGATCATAGAACATAGATACAATACATAGATACAAATACATAGATACATAATACATAGATACATAGATACATAGATACATAATACATATACATAGATACATAGATACATAGATACATAGACATAGATACTAGAACATAATACAAGTATAATCAATCAACTACAAAACATACATACATACACATACACAACACATAATACATCATACAAAACAACACACCACAAAACATGCATGCACGTACGCACGTCCGCTCACACACATACACACAAATATATTAGAACGTCAACGTTTCCCTTAACATGACTATTTTATTTGTTTAGTTTCATCTATCATTCTGTAGTCATTAGTTTATTTATCATTTGTTTGCTTGTTTATTTGCTATCCTAACTTCAATGCCGCCTCAGTATCATTTCTTTATGTCCTCCTCTAGCAAGCCATGGTCCACCTACTCCTAATCTTCATCTTGATACCAAGCCAGCTGATGTCTAATCTTCATTTTTGGATACTGATTTAACTGCATTCAATCTTCATTTTGATGCTGATCTGACAGAATAAGAACATTCTGATATCTACCAACATTTCATTGCAGTACAGACACAACACTGCTTTGATTGCCAAGCTAAAACAAAATTCTTATGATGGCTGATTATTAATAATTTGACAGTTTGATCTGTCGATAATCTGAACGATGATAGAATTTCTTCTTGGTTAGTTTATTCACTGACTAGCTGAATAATAAATGAATGTGCTGATCGACTGACCAAATATTATTAAGTTCAATAGTCAGTCATATGATCGATTGTGTGGGTATTCGTTCTTCAACTGCTTGATTGGAGTGACTAATTATCAAGTACTAAATAGGTTGGTCGACTGAATGATTGATCAGTTGAATGATGAAAGAGTGGTAATATTATCAATAACTGAATAATAACAGATGTTAACAAAAGTAGAATACCGTTGCTGTGGTGATACAAATATAAAAGCATGAATGGTTTCTTATTATTTGAGACTACGTAATATGATTATTGAATATGCATGAAATCAACATAACCCTGATCCCATCCCAACCCCTAATGATTGTATTGTGGTCTAAGGCCGATGTAAAATGAACTTTTTGACTCTCTCTGCCTCCCTTCCTGTCTCTCTCTCTCCCTCTCTCTCCCTCTCCCCCCGTCTCTCTCCCTTCTTCTCTCTCTCGGCCTCTTTCACCCGCTTTCTCTCCCCTTCTCTGTCTTTCTCTTTCTTTGTTTCTTTCTTTTTCTTTTCTTTTTTCTTTTTTAAAGGAAAATGGTTTTATTTATTGCTATAATACTGAGGTCCCCACGAGTTTGGAGTGTGGGGACAATCTGTCTGTTTGTCTGTCTGTCTGTCTGTTTGTCTGTCTGTCTGCCTGTCTCTCTCTCACTCTCTCTCTCCCCCATTCACTCTCTCTCTTTCATATAAAAATTGTTTCATTTATTGCAGTTCTTCTTGTAAACCAGCAGGCATTGCCCACTTACTCTTCAATTTAACTCCGACCCAGTAAGTGCCGTTCTCTGTGGTAAGGTAGTTTGGAACGGACACGGTATGCAGCAGCTCCCCCTTGATGTCTGAGTCCAGGGTGGCAAAAGACTCGTAGTGTTCCAGATGGGACCAGTCCTCCTTGGGCACACTGTCTGTGAAGTCGTGGTGTGTCAGGTTGGGACGTATGTTGTACTGCACGTACACGTCGAATGCTTCGTTCACGCCCCTTGGCCGTATGATCACCTGTGAGAATAGATAGGTAGGTAGGTAGATAGATGTGTAGAAAAATGATGAAACCAACACACAGACTTTGTAACAAACTGACTAACTAGAGAGAGAGAGAGAGAGAGAGAAAGAGAGAGAGAGTAAGAGAGAGAGAGACACAGAGAGAGAGAGAGAGAGAGAGAGAGAGAGAGAGAGAAATACAAGGGACTAAATATTATGATATCTCAGGACTGAAGAAGACAATGAGAATGAAAGAGAGAGAGGGAGAGAGACACACGAGCAAACAGACAAACAGACAGATAAAGGAAGGCACACAGAGACTGACAGACAAAGAATTCCTTTTTACGTAAGACACAGGAGATTTTTTTTTCTCAGTTTAGAGGTTCTAGACTTCATGTATACCTGCAGGGAAGAATTTTTGTCCGTGAGGTTGACCGGATGGTAGTTGAACTGAGCCTCTGAGCTGGACACGTCGGTCAGAAGTAGGAACAGACCTGGCTTGTAGGCGTTGGGGGATCCTGCGCGACAGACAGGTAGCTGTAGCTAAAATTGTATTTTATTAAGTGGTATCGCTAGGCAGGTCCTCAAGACCTTGCCAGCGCTTATGGCTTTTGCCGTGATAAAATTGAAAGGGATCAAGATCGTTTATATTTATGTATTACAAGTTCCAGTTTGTGCCTGACCGTTAGTGCAAATCTGATAAGGATCTACCCATGAACCGCTGAGAAGCGTTTGGTGATGTATTTCTGTAACAGATCCCCATCCCCAATCCCCAACCCCACAGCTCTCTCTCTCTCTCTGTCTCTGTCTCTCTTTCTTTCCCTCTCTCTCTCTCTCTCTTTCTTTCTCTCTCACTCTCTCTCTCTCTCTGTCTCTGTCTCTGTTATTGTCTCTGTCTCTCTCTCTCTCTCTCTCTCTGAGTAGCTGGGTGGTTTCTTATAAGTTCAATAGGTTAAGCCTTTGCTTCATGTGCTAATGGTCGTAGGTTCGAACCTGGGGTACTCTACATTAAACTGGCTTTCTTATGCCCAGCTGAACATAATCGTTGTGTTGGTGATGTCAGTGTATGATCAGACATGACTCCACCCCTACCCTCCACTTCCCTAGGACGGCCGGTTTCCCCACAAGCCTGGGGTGGGTGCTGACGTAAAACTGAATCAAATCAAGCTCTCTGAGTCTTTCTGTCTTTCATTTTCAGTTTCAGTTTCTCAAGATGATGTCTCCGCGCTTGGAATGAATTCCATGTGCACTAACGTCACAGGTGCCATGTGATAGTAGTCATGGCATAAGCCTTAAGCCAGGTCGTGAGGTCCTACATAGCATGTTTTACCTAGCCTACATTTCTTTTTACTAGTATTGTGTCATCATTGGAACAATCTTGGTTACATGTAAATGACACGAGTATATGTATATTTTATCTTCAAATAAAAGAACAACAGACCACAGACACTCACACACACGCACACATGCATGCACACCACACACACACGCACATGCGCGCGCGTGCACACACACACATACATGTATGCATGCACACACACACAAATACACACACAGGCTACATGCACACACACGCGCGCGCACGTTCGCACAAACACGCGGGCGTTCACCCGCACACTCACATACGCACAGGCACAGGAACAGGCACAGGCACAGGCACAGGCACATACATCATGTACACACTCACTCACAACCACCACCATATCAACCATTACAACATCAGACTCACGTTCCATCCACATCTCCACAGGTTCCGGAGTGTCCGCCACAGAAACCTTCTCACCCCCACAGCTGTAGCCCAGTGACATCACACCCTTGCCCACACTCGACTTCTGCTCGCTGAACGTGTATGGGTTGTCCGAGTCACCCAGCAACTGTTGTTGATAACAATCAACTATCAGTTATGCCATAATCCAGTTTAAACAGTCACCACAGAGCATATCGCCATTAATGCATTCTTCATGTACTAAGTCCGGTATATTCTGTTATTCCCTTTTAATGCATTTACAGCCATTTAGCTCTGTTATAAAATATACCTATAACCATTTAGCTCTGTTATAAAACATACCTATAACCATTTAGTTCTGTTATTAAACATATTTACGATCACTTAGCTCTGTTATTAGACAATTACGAGCACACTACAGATTCTTTGTTGATGACTTTCAACTTCAGTCTCCGCTTTTCCAAGAGACATCTCGAGAACTGTCTAGAGAAATTAAGAACACCACTGGAAGACAACTGCCTGAACGAAAGCAAAGAAACTGAAAATGAATTGTGAAATAAACAACGGAACTCATGGTATATAAGTATAAAATCAAACCTAAAACAGTAACCTCAAAGATCATGGTTATCTCAGACTGTACTATTAATCTTCAGCAAGGAATCTTGGTATACTTAATCTTTGATACTATTTATTAACGTCTGCGTGCTAGTACTTCTGCTATTGCTGGTGCTAGTGCTGGTGCTGCTGCTATTAATACTACTACTACTACTGCAGATTTCTCGTAACTGATAGATTTTTAGTACTATTTAACAGAAAATGCCCGCCACTGCTTTAATTAATTGTTAGATGCCTGCCACTGCTTCAATTGTTACTCTACCGCTACTATACTGCGACTACTACTACTGCGATTACTATAATGCGACTTCTCCTACTCCTCTTACTAATACTTCAACTACTACAACAACTTCCACATTTACTACGACTGCTATTATCACCATAATGGCTACGCACCATTGTGTTCATGTTTGGACAGTCACTGGCACCAGCCAACACAGAGGTGGGCATGCTGAAGGACCCCACGTCAGTGCCCATGGCTTGCTTTCCTCCACCTGCACCACCACCACCATCTGCAACATAGTCCTCAGTCTTAAACTAGTCTCGTATTCATTCTTCATCATATTTGGCTACCCATCCTACACGCATTCTTACCAACAAATGCCTATCAATTAACATAAGAAAGAGAGTTCTTGAATGTTATATAAAACCAATACTGTTGTACGGTTGTGAGGTGGGGACGAGCAAAGCCAGAACAAGATTGAGGCAGCCGATATGTGGTTTCTAAGAAGAATGTTGAGAGTTCCATGGACAGCAAAGAAAACAAACGAGACAGTCTTGATGGAGGCAGACACAAATAGATCATTCAAAAGGAAGATTAGGAAAAGACAGGCAACATTTATAGGCCATTTTATGAGGAAAGGGGAATTAGAGCTCCTGGTCGCAACGGTAAAGCTGGAGGGAAAGAGAGCACCAGGTAGACCCAGGGAGAAGATACTAGACGGACTTGCAGAGTGGCTGAGGACAAGGACGGTGGAAGAGATGCTTGAGGCAACAAGAGATAGAGACAGATGGAAGTCCATGATCGCCAACGCCATGCGGCAAGGTACCTGATGATGATGATGATGATCCTAGATGATTTGTGATAAGAATATTTGGAAGAAATGGTAATGAATTATTCAATAATGCAGAATGCTATTGTTTTGTGGAGGTTGTCTTGCTTTTATTTTTTTTTTAGGATCAGCGCACTCAGGGAGGTTACCTTTGTGCTCACCTTTTTTTTCCCCGTCTCATTTTCTACGACACATCAATGGCCACAAAAGCTGGAACAATTTTTACAATGCGATGATGATGATGTCGATGAGGATGATAATCATGATGCTATGGAGTTCTATATAGGATGGAGATTCTGCGTGACAGGGCTGTTCTCTACGCTTACTATCAAACATATCCTGGCGTCAACCAGGCCCGAGAGATACAGACACCTACGGTGCTCATCAGAATATTTGAGCAACATCCTCAACGGCGCATCCGTGAAATGGATGAGACTCTACGGCATGGTCCCAGTCATCCCACTGAGTCCATAGCACACCCAACTCTGGGTAAGAACCGTTTAGACCGAAAAATCCCACAATGATTTTTGAAGGGACGAAGGATATTTGAACCCACAACCTTCCAGTCGGCAGTCCGTTAAGCTAACCACTACTCCACGGCGACTGGTTCATGCTTTTATTATTGCCTACCATCAAATTGTTTCTGTTTAATTGTTGCCTGCTATCAAAGCGGCACACAGTATATAATCTAGATGATTCCATGACTAATATACGTTACTCTTCCAGGTCTAAAAGGGCTCTGCTGTTCTCGTATGCTGTTTCTTTTGGCATGCTTGTTTGTTTGCTTTGATTTATTTTGTTTGTTTGTCCTATTATAGAACGCATCTTTGATCATCCTATCGGCATTCAAGCAGTTGGCCCGTCCACTATCCAGCACAGACATGACATTTTTTTCTAAGGCCAACAACAACACGGAAATCATTCATTTTCAGCTTACCTGTGGAATTGGTCCCATTCACTTTCAGTTTCTGCAGTTTCATGCCAAACCTGGGCGTGTTGAATGCTCGTTCTGTGTTGTCGTTGTCATCAGACTTGTCGTTTACTGTGTCCGCCACAGTCCCCAGGGCAGAATTGCCTGTCCCCGCCACTTTAGCATCCTACAGAGATAACAGATATTAATTATAGGGAGGAGGGAGAAACTTAACGTCGTGTGTATGTCTGTGATTGCTGTTCCTTTTGTTTCTTAATTTGTTTCTTATTTTGTTGTTGTTTTTGGTTGGCTGGTTGGCATTTTACTTCTTATGAAACATGTTTCACTTGACTTGAAACAAATATACAAGTTTTCCACAATTTAAAAACTGTTGTTTTTGCTAATCTCCGCCAACATTTAATTAAATCCTGGGACCATCACCAGGAGGCGAGAAGCTGACAATGGAAAACTTATTTCATTTCAAAATGATGGGATGGTGTTGATTTTAACATTTGTCATAACATCGAACTTTATATAGGCCTGTTGATGAAAAAACGGTAATTTGTAAAAGTATAAGTATTCTGAGAACATTATTAGAAACTGCGTCTAAATGTATAGACAGAAGAAACTTTATTTCATCAGACGCCCAAATATAAGGTCTCTGTCGATAGTTACACGAGGAAGCTTAATTTCATGCCATCAGTACTACACTTACAGTCAGAAAATCCCTAATGTTATCTTTAGAAGGCTAAAAATCAAAATATGATCAGAAGTCAAACTATTGCCATTACAACTTGAAGCCTTATGTTACCATAAGAAACCGTAGTCCAAGATTAGCAACATAACTACATCTAAGCTTTCTCATTCTTTTTCTTTTCGGTCGCTATCACTTTTGAAATTTAGTCTTGATAATGACATAGGTTGTGTTTTGTATAGCATCCACAGGCCTATGCAGCCTCTCGTCGGCCAGATCTCCTTCCTCAGCGACCGGTGGCTCTTACATGTACAGTCGTGGAGGATGTGTTCTGCTGTCTGGTCAGCTTCCCCACAGGGGCACCGGGGAAATGGTACAAGTCGGAAGCACTTGTTCACATGGTTCTGTCTGTTGTGTCCAATCTGTAGGCGGAGGATAATGACTTGCTCTTGCCAGTACAGCTGGTGGTAACTGTCATCCAGATGGAGTGCTCTGAACAGAGACGTGATGATGGTTTTCATCTCTGTGAGGCAGATGTTGACCTAAGCTTTTAATCTACAATGACCATCAGAAAGAGCACGGCCCGGGTGTTTGATACGCTTCAGTCTGCTAGGAGCATTCTAGATGTCAGAATCATTTTAGTTTTACGTTATGTTCTCACGAAAACACTCAAACAATTCTAACATTTAAGATACTTCAAGGAGACAGAATCATGTATTATACATATGGGCCCTGCAGGACAACGTACAAGAATCATGTATTATACATATGGGCCCTGCAGGACAACGTACACCACACAAGCAAATCATGTGTTATACATCTGGGCCCTGCAGGACAACGTACGCAGGAGTATGAACGTATACCACACAAGCAAATCATGTGTTATACATCTGGGCCCTGCAGGACAACGTACACCACACAAGCAAATCATGTGTTATACATCTGGGCCCTGCAGGACAAACGTTACACACACACAAGCAAATCATGTGTTATACATCTGGGCCTGCAGGACAACGTACACCACACAAGCAAATCATGTGTTATACATCTGGGCCCTGCAGGACAACGTACACCACACAAGCAAATCATGTGTTATACATCTGGGCCCTGCAGGACAACGTACGTAGGAGTATGAACGTACACCACACAAGCAAATCATGTGTTATACTTCTGGGCCCTGCAGGACAATGTACACCACACAAGCAAACCCTTACCGTCTGCCTTCTGAGTTCATCACGCCGTTGTCTTTCAGCATCCAGTGGTGTGATGTAAATCTCATAGATGTCGTCAGGATGTTCCAGATAGGTCATGGCATCAAAGACACGCTCCTGCAGGGAGTTCTTCCCCTCACATTTCATCAGATTGATGTCAGATGACGTCACACAGGGGCATCTGGTTTGCACGTCAGGGCTCTTCATAACCTGTGAAGAAACACATACACATAAAATATTCGTCCTGGACACCTATGCCGGTACAAATAGTTGCTAACCTCTTTGTTAGAAACACATACGCGACTAAGAACATAGGCGTCTGTATTTAAAAGAAAGTGTTACGTAAGTGGACATCATAGTAGAGTTGTTTCTTTGAGGTACAGTCCTGATTTATCCCCCAGTTCTTTATGTCTGTTTGGACGATGGAGTGATGCCATGAGATCTGCCGACCGAGCCCCATGCGACCGCTCTAGTTCATTTTACATCTCTTAGAAGTGTGTGGTTTTCATTTCCTCCCCTGGTTTTTACTTAGAACCGAAAAAGCCGTGGAGTGAAACCATAACTCGTTCCAAATGAAAGGCATGTCAACTTATAAAAAGACAAAGGAACAGTAACAACTACACAAATCATATCCTTCATATCGACATATACTTACAGATATAAATCTGTTTTCTTGATCCTTCGTATCAACCAGGTTTTTAAAACATATTTTAATCATAAACAGAGGCTTTAGAATGAGATTAAACGCAATGGACACTCCTCCTTTTCCACCTGTCTTTGGCGAAATGGTTGTCGTGTGGCGTTGGGAGCTGGAAAGCGATTGTCGAGTTAGTGGTGAGGCATTGTTGCTCTGGGGTCTGTTCAGAATCCTCGGGTGTTCCTTGTTAACTCTTGTTAACTTGTTAACATTAACATCAGAAATTATTTGGGTAAGAAGAACTCTATACCATTTTGTTTCTAAAATTTTGAACATGTTTTCAATCGTAAATAAACTTAATACAAGTACATTTTCATGTTCAGTATGTTTTCAGTCATAAGTAAACGTAATACAAGGACACCCAAGAAAAAGATTAAACACATTAATATTAGAAATATAAACATATTAACAATAGAAATGCTCTGGATATGAACTGCATACAGTTTTGTTTCCTTGTGTTCCCTCGATAGTCCATATCGACTAAAGTATAAATATTTTCAAAAATGGGAGAGAGGGGGGAACACTTTTGTGGTGCATCAAGTACTTTACTCATGCCTTACCTTTCGGAACAACAGGCAGTCATCAAAGATGTAAGTGAACAGTTCATCATATGTGGGATCTTCAGGCAGCAAGCTAAGCTTGGCAGCAGCAGCTTCATATGGTGTCCTCGGATCATCTACAGCCTCCAACATCCACTCACTGATGGGCGGCTCCGTCGACACCGTAGGCATCGTGGTGATGGAAGGGGTAGTGGTAGTAGTAGACCTGGAGGTGGTGGCGAGAGTGGAGATGGTGATGCCGCTGATGGTGTAGTTGCTGCCGTCAAAGGAGAAGCTGCCCGTGACACTGCGAGACGGAATTGTCATGGTCACCGTCGTTGTCGTGGGTGTCGTAGTCGTCACCACTGTGGTGGTCGTTGTGGGCATGGGCGTGGTGGTGGTGGTGGTGGTGGTTGGGGTGGTGGTAGGGGAGCTAGTGGTGGTGGACCAGGCGGAGAAAGCTTCTGTGGCTGTGGAGTATTCACCGAAGGTGATGTTGCGGGCCGCTAAGATCTCAGCCACCGTGGTGGATTCAGGCTGTGCCGCAGCAGCAGCAGCTGCTATTTCTCTGGGTGACTTCTTGGTCTCGGTAACTGTGGCTGGAAAAATGTTGCCCAGACCACCCAGCGTCTCTGCCATCAGAACAGCATATAATTACTGTCCCTGTCACTGTTCGTTCAATCGCGCGTCAAAGTACGTGACTGATGCCATGTGCCCGGCACCACACAAACGAAAACACGAATACACAATCAGTTGTCTTAGGCCATTAGTGCAATACAGCAAAATATCAAATAGATATGGGCAAACGTGGTATTGAAACCGATATCGATAAAGAACGGAATCATGCCTTATTAAACTGGATAAACACACACGTAAGTGGGCACACAACACACTTTGCCATATTTAACCTTCATACTCATTATCACACATGCATTCACTCTTTTTTCTTCCCACCGCATTATGAGACAGAACAGCAAATTCAACCAGTTAGATCACCCAGTAACTGGTCATTACATTTTCATCATTATTATCAGGTGCCCTGCTGCATGGCGTTGGCGATCATGGACTTCCATCTGTCTCTGTCTTTCGTTGCCCCTAGCATCTCCCCCACCCTCCTCGTCCCCAGCTACTCTGCAAGTCCGTCCAGCATTTTCTCCTGGGTCTACGGTCTACCCGGTGCTCTCTTTCCCTCAGCTTTCCCGTTGTGACCAGGTGCTCCAAATCCCCTTCCTCATAAAATGGCCTATAAATGTTGTCTGTCTTTTCCTAATCTTCCTTATGAGTGATCTACTTGTGTCTGCCTCCATCAAGACTGTCTCGTTTGTTTTCTTTGCTGTCCATGGAACTCTCAACATTCTTCTTAGAAACCACATCTCGGCTGCCTCAATCTTGTTCTGGTTTTGCTTGTTGACTGTCCACGCCTCACATCCGTACAACAGTATTGGTTCTATATAACATTCAAGAACTCTCTTCCTGATGTTAACTGATAGGCATTTGTTGGTAAGAATGCTTTTCATCTTCTTGAATGCTGTTTTGGCTTGACCGATTCTGCCGGCTATTTTACATAGAAAAAAGGGTGGGGGCTGCCATGCTATGGATTAACTCCATTCTTTATTGTAATTATGTTATTGTTACGATGAAATAATAATTGGGAAATGTGCAGATGGTGTCAGTTTTTTGTTTCGCTTGGATAATGCAAAACTTAGTCTTCAGTCCATCAGGTTTAGATGGATCTGAGGTTGTTGGACCTTTTGCATGGAGTGTGCTGGTGTGTCCAATTATCTGGTACTGTTTTGTGACAAGAGCAGCAGCAACAATAACAAGAGCAAACAATCCCTCTCTGCTCCCTTTTCCCCGCACATATACAAACGAACATAACAGGTACACCCACATAATGTCACTTGGCACATGGGTCCAATCACATGCATTTGGCACAGGCACATACATTCACACAGACACAGCACAGACAGACAGACAGACAGACACACACACACACACACACACACACACACACACACACACACACACACACACACACACACACACACACACACACACACACACACACACTCACACACTTGTCTTCTGATTTACGGTGATTAATATGCGAACAATTCAGCAACAACAACAGAAACAATAACAGCAACACCACTGACAACAAAACATCAAACGACAAATACCATTACTATCACTACTATAATTATTACTACCACATACTACCACCACTTCTACTACTATTACAACCACTACTGTTGCTACTATCACCATTGCTGGCTACAGCTACCCTGCTACAACTTCACCAAGAATAAAGAGAAAAAAAACCCGAAAACAACAAAAACAAAGAAAGAAGAACAACACCACCATTAACAGCACCACCACCACAATCCCCACCACCGACAAAATTTGAACATCTATTTTTGAGCAGATATTTTCCAGTTTCTGCTGTTTAAAAAAGTATTGGCAGTCTGCTTTTTTTTTTTTTTAATGACAACGCACCTCCAGCGAAAGAAGACGCATCGTCCACCGTTGCATCCTGCATAGTGCTAGTGCCATTGGCCAGGTCACCAAAAGCGTCAGCTGCCGAGGACTGAAACAGAAATTCAAGACATCAACATCGTGTTCATTATTCGTTGATCTGGCCAACTCCTTGTCCCCAGGCTCGTCAAAAATAAATGAGGGAAAAATGAAAAGCTATGCTACTCTCTCTTCTGTTTCAGTTGCAGCTGAAATGATTGACAATATAACATCCGGAAAGAAAACTTTCACCTATTATTTGTCACACCATTCTTATTATTGAAGTTGTAATGATCTGTCTTTAGTTGTAAGAGATGAATGGACGTGTTTCTTTCCTTGCATAATATAAGTATTATTGTATTATACTCGAGTTTATGTTCAACCGCTTTGTAAAGGCCACTGGCCAAATACAAGTTTACAACTATTTGTCAATAAACACACACAGACGCACACAAACACAGACGCGCGCGCACACACACACACAACACACACACATACAAACGCATTCATTTACATGTATTCTCTTTCTCCCTCCCTCCCCCACTCTCTCCCTCTCACTCTCTCTCACATACTGACACAGAGATATATACATATCTGTATATGTATATATATATATATATATATATATATATATTATATATATATATATATATATATATATATATATATATACGTATGTATGTGTTATATATATGTACACACGTATGTATGTATATAGATATATATAGATAGATATATATATGTACACACACGCACGTTCTCTCTGTCTGTCTGTTTGCTCTCTCTCTCTCTCTCATACACGCACACACACACACACACACACACACACACACACACACACACACACACAAACACACACACACACACACACCATTTCCCTCGTGCCAAATCACATCAGTCCATAAACAAAAACCTTCTCACCCTGGATCCTGTGACACAATGTCAGGATTGCTGGTCATTGTCTTGATGGTTCCGGCACACTTGGTCGCTTGGTTGGCATTGTCCACTCGCTTGGCCACCGAGCCCAGAGTGTTCACTACGGCTTCTGTCGACTGTAAATGTTGTTCGAAATGTTATTTTTCGACTTGCTAAACAAGGTATTTTCAGTATAAAGTAAGTATTGAAGTATACACTGTGTAGATTGAAAAATGGCATGAAAATGTAAAAGTTCAGAGCACAGTCTCCAAGATTTTTTTTATATTTGTAAATGGAGAACAGAATTAGAGAGTAGTGCCACAACATTTTTCTGAGAAGATGTCAAAATTGCTTTTGAAATAAAGAAATATCTACTTACCTTACCAGGCATGTGCATATTTTCCACCAGAAAAATGCGATTTTGTAATTGTAAGCTGCTCATTGAAATAGATAGAAAGTATGAAATTCCAAGTAAAGACAGAAATGTAGTTATCATATACATGCCATGGGTGACGAATACAATCCTTTTTCATAAACATCCAATGTATGTTGCTATCATGAATGCATTTCTCACCTGCGAAGTATTTGCAACTGAAATCGATGTTTACAGTACGCAGTTTTAAGTCAAATAATTCAACAAACATATTGCTTGATTTGGCCGAATTTCTTGAATGACGCAAAGCTGTTTAAGAATGATGTTTCTCTATTTTTCTGTAATCACTGATTGACCACTTCATCTTTTATGCGTTAATGTTCGTGTTTCCTTCATACACACAGCCAAAAAGAGCAGATTGTTTACTGTTCATAAAAGCTTATTGTCTGTCAAATGCTGCTTTACAAAACTGTACATAATTATTTTGTATAATTTAGTATCATCGGTTGTATTAGGAGGTGAAGGCAAAGCAGAAAGAGAAATAAGATTAAAACTGATATTGATAGTTGAACTTAAGAAGAGAAAATGGTGGAGCAAGATAAAAAACAGAAACAGGAAAATACAGACGATACAGAGATACAAACAATTTAATAACAGACTCCAGATCAAACAGAAGAAGGAAACACACGCACACACACACACACACACACACACACACACACACACACACACACACACACACACACACACACACACACACACACACACACACACACACACAATCAAGAAGAATATAAGACATACCAATTAGAAGAGTAAGAAAACGAAACAGCCAAATTTCAATAGTTATTTTCAATAGCTTACCTCAGCTAGTTTCTCCTGTTCCTCTGCCGATGATGACTGTAATCATACACATGAAATTAAAGATCGGTTTATACGGTTAAGGCGTGAAAAAAAAAACAGCTAGATATTCTGCACGTTTCCGGACAGACAAACAGACAGACCGGCAGATAGGCAGAAACACAAACTCATCCCTTTATCACCAGATTAACGAATGTTGCACTGACACATTTTCACGACTTTTTTTTTTCGTTTTATTTCATTTTTGGTTACTTTTCTGTTTGTATGTATGTTTGCTTGTTTGTTTTTCTAGAAATGTGTTTTAACCATTAAATACATACAGGTATAAAGTGTCATGCTTGCATTCAGTACAGTTAACCACTCATAGCAGATAACCCGACAGAAGTTCCTGCATCTCTCTGGAACCTGAACACCATACTATACCACCACCATTCCTTCTCCTCATCGCCACCTCCACTCTTTGATCTTGAAAAAAAAAAGCCTAGAGAATAGCTTAGATGCGAACATGGATGGCTCTGATCAACAATGTACAGCAACATCTGAAAGTTCATCAATGATCTGAACTACTGTCACAGCAAGCACACTGTTTACACATCTCTCTCCACAGGCCCATCTTCAAACACACATCTTATGCAAATGAAACAGTCAGAGCTATTTGAGCTAATTCATACAAATTTCCAGCCGCTTAACATCATCGACCAAGCCCCCCCCCTCTCCCTCCATACAAGTATGTAAAGGTTTTCCAATAACCTTGAGGTCGCAGGGGAGAGAGATGGTAAAGACCTCAATTTTTTACGGACCAGCATTATAAGAGTCGTGCCCAAATAGTCTCCTTCATTGCTTTACCTCCGACAACCTTGAACAGGATCAGATGCCTATTCAGAGCTGGCAGTGGATTGCAGGCCGCACGCACAGTTTTTTTTTCTGAAGGCAGACACGAACCACTGCAGTCAGACTGGAAGGTAAAAAGATGTACCTCCAGTTTTACAGATGGCTGTCATGTCCTGCTGGTGTCAGACTCTGGACAGCTCCAATATCATTATCATGATCCCCTGGGACAGCGTGTCACAGACCACTCTCTCACGGTCTCTGCGCTTCTTTTTGTATTTCTTCTTCTGTTATCTGTCCACTTGTATCATTATGGGTGTCGTGGGGAGATAGGGCCGATGGTCAGCAGTGAGCTAGATGGACTGAAGAGGAGAAGTGACGTGTGACGTCAAAGTCTCCTTCTCACCGTCGATCCAGATCTTCCTTATTCTGCCTTTCCCTTTAAATCCACTTTTTTAACGCTTATTAGGCCAGCTGGTGAGGTTGCATTCTGATCAGATAACCACTTAACTCTTTGTTGATGATTATGATGGTAGTACAGCTCTGACTGTTTCATTTGCATAATCTGTCTGATTATTGCTTCTACCATCTGTCTGATCTTGGTATGTCTGATCATGTCACATCTGGCCTTCTTGACAGCCATTCTTAAACAAGGCATTTCACAGGTGGTAATTTTGTGCCCTAGGGATTTGGTCAGGAGCAGGAGCAGGGTCCAGGTCTCTATACTTCAACCACACATGCTACATGTAAAAGCAAACCCTACCAATAAATGCAAACCCTGCCACTTACGTCAGCATTGAGAATGGCGTCAGCAGCACCACCGATCAGACGGATGGCGGTGTCAGGGTCAGCATTGAGGGCCAGGTCCAGGAGCGAACCCAGGTCTTCCAGAGACGTGTTGGACGTGCGCACCTCCACGATTTGTGACGTCAGACTGGCCAGTCCCGCCCTCTCTGTCCAAAGCAGGATGCCAAAGGAGAAGTGAGCGGAGGAGAAGTGGCTGGCTGGGAAGCTCACCTGTATAGCAAACATTATAAAGAGTTCACATGGTACGAGTGTATTTATTTGTCAATGAACACAATGTATCATTCACAAAGTGGACGTCGAAAGGGTTGAAAGCAAGAAAACAAAAACAAGAAGAAAAATCGCAAACCACAACACACACACACACACGCACACACACACACACACACACACACACACACACACACACACACAGACACACTACAACATAGCCACACACACAACATAAACTTACACTATACACACACACACACACACTTGCACATATGCCACACACACACACAAAACAAAGAACGAATGACTCAAAGAAAAGAAAATAAAGCAGTAGTTTTAAATCAACAAAGGTCAATGAAAAGAAAACAAAGACAATAATGGTTAGAAAAGAAACAGAAAAAAGGAAAAAATTAGCAACAACAAAAACAAGCAAACAAAACCAAAAAAATTAAGAAGACGGATGAAAGAAAAATATCGAAGAAAGACACATAAAGAAACAGATTTAAAAGGAAAAGGAAAAGAAGAAAAAGCCTATAGAATTTAAACGAAAGACGGTGTCCTTGCTTCAGTTCTCTGTACAAGATCATATTTGCCACACGCATGTCTTGCACACGGACAACATATCCTGTCAAACGAAGCTTATGAGCAGACACACTCAGTTGGTGACACGTACCGCATTAAGAACTGCCTATAGTCCTCGCAAGCACAAAGACTTTTTTAAAGTGTGAAAAGGACGTACAATCCTCTCTCTACTTCCTTGCCCTTTGATACCAGTAGTAGTTCTATTTGCTCTCTGACTGCTCACATGCAGAACTCCTTCAAAGCAAAAATCCCGGACGAGCCCCCATAGACTAGGTAGAACATAGGCTAGGTAGGCCTCAGGACCTGGCCAGCTCACAGGTTTATGTGCAGGCTTAAGGCATGCGCCATGAACACCATACACATGGCACCTGTGACGTTAGTGCATATGGAATTCATTCCGAGCGCGGAGACGTCGTCTTGAGAAACTGAAACTGAAACGAAAAGGCAAAATAGTGCACACAGAAGAGAAACAACAACAACAACAACAACAACAACAAAAACAAAACAAAACAAAACAAACAACAAAAACAAAAACAAAGAACGATTAAGACCGAACTCACCTTGCCATTATAGACAGTGAGGTCGTCCATAATAAGGGCAGTATCATTGAAACAGGGTTGATACTCATACAGCCAGAAGTTGTTGGTTGTGGTGGTACGGAACATGGTCTTGTTGCCCACTACAGTGGAGGCTGCCAGCAGTTCTCCGAACTCCCTGGCCATGGCTTCCTGAAATAGGTCCTCAGAGATTATGTTTGTTTCTGTCTGTCTTTGTTTTAAACAAAGAGTGACGGACATCTATTACAGTTTGTGGCCTACCTATCTACCTGCCTACATACATGCATACACGCATACAGGCATACATACATACATACATGCATACATACATACATACAGACAGACAGACAGACAGATACACGGTACACACATAGATAGGTAAATAGATAGATAGATAGATAGATAGACAGATAGACCGGTAGATAGATATACAGACAGGCAGACGGACAGACAGACAGACAGATAGATAGATAGACAGATAGAGAGACAGACAGACAGATAGATAGTAGATAGATAGATAGATACATAGATGCATAGATAGATAGATAAAACGGATTTGTGCATTTAACGCAACACACATGCGTACACACACATACAAACACGCACGCACACACACACACACACACACACACACACACACACACACACACACACACACACACACACACACACACACACACACACACACACACACACACACACACACACACACGGATACACACAGGCTATCAACAGGAAGATTGTGAGAATGAAACATATGAAGTAGGAGAAGAAAATATGAAGGAGAGAAGGAGTTTGGAAACTTGGAGTTCGTTCAAACGGATCATTGCACTCGGACAATTCAATGTCGCTCTATCCAAATCTGTCAGCAATTAACTTAAGTGATTTGGCAGACTCCCTGAGCCTGCGCCAAATCTTATGCGCAGGCAAGATTTTGAAATGCAGAGGGGGTTGGGAGTGGAAGAGACTTATGAAATACTCTGCTGATCCCACCAGAATAGTGGATACATTTAAGAGGGGCAGCGACCACGCCAGTTTTTAATGTTGCGGGCTGATAATGAACTCGATATATCAGATCTTGAGTCCAAGGCTCTATCAAAAGAATCAATCAACCCGTAAAAAGAGAACACAAAATCCTTCATTGGCTCACCTTCATGCCCGACTCTGGCATGCAAAACATGTGGAAGGATAGATCTCGTCTGACGTCATGGTTGAGATCTGGATCTTGTGAGTGCGAGATGTCCAAAATGGCGGTGGCGTAGACCATGATGGTGGCCACATCTCCCCCAGCGATCGAGGAGACTGGGTCTGACATCTTCACCTGTCAACACGATTGAAGCAATGACCACATGCAGGCCCAACCAACAGTCTTTTGTCCACTGCATTACGTAAATGTCACATTGTACAATTCCACCTTACAACATATGTGTGGTTCTTATTTTCATGTTTATTCAGTTACAAATTATTCTAAGTTTCTGTAATGGCATCAGTCCTGGTATACATATTATATGTAGTTACAGTAAACTCTACATCAAAATGACTGCCAGCTATCAAGAGGAACAAGAACACAATTTAAAAATAGAACGAGAACGCGAATCTAATAAAAACTCCAGGAAAAGAAAAGAAAAAAAGAACTACCAACCAACCTATCAACCGGATAAACACCACAACCAACCCACCCACCAACCGAATACTGTGACTACCTGTAGATAGATGTCTTGAGTAGCGGCCACCAGACTGTAGCCCACAGGAGCCACAGTGACAGTCAGACGGTACAGGCCGTAGGGCAGGGCCCGGGGAGGTAACACTAGCGTGGCGCTGCTGTCCTGGAAACGACATACGCTGTGGGCGGTTGTCTCCCTTACCTCTCCCTGCTCGTTCACATGTACTAAGGCCGTCTGAAACAGAGACGACATAATGATGTCATTATTATCATGGAACAGGCACAGAAACATACACTAGGAGCCTGTCTACCATACATGATATTTCTCATAGTACCTTGTCCTCCTCCTCTCCCCTAATTTCCGTGAAGAGTCGTTGGGACATCGAACTACAGAAATATTTATCAGATTCTTCCAGCTTTTTGTTTGTTGTTTTGCCAAAGTCTGGGTCTCTGCAAATGTTTTCTCTGTCTATTCTGCAATGTTGTCGATCCATCGTTTTTTCTGTCTTCCCCTCCGTCTCCTTTTCCACAAAAATTCCCTAGAGAAATAATTTAGCACGGGACTTGGATCTTGTTACATAGCCATTATCCGTTCCAAATTGATGTCGGCAGATCGTGATATTATGTATGATCAGTGTATCTAATGTTTAGTATCTTGCGTAACACCTCATTTTCATGGATTGGATTCCTCTTTCCAAATCCCCTGTAAGCGTTTAAGTCTCACATACATACAGGAAGGTTGAATGTACCAGTGTACGTAAGAGCCTGATCTTGTCTGTGATGGAGATGTTCTTATCCTTCCTTAGCGTTTTAACCTAGAGAGTGCAGATGCGTATTTGCTTCCCTTGGGTGGATTTCTGGTTTGAGTTCTTCATTGTTAATTAATGACTGTGACGTTACCTACACTGTTTAACAGCGCTTAGTAAAAGAAATTGTGCCATAGATAATCGGATTTTTTTTTCAGTGGGGTACGTGTCTGCTTCAAAAGTTTGTTTCCTTTGTCTTGTTACAGACCAGACAATTAATTGTGTCTAGTTAAAGGTCTTTCTTGTTCGTCTGTTTTGTTGTTTTGCTGTTTGTTTGTCCTTACCATTGCAAGGCATACAACCCTACTTTCGCTCTATTGGGGTTGAACACACAAACACACACACACACACACACACACACACACACACACACACACACACACACACACACACACACACACACCACGCACGCACGCACGCACGCGCACAAGGTAGACAACCTTACTTTTCCTCTACTGGGATTGAAGATACACAACACACACAAACACACACACACACACACACACACACACACACACCACACACACACACACCACACACACAGAGTGACACCTACATCTCATACTCACCCACCCTTGCACCACCAACCGTTCTTCCTCCTCAGTTAACCCTCATCCATATCCCGCCTCCAAGCCCACTCTTCTTTCCTCCACTCCCATACACACAACCACCAACCTTCCAGGAATAATCCATCTCGGTGACATTCAGCGGACAGTTGACAGAAGCGTGCACGTTGATCCGCGTCTCCAGGGACCGCTTGTTGAGGGCGGGCTCGTCCAGAGTGCTGTTGGCATAGGGCGGATCCAGGAGCACAGTTGGGGGCAGGCAGTTGAGGGCGTCCCTCTCGGAGTTGTCGACGACCACGGTGGGGCAGAGGGTGGTGGACATGGTGCTGAAGACGTTGGTGGCAGTCAGGCTGACATGGTAGTTACCTGTGGCTGGGTACTGAAGGTTCCCGTCACACAGAAGAAGAGAACACATGATTGTGTGCATTGATAAAAAGCTACCGCTACATTGCATTATCAGTACATTGTATTATCGGTCATATAAGTCGTGTGTGCTTTGATAAAGGTTACCGCTACATTGCATTATCAGTCCTATAAGTCGTGTGTGCATTGATAAAGGTTACCGCTACATTGCGTTATCAGTCTATAAGTCGTGTGTGCTTTGATAAAGGTAACTGCTACATTGCATTATCAGTCCTATAAGTCGTGTGTGCTTTGATAAAGGTTACTGCTACATTACATTATCAGTCATATAAGTCGTGTGTGCTTTGATAAAGGTTACTGCTACATTGCATTATCAGTCCATATAAGTGTGTGTGCTTTGATAAAGGTTACTGCTACATTGCATTATCAGTCTATAAGTCGTGTGTGCTTTGATAAAGGTTACTGCTACATTGCATTATCAGTCATATAAGTTGTGTGTGCTTTGATAAAGGTTACTGCTACATTGCATTATCAGTCATATAAGTCGTGTGTGCATTGATAAAGGTTACCGCTACATTGCGTTATCAGTCCTATAAGTCTGTGTGCTTTGATAAAGGTAACGCTACATTGCATTATCAGTCCTATAAGTCGTGTGTGCTTTGATAAAGGTTACGCTACATTACATTATCAGTCCATATAAGTCGTGTGTGCTTTGATAAAGGTTACTGCTACATTGCATTATCAGTCATATAAGTTGTGTGTGCTTTGATAAAGGTTACTGCTACATTGCATTATCAGTCATATAAGTCGTGTGTGCTTTGATAAAGGTTACTGCTACATTGCATTATCAGTCATATAAGTTGTGTGTGCATTATAAAGGTTACTGCTACATTGCATTATCAGTCATATAAGTTGTGTGTGCTTTGATAAAGGTTACTGCTACATTGCATTATCAGTCATATAAGTGTGTGTGCTTTGATAAAGGTTACTGCTACATTGCGTTATCAGTCATATAAGTCGTGTGTGCTTTGATAAAGGTTACGCTACATTGCATTATCAGTCATATAAGTCGTGTGTGCTTTGATAAAGGTTACGCTACATTGCATTATCAGTCTATAGTCGTGTGTGCATTTTATAAAGGTTACCGCTACATTGCATTATCAGTCATATAAGTCGTGTGTGCATTGATAAAGGTTACTTGCTACATTGCATTATCAGTCATATAAGTCGTGTGTGCATTAATAAAGGTTACGCTACATTCCATTATCAGTCAATAAGTCGTGTGTGCTTGATAAAGGTAACTGCTTACATTGCTTACAATCATATAAGTCGATGTCTGATTTTGATAAAGTTACCTGCTACTTTGCATTAAATCAGTCATATAATGTGTGGCATTGATAATGGTTACTCTACGTGCATATCGTCATAATTTGTTGCTTTGAAAAGTTACTGCTACTCATTAATCAGACATATAGGTCTGTGGCATTGATAAGTTACTGCTACATGCATTTCATCATAAAGTCGTGTGTGCTTGATAAGGTTTTGCTACGTTCATTTCAACATCAGTCGTGTGTGCATTGAACAGGTTATGCTACGTTGCATTATCGACTACAATCGTTGTGCATGATAAATGGCTACGTACTCGTTACCAATCATAAAGTCGACAATGTCACATGATCTTCTCATTCCATGCAGTTTATAAACAAAGTAATGTGCAAAGTCGGCACAAGCTCACCACCGACCACGCGTACCAATTATCACCACCACCATTGCACCACACCTGCCATTTACTTACCAGTGTGTCACAACAAGTGACGTCCTCACCACAATAGACAGGGAATTGTTGAAAATCAAAAGTCGAATATGTACGTCAACTCAAAAAAAAAGTCTCATCCAGAAAGTGATGTTCTCTCCACCTGAAGACCAGAATTTAGAAAATCTTAAGTTGAAGTTTAAATAAATAGCTTGCCTACTCCGTCCAGTTTGTGGAGTGAAAAGACGATAAGGCGACAATGAAAACAACTGAAAAAGAAGAAGAAGAAGAAGAAGAAAGAAGAAGAAGAAGAAGAAGAAGAAGAAGAAGAAGAAGAAGAAGAAGAAGAAGAAGAAGAAGAAGAAGAAGAAGAAGCGAAGAAGAAGAAGAAGAATGCGAAGAAAGAAGAAGAAGAAGAAGGAAGAAGAAGAAGAAGAATGCGAAGAAGAAGAAGAAGAAGAAGAAGAAGAAGAAGAAGAAGAAGAAGAAGAAGAAGAAGAAGAAGAAGAAGAAGAAGAAGAAGAAGAAGAAGAAGAAGAAGAAGAAGAGAAGAAGAAGAAGAAAGAAGAAGAGAGAAGAGAAGGAGAAGAAGAAGGAGAAGAAAAGTAGACGAAAAGAAGAAGAAGAAGAAAAAGAAGACAACAAACACTTCAACACTAACAAACAATGGCAAAAATAACATCACTACCAGAAGGTTCAAACTGATTTACACACAGTGTGTGTATGTGTGTGTGAATTGTTGTTATTATTGTTCAAGTTGTAGTTTGTTCAAAAACGATAGACTAAATGTCTAATTCTGATGTTTAATGGTTTAAGAGTGAAACGGTTTTACGCGTGCATACATCTCAAGAAAACTGGGTCATAATGGTAACGCATTTCTAAACAAACTGCTAATTGATGTAAGGAACAGTCTTATTCAAGAATGTAAAAAGAACTGAAGAAAAACAAAAGAAGAGTGACTACAGATGAGATGAGAAACTGGTATGAAAAGGGTGAAAAAGAAATATACTATACTCAAACCTAAACTGGAACAATGTTTACACAAACATAAAGGCAGAGAATATCACAATACAGGAACAATGTTTACACAAACATAAAGGCAGAGAATATCACACAATACAGGAACAATGTTTACACAAACATAAAGGCAGAGAATATCACAATACAGGAACAATGTTTACACAAACATAAAGGCAGAGAATATCACACAATACAGGAACAGTGTTTACACAAACATAAAGGCAGAGAATCATCACAATACAGGAACAGTGTTTACACAAACATAAAGGCAGAGAATCTCACAATACAGGAACAGTGTTTACACAAACATAAAGGCAGAGAATATCACAATACAGGAACAATGTTTACACAAACATAAAGGCAGAGAATATCACACATACAGGAACAGTGTTTACACAAACATAAAGGCAGAAAATATCACAATACAGGAACAATGTTTACACAAACATAAAGGCAGAGAATATCACACATACAGGAACAATGTTTACACAAACATAAAGGCAGAGAATATCACACAATACAGGAACAATGTTTACACAAACATAAGGCAGAGAATATCACAATACAGGAACAATGTTTACACAAACATAAAGGCAGAGAATATCACACAATACAGGAACATGTTTACACAAACATAAAGGCAGAGAATATCACAATACAGGAACAATGTTTACACAAACATAAAGGCAGAGAATATCCACAATACAGGAACAATGTTTACACAAACATAAAGGCAGAGAATATCACAATACAGGAACAATGTTTACACAAACATAAAGGCAGAGAATATCACAATACAGGAACAATGTTTACACAAACATAAAGGCAGAGAATATCACAATACAGGAACAATGTTTACACAAACTAAAGGCAGAGAATATCACAAACAGGAACAATGTTTATACAAAGACAGACATCACAATACTGGAACAATGTTCAGAGAAACACAAAGACAGACGTTATCACAATACCAGTACGATGTTCACACAAACATTAAGACAGGCAATATCACAATACCGGTATTGAGGTATTGTCTGTCGTTGTGTGAATATTATCCCAGTCCTAGGGTGAGTACAGTGCGTTTCTTTTTTCATACCAAAGGATTGAAATACTTTTTTCCCATTTTCAATCCTCTTGGAAAAGAGTTATGTTAGTTCATCCAACGCTCACGTACAAATACATTTTAATCTCTTTTCGGTATTCAGACCTTTTTTTTTTTACAGATGTGTATTCACACGTTGTCTAGCCCACACTGTGAGGTTGGTATGTTGATGCGTAGTCTGCATACTCCGTCTTCAGCGGGCGTGCATGCTGGGTGTTTTCATGCTTCCATAAACTATCAGACAATGACATGACTTACAGGATCTTTAACTTATATACCTGATGTTTTGCAAGCGTGCACATGCGAAGGGAGTTTAGACACAAACAGGTCTGCCAAAAAATGATAACCTGGCAGATCAGAAAAATATCCGCCTTTTACCCACAAGACGGGAAGTATCATATATATAGTTTTTTTGGCACTAACACGTCTGCAATCCATAGTGTATCTACCCAGAGAGAATCCGACAATAGCATCGGTATCTCACAGTGCAACCAAACTGTTTTAAGACTTCTTTGAGCAACATTGTTATGGCTAGTCCTCATATACTCTGAGAATGGTAGACTCAAAACTCAACAGAACAGAACAGACCAGAACAGAACATAGCAGAACAGAACAGAACAGAGCAGAACATAACATAACATAACAGAACAGAGCAGAGCAGAACAGAGCGGAAAGCAGACAGAACAGAACAGAACAGAACAAGCAAACAGAACATGTCTGCAAAATTATTGGCCTGGGAGATCGGGAAAATGTCCAGCCTTTACCTACCAGGCAGGAGAGTGTTTCATAATGATTTACCTGAATCAAGACACGATCTGAAACAGTACTGATGTTGTTGCGGGCGGTAACGGTGATGAGGTAGATGCCCCAGTCGCTGTAGAAATAGTCCAGAGTGATTGGCTGGAAGATGTCGTTGTCGTTGCGATGAAACAGTTCTTTCGGTGCTTTTCCATCGTCGTAGTTAACCTGTCACGATGAGAATCCAGGATTATTTTTGTTCTTGTTGCTGGCACTGTTTTACTTTCATATGATGATGTTACTCTGTAAAAAAAAAAAAGCGTTTCAATTCTGTTATATGAGAGCGTGAAACATTTGCTTCTTTATCCTCCTCCTCCTTTTTATCATCATCGTCGTCGTCATAATCATCATTATCACATCATCATCATCATCATCATCATATTATTATTATTATTATATTATTATCATCATCATCATCATCATAATAATAATCATCATCATCATCATTATTATTATTATTACTATTATCATCATCATTATCAATGTTAGTATTAGTATTTATCATCATCATCATCGTCGTCGTCGTCGTCGTCGTCATCATCATCATTGCTGACATTATCATTATCATCATCATTATCATTATAATAACATTATTGTAGTTTTATTAACCGTCTGAAACCGAAAAGTTTTTAAGCAAAGACATGCAAAAATACGGGTGGCTGACAATACAACGAGTTCATTTGATTTAATATATACATGTACATTTCATCTGGCATATCATATTCTGTTATTGGTCAACTTACAGTGAAGGAGACACGGTCCGGTCCAGCAGCTCCGGTGTTAATGTCAAGTTTGACGTAAACTGGTGACGTCAGCGAGGTGATATTAGCTGACGTGGTGATGACTGACGTCAATGGCACTTCAACAGACACCCACCTGCTGTCCATGGTGGTGGAGATGTCATTGGTGAGCGTTGCGGTAATAAGATAGGCGCCAAGGGACGAGTAGGTCACCTGACGCCAGAACACGACAGGCTCTGTGGCTTCCTGTTAAGATATTCAAAAATGTGTAAGCAGAAGCAAAGAAAAGACAGAGGCGGAAATTCGGGCTGCTCTACCCATGGAGACCGCGTCGCCGCAATGCAGTGCCACCCAATTTGGTCTCCTTTCTTACTATACGCGTGTGTTTCTGTTTATTTGTGAAGTGGATATTTTTAACAGAATATTGACCTTGAGAATTTCTTTGTTAGCATGGAATCTGCAACGTGCGGTGATATCGTGTTGCACATAAGAGCTCGAAAGACTAGCAGCATAATCACTTTTTAAATCTAATGGAAAAGTGGAGGAGGGGGAGGGATCTCTGTCTGATCAGTGATTCGAACCCAGGATTCTAATGTCCTAGATAATTGATTACTGATCCTGCTTACAGATTTGAGACAACAGGGAACAGAAAACACGGTGTGGTTTTTTTTTGGGTGTTTTTTTTTGTCCTCAGCAAGGAAATTTGTTTCACGCGATTGACTGTAATTAACAAGAAACACCCCAAGTTGCGGATGGGACCCAGAGCACCAATGCCTCACCCTCTCCGGACAATCACCTCCCAAGCTCCCGATTTCACTCGATAGTCATTTCATCAAGCAAAGGGAGGCTGTTCATACGCTCCATGACCCATTGGGACCCAGTCATCGGTTAACTTGTTTACAAACCGAATGGCGAGGTGGGGAGATGACAAACCCCAGGACATAGCCACACAATGCACACCGACCAGGTCCAGCCCAGCCTCCGGACCAAGAGAGAATGGTAGAGCCTTCTCTTGCCCCATTCTGGCTCTTCGTCTCTCTTTCGGGCAGCGGTTGACAATATTTCAGCATCGTAAGATGCATAAATAAAATAAAAAGCGTTAAACGCTCGCGTGCGCCAACACACACACACACCGCGCGCCACACACCACATACACACACGAGCGCGTGCGCGCACACACGCATACATTTATATACAACATCATAAACACACCTGTATGCATTCACGCGCGTTAACATCATACAAAGCACTAGACTACACACCCCACACCTGGAGACAACGTGTACGGACATTACCTGTATGTACAGAAGGGCAGGGGGCTGTCCCTGGCCAAAGTCGACAGTAAGAGTGGTGAAGTCACAAGGAGCCACAGTCACTGTCACGTTGGCCGTCAGACTCCAGGCACTGGATGACACGTCCACCTGAACACATAGTTTGAACACAAACAGACTTTTAATGGATTTTGATTGTGAAACAAAATAAGACACTTTTCCTGATTAAAGATCACAGGCTGATAAATTGATTCAATACATAGCTATGTACAATAAATAGCTAGGTTCTGTTGCTGTAACTGTTTGGTTGACGTACGTTATTCTTGTTGTGAATGTCTATATAACGTTGTTGTTTCCATACGATTTATCCGATATTTCGGAAATTGCAAAGAAAAGAAATCGAAAGAAAGGAATCTTCTTTTGTCAGGGTGAGAAAAATGAGTTTAAGAACTTTACAGTCTAGGCACAATTTTTTAGCGCAGGCACGAAATAAATGCATTTAAGTTTCTCAATGTCTCAAGCACACATCATATGTTTTCTAAACTTACGTAGAAAACATGGACTGACCTGTTTGGTTCAAACAGACGTGCATTTAGTCTATGGTTTCCTCAGTTCATTCGGTTGATATCAATTTAGTGTTTGATAAAAGACACCAAAATACGTAAGTCCCATCCTATATACTAATATAATATATATACAATATATATACAATATAAACACACACACACATATATATATATGTACATATATATTCATATATACATATATATTTATATATATATATATATACATACATACATATATATACAGGGGGGTGCAAAAGTACGTATACAGTTATGAAAAAAGAAAACACGTAGAATACTCATTGCATTTATTATACGAACAAATGAATACTGCATATATATGTAATAACAACCACAGCCTGAATCCCTCAGATGCTCAAACTGCTTGCCGTCGGTATTCAAACACTCCTCTAATCGAGAGCGGAATTAAGCATTATAGTAATGATGTGATACTTATTGTATACCTACTTTTGCACACACACACCCCTGTATATACATATATAAATATACATATAGATGTATATATATATATACTATACATCACATACACACACACACACACACACCACACACACACACACCCCACACACACACACACACACACACACACACATAATAATAATATATATATACATATTATATATATATATATATATATATTATATATAATATATATAATATATATATATATGCACATGGCAGTACATCAATGCTAGCTGTAATACGAATTTGCGTGCCATAGTTATACCTTGTCCACAACATTATAAAGAACCGATGGAGTCGTAAAAACAACGATTTTAAGAGCCAGGTAAGCAGCAACAATGATTTACATGACTGAGATATCGTATGCTTTGCTTATGACATACGTATGGAGTTTGAAGTTTGGAGTTTGTTCATCAGGGATTCATCGCACTCGGGCATTCCCACATGTGCTCAACCCAAATCTGCCAGCAGTTACCATTTGCATGCTTTCTCTATGACCTGCCTGTGTATTTCATATACTTATCTTAAACATTGTTGGCAGTGACTGCACTTCATACACATAGACCTTTTTGTTGAAGATGTGGAAGCCTGCATGTGTTTTGAAATTTAAAAATTTTGATGCAGATTATTCTACTCTCTGCAGTACGTCTGTGTATCTTATTAAAAAAAACCACGTAAATACAATTGAAACAAAAAGAAATATTGTACGGGATGATAGATCACCTACAACATTTCTACGGTCAAATGAGCAGTAGAGCAATATCTACCTCGACAATAGGTTTGTTCAAACGACGTTCAGATCGAATGACGTGACGAGTTAGGAGATCACCCTCGTACTTGACCTCCACGAGGTTGTCCATGCCAGAGGTGAAAGTTGACTCGTCCAAGGTCACAAGGTTGTATTCTGTCCCGTGATCTTTCACTGTTCCGTTCACCTCTACAACCAACGCCTGGTCATTGGACAGAAATAAATAAATATGAGTTGGTTAGTTGTTGTTTTACATCACATAGATTTCTCTCCTCTCTCTCTTTCTCGCTCACACAAACACACACACACACACACACACACACACACACACACACACACACACACACACACACACACACACACACACACACACACATCCCCACTCTCTCTCATCTCTCACTCACTCTCTCTCTTACTCACACTATCACACATACACACACTGTCACACACACACACACACACACACACACACACACACACACACACACACACACACACACACACACACACACACACACACTCTATCACACATACATTCTCTATCTCCCTCTATCCACACACACATATGCACACGCGCACACATATACAAGCATACTCATAAAAATATCATTTTCACACATACATGCTCTATCTCCCGGTGCACACACACACACACACACACACACACACACACACACACACACTCACACACACACACACACACACACACACACACACCACACACACTCACACCACACACACACACACGCGCCTCATGCGTACATATACATGTACAAAAATACTCATAAAAAATTATTTTACACATACATGCTCAATCTCCCGGTGTCACACACACACACATGCACACACACACACACACAACACACACACACACACACACACACACACACACACACACACACACACACACACACACACACACACACACACACACACACACACACACACACACACAGAGTTAGGAAGGAAAATGAGGAGTCGGAGAAAATGCTGTCATAAGTAATATCACCATCATCATTACCATCATTTGGAATGTCATCATTATTACAATCGTCATTGTCGAAGTTTTCATCACCATTACCACCACCACCATCCACAACCATCAGCCATCGTTCGTATCATGATCATTCACACTACCAACCCTTTACCTCCAAGAAGGCGTTCAAGCCATCTAGCTGATGTTGAAGCCAGTCCCCAGGCGTCTGTAGGACGCAAAGATGTCCATCTCACGCGCCAGGAAGAGCGAGCTGTCCACCGTTTGCCCGTAACTGTTGTTACATGACGCTTCCACGCTGAACTGCCCACTCACGGCATACTGGTGCCTTCTCTGCCTCGTGTACCCATACTCGACGAAAGTGGGCAAGTCCACACTCGCGCCATCGCCGTATGTGAGCGTGCAGTTGGTGCTGTGCTCATCGGCCACGAAGATAGAGTGCATGGCAGTTTTCGGTTCAGTCACATGAAAGGAGATCAGCGCCACTAGATCCGGTTTGACGCCTTCGTCCACATCTTCGATCAGAACTGAGGTGTGGCGTTCAGCTGGATGATGCCCACGTGGGTCGTCACTTCAACCGTGTGGGTGCCGGCTGTGCTGAACGCGTGGTAGACTGGGGGAGCTGAGGTCACCAGAATGGTTCCATCATCGAACGTGAAGGTGAACGTGGATCTCAGGTCCAGGCCGTGACTGGCGAAGAACTCGACGTCTTCTCCGGGTTTCGTGTATTTGCGACCTGTCGTTATATCGGACCAAGCCTTCAACAGCAGCCCGTGGTCCTGGGTCACGTGATGGACTCGGTACACGTGCCATTCACCATCCTTACACGTGCTAGAGCTTGTGAGGTCTTCAGGCTGGGTGTCCCTGCAGCTGCATTTGGATTTTGTGAAGTACCAGCGCCAACGAGTGTCCCGCCATATGACACGCTTGTCTGCAGGAAGTGACGTAAAGTTGGGAGGATGACTTGAAGTCAACGAGTGCGGAGTCATATGATGAACCAGAACTGCAGCCTTTGAGTAACTTGTCACTGAAACCTGCCCATCATTAGAATCTTGAATTTCTATCCCTAGTAATGGTAAAGGACAATGCGAGATGACGTACACGCCATTCTAACAATTCTCTTTTTCATACAAAAAGTCAACCAAAACTTCCAGATTTTGTATTTCTCAATGTCACCACCTTGAAGAAGCATCAAATGAAATAAAAGTTTCTTCGGATAAGGACAGTGATAGACTATCAGAACAGTGGAAGACGTATTGTCACAAGTTCCTGAGAAAGCACTGTTACAAGCTGAAATTTTAACTCGGGTCGTTAAGGCCTCAGAGTCACTCTTTAACCACTAGGCTTCGGATGTGATGCAAAGTTGCATTGTTACATTTTGTGTATGTTAACGTTGGTAAGTCTGCTAAAACTTTAGTATTAATCTCAACCTCCGCTCTAATTCCAAGCTAGACTCTAAAACCTAGCCTCAGATTCCAATCCTAAACAGAAAGTATCGCATAATATTGCCAAGGAGACTAAACTGGGACAAAAATAGTTCCCATCTGATGTCGAGTCTGTCTTGTTATTGCTTTTCACATTCAGCATTACGAGTAATGCGACTAACGCAAAACCTACAGAAAGGTGTGTTTAGTACCAAAAGCAGTACGGGATATAATGGAATAGCTATCTCGCAATTACCATATCTAAAGGAAAAAGTAAAAGTAAAAGGGAGACCGTTAGTTTTGCCCATTTGTTTTCATCCATTCGTTTGTTCATAGACACTGAATAAGACACGCACCGTGTCCCAAAAGGCAAGGTGTCGTTTTAATCAATTGGTAAAGGAGTCGCATCCTCTTGATTGAAAAACATTAATCTCTGTCGATTGGTAGTGCTGTTTTGTTGCGTGCATCGCTTTTTTCCGCGTGGACTGTTCCACTGAGTCTTCGGCGCCATCGATAATTATGTCACTGGAAGGTCCTGCTCTGATGTATTTTCCACAGCGAATGAGAGTTCTATCGACTGGATGGTGGCTATCTTATATATATAATATAGTATACTATATTATATATATATATATATAAATATATATGTACCTTTGTACTTGTGTGTCGCCTATCTGTGGACTAACAGCATGTGTCAGCAAACTATTGCCAAAGTCACTGTCATTGTCATGATTGTGACCTCGGAAAATTGATCTATCTCCTTCGAACTGATACAGTCGTGCCGTGTTTAACATTGTCCTAAAAATCACGAGATTATAAGGGGTGTTTGAATTCTAGATAGTTAGGTTGGAAATAGTGCAGACAAATGTTGTGTAATAATGACTTGAATATTGATAGATGATTTTGAAAGGTATATGGCTAAAATCCGTAGAATGTTCAATATGTGATTTAACCTTGATAAAATTCACATATCTCTGTTTCATCCATAATAATCCATTCATAAACAGGTGGGAAATCTGTGCTGACATTTTGTTTGACTGTCTTTCAATCTTTCTGACTCATGTGGAATAGGCGCACATTGAGATTGGTTGTTTTTTTTTGTTTTTTTTTGGTTTGGTTGTTGTGTGTGTGTGTGGTGTGTGTGTGGTGTGTGTGTGTGTGTGTGTGTGTGTGTGTGTGTGTGTTTCCAAGGGAAATTTTCTGCGTGAAATGCGGGCCATTCTCCACGAGGAAAGCATGTCACCATGGCATAACGCCATCCATGTTCCCCTGTAGGCGCTTTTTTTGTTTACCTAAGAGAGTGCATTTTTCTCCCCAACTTTGCCATATAAAACTTCCTTGTTGTCGTGGAGGTATTATACGTTTGCTAAGTGCATGCTGCACACAAAATCATCAGGTTCATCTTTTCATCCCGAAAGCTGAGTCCCAGATCGCCACTCGAAGTTTAATCGAGAGAGAGGGGAGGGGAGGAGGAGGGGGAGGGGAGAGGAGAGAGGACAGAAACATTCCTATCTGACCAGGAACCAAACCCGGGCTTTGTTGTTGTTGTTGTGTTGTTGCTGTTTTAGATAATTCAATCCTTACTTTATTTCATTCTTTATTTACTGAGCCACACGCTCCACTCTGAATCACCATCACAAGGAGATTAAATGGAAAACAGTTGACGAAAACACCAACCAAGCTAACGTCATATCGACAGGTCTCGCAAGGACTGGCCTCATCAGTTTAACGTGTGATGTATGGTAGGGGGCTTTCCATGCGCGGCCCCTGGAATAATTAGTTTGCAGGAGCACTTGCTCGGCTTCTTGATTGGTAATGCATTTTGAATGACTCGGTCCTCTCCTCGAGCCGTGCTTGCGTGACTAACGGGTGCCCAACCGTCCGCATTGCAGTGGTGATGACGTCGCTGGAGGTCTACTTTGTGGTCTAGTGCAGGCGGTATGTTCTGTCGTCTAGGATCTTTGTTCATGAGGGTAGATGATAAAAAAGAAAGGCAGGAAAATAAAAAAGACTCAGGCAATGTCTGTGGTTAACCTTGCTGTTACCAGTGGAAATTTGCGTGTGTGTGGGTATATGGACGGGGAGTGAGGGGGTTGGGAGCGTGTGAGTGTGTGTGTGTGTGTGTGTGTGTGTGTGTGTGTGTGTGTGTGTGTGTGTGTGTGTGTGTGTGTGTGTGTGTGTGTGTGTGTGTGTGTGTGTGTGTGTGTGTGTGTGTGTGTGTGTGTGTGTGTGGAAAGTGACGTGTTGAGTCAACAGTCATGACATTGCGAACGTCTGAGAAATTCAATTCTTGATTGAATATCTTTGAATAGCACTGACAGATAAAAAAATTTATCAGTGCATGTATTCATATATCAGACTATCATCTCTGAGATGTAAAGCGAGATAATATATATTATATATATATATATTATGTGTTGTTGTGTGTGTGTGTGTGTGTGTGTGTGTGTGTGTGTGTGTGTGTGTGTGTGTGTGTGTGTGTGTGTGTGTAAATATACACAAAATAAGAGAGATAGTGCACTATTGTTGCTTTTCCATTGATCTTTGAAGGCACGATTTGTTGTATCTAATTTACGTTATTTCTATCATTTAATTATTGTTTGTTTTTATGAGTATCATTTTCTTTATCTTAGAGTTTTGAAATTTCCTACATTTCAGTATTATTGTTATTGTTGTTGCTTTTGTTGTTATCATCATAACATTATTTCATAAGGATATTTTGTAGTGTGGCCGTGCCAAGTGCCAACACGCCCCATCCTGAGAATAACCATCGCCAGTCAATACTTGAATGCTAATTCGTCCAACAGAAGAGAGATAGAATACGTGCGTGTGACAGAATACGTAGATTAAGGGTCATTCGTCGAACAGGCTTGAGTGTACCCTAGCTCAGCAACGTGATAGAGAGAAAGACAGACACACAGACAGACACACAGGCACACAGACAGAGAGAGAGAGAGACAGACAGACAGACAGACAGACAGAGAAACAGACAGACAGACAAGACAGAAAGATACAGAGACAGACAGACAGAGGGAGGATGACTGATTGGGTCAGGGTACACACGCCCTACTTCTATCCTGTCTTCCCTCTCACAGTTTGCGTGTGCTTTGTGCCCTGGAGATTTGGTTGTTGTTGGTAATTGTTTTGGTGAATGATGAGAGTGCCCGCCTTGGTTTGATTCTTGAATCAAGATTTGCGCCTTACAAATTAAATCGTCGTCGTCATCATCATCATCATTCATCATCATCATCATCATCATCATCATCATCATCATTGTTATTATAATATTATTGTTATTATTATTGTTGTTGTTGTTATTATTATTATTGTAATTATCATTATCATCATTATTATTGTTATCAGCATCATTGTCCTCCATACCAGTGTATCTAATGACCATCCGCCATCCGCCATCTGTGACCCGCTGGGTGGAGAATGGTCATCCCACTACCAAATTGGATGTAGCCTTTCCCAGGGAAGTTAGACCAAAACCAGTGCTTCTTTGCCCGCACACCACACACACACACTAGACACACATAACACAAAGACACACACATAGACACACAAACACACACACACACAAACCACATAGACACACACACACACACACACATACACACACGCAAGCACACTCGCACACGTACACACATACACACACACGCACGCACGCACACGCACACACAAACACACACACACACACCACGCACGCACACACACACACAATCACACACGCACACACACAACATCTACATCGAATACAAACTAAACGCATAAAAATCACACAAAAAGGTAAACATTCACAACGACATTCGTGCATGATCCGTCCACCAAAACCAACCAACCAACCAACCAACCAACCAACCAACCAACCAACCAACCAACCAACCAACCAACCAACCAACAACAACCAACAAAACAAACAAAGACTAGGACAAGGGCCAGAAAACAAAGTGTACCTGGTTGTTGACTGAAGGAGTCAACATCAGTGTAATTGTTCCCATCTGCACACCATCCACGCTGAAGCTGCATGATGATCTCACTGGTTCGCCGAAACTATCCAAACCAGTTTCGATCTCCTGCACGTCTGGTGATGTGACAGAACCGCGCGCCTCCGGCGTGACGTCATGAAACCAGATCATGCCATCCACCCCGACAGTCAGCCCGGAAACGGGAGACCACCCGATCGTTATGTGACTCCAAACATCCGCTGTGCGGAGTCGCAGGTTTTCCTGCCACAAACTTCCGTCCGCCATCACCCCGATCTCGATTTGGTCCCCCAGACGACGCGTCATGTAAAACCCGTCACTGTTAGGAGTGGCCCCGCCGTTGGTGAGTATGATGACGTCACTGCTAGTGACGTCAGAGGGCAGAAGTTTGAGCCAGAAGGCTAAGGAGAAGCCGGAGGAGCCGCAGGCGGTGATGTTACCCAGGCACCAATGAGGGTAGGTGCCCAGTGAGGCGTGGCAGCCTGAGAGCGGGGCTGTGAGCTGGAACAAGAGTTCTCCATCCTGTGTGTAGTTCAAGGACAAACTGCTGCCCTTTGTCACTGACACTGGAAGAAAAGGCAAAGCATGACGGGGATGAGTAATACACACACATGCATACACGCACGCACGCACGCACGCCACGGATGCATGCACGCACGCACGCACGCGTACGCGCGTACACACAGACACACACACACACACACAAATGCAATTTTTTTCTGACTTTGAGGCTTTCCTTCGCTGCATCCATTGATTACTGGGCTTTTAATTTTCCGCCAGTCTTGAGCTTGGGCTGGAGTGATCTCACAATCTCATCTCCCAGGTCTTTAAGACCTTGACGATGGAATTTAGGGGTAGCTTCAGCTTTGCCTGGCACCAGTAGAGGGCAAAATCAGTGAGACTGGGTGGAGCACGAAGCTATTTTCCTCGTGTATTTGTTGATTTTTGGCCTCCATTGATTCCACGATGCGAGCGCTGATATCGCGTATCAGTGGAGACCAGAGGAGCATTGGAATCAGCATAAACTTTGTATTTGCCAGTGAAGCTACACTGGTCTATTACTTACAGATTTTCTAATGCAATTTGCTTGGTTTCTTTACCTCTTTTTGTATCTTTCAGGGAGTCATTATACTACCGTACAAGGCTCTTGATTTGTTCTTCTGTTACTGCTGGAATGGTTGGGCCGGCCACAGTAAACGTCAGCTACTTTTCCGTTCTGCTGTGAGAAGATTTGTACTTTCTTAGGTCTGAAATCCATCTTGGATGAGGCCACCAATTTGTCTAACTGATTTAGTATATTTTGTATTTCCTTGTCCTATGTGGAAAGGACTGTTGTCGTCATTCACGAAGGCTTTTAGAAAAGGTATTTGGTATCCATTTCCGAGCCTTGCTAGACCCGAACGTTCACTGCTGCCCTTAAAATCATCTCCATTGCCAACACAAAGGGTATTGGAGAAACTGCTCAGTCCATTGCTATCCAAATTCCAAATTGATCGATCCAGTCCGTCGTGTATTCCATTGGGGTGATCCGAACGGAGAAGCCATGAAAATATTTGTTCAGTATTTCTCGGATGTTCTTTCGGACATGATGCACCTGGGGAGCCAGTTGAATGATTTTGTGTGTGATTGATCGCTACGGATTTCCCTGATCGAGCCACACCACATCGGAGTCCTTCTTCTCTGAGGAGAACCGGACAGCAGACAGAGGAGAACACCCCCCCCCTCCTCACTCCCTCAATAAAGTGTTTCGGCCTTTAACTTCTGACTCTCTACGATGGCTGGGCTGCATCCAAGTCATGGCTCCTACATACCCTTATGATGTCGCCTTTTTATTTCCTTATATATATATTTTTTTTAGAAATTTGTCCTCCATCTGGTTCAAACCTGTGCATTAAGCTAGTCCGGCATCTCAAGGCCAAGTCACTCTTGCGCCGGATTCTTAACCACTTAACTATCGGACATCGGCAACATGTGGGGGAATTTTAAGCCTTATGAAGTTCTTCCCTCCTGGACCAGATCCAGCTGGAGATTTTTTTCAGCTGCTTTTGCCATTGCCTTTAGGGCTCTGGTCCTTTGTCTCCCAGAAATCGAGTGCTGTTTCAGGAATTCTTTGGCTGATGTGCATATCAACACCCATTGCTCCAACCTCCATGGCGAGGACTTTGGCTTGAAAGCCGGATTTCTTCAAGTTGCTGGTCAGACTGGCATACTTTTCAGTCTTGAAGATATAGGCTTCCACCATTCTGTTTTCATAGGATACAGTGAGCCTATCAATTAACATCAGGAAGAGAGTTCTTGAATGTTATATAGAACCAATACTGTTGTACGGATGTGAGGCGTGGACAGTCAACAAACAAAGCCAGAACAAGATTGAGGCAGCCGAGATGTGGTTTCTAAGAAGAATGTTGAGAGTTCCATGGACAGCAAAGAAAACAAACGAGACAATCTTGATGGAGGCAGACACAAGTAGATCATTCATAAGGAAGATTAAGAAAAGACAGGCAACATTTATAGGCCATTTTATGAGGAAGGGGGATTTGGAGCACCTGGTCACAACGGGAAAGCTGGAGGGAAAGAGAGCACCGGGTAGACTCAAGGAGAAAATGCTAGACGGACTTGCAGAGTAGCTGGGGACGAGGAGGTGGAGGAGATGCTTGGGGCAACAAGAGATAGAGACAGATGGAAGTCCATGATCGCCAACGCCATGCGGCAGGGCACCTGATGATGATGATGATGACAGTGAGCTCAATCATAATCCTAGCTTTTGATGAATGGAAGTGGAGTATTATATCTGGTCTCATGCCACTCTTGATGGTGAATTCTGGATTTATTCTTCATTTTGAAAGATCTGCTCTGCACTCCCAAGTCGGCTGCACTATTTAGCAGACCCCGCTTCCATGCTCCAGATGTCACATCTGGTTCAGGCCACAGTTTGCAGCCTGGTGCCGTGTAGAAGGTTGTCGGAGCTTCTGGTGGCATAGTTTTCCTCTGATAGTACTGATGGCTCGAGCGATCTCTTAAAGCGCTTGCTTGTGCCTTTGTGCCTCCACATGTGTACCTTCCCTTGGGTTAGCGCTACCTTGCATGAGCTCAGGACATGTTCCACTGTTTGTTTGCCCTGACAGAACGGGCACACAGGGTCATCTGATTTACCCCATTTCACCAGATTTGCATTCGAGGGCAGGATGTCATATACAAATCTGAGGATGACACTGATTCTGAGGGAGGCCATGTGCCCCATGTCATTCCAGCTCAGACTTCTCTGGAGTGCATTTTCCATGTCTTCCATTGCCCCTGTTGGCCTTGCTAGATTGCCTTTTGGGTTCTTTTGGTATCCTCTTCTTTATTCATCTCTTGTATTATCATATCTTGTTTGTCTTAATTTGGCCTTTGACCACCATTCCATTCTTGTCGATCCCAGTTCCTGTCTACTGGTGTATAGATACAAATAGAGATACAGATAGTGTGATAGAGACAGAGGCATAGATATAGATACATATATATGTGTATGTATGTATGTATATATATATATATATATAATATATATATATGTATATATATATATATATATATACATATATATAAAATTATATATATATGTATATGTATATATGCGTGCGCGCGCGTGTGTGTGTATGTGTGTGTATACATATCAACAACAAAAATAGACCATATCGAAGACTGACGTTTATAACAGGACACTCACACTACATACAAGTTTCAGAGAATGTAAACAAGAAAACTGATTGGAGCGAACAAGGAAAGAAAATAGCAAACAAGGAGAATGATGAAAAGATGGACGCAAATGATATGCTTCGGAAAATAAAGATTTTGTAACTGTTTTTTGAACTGAATAACTGTCGAACAAAATCTGAAAGAGGGAGAGAGAGAGAGAGAGAGACAGACAGACAGACAGACAGACAGAAGACAGAGACAGAGAGAGAGACAAAGAGAGAGACAGAGAGAGATGATACCAGTCGGCATGACTGGAGTGATAATGAGATGTATTTTATTATAAACTTGATTACTTGTGTGAAGCTTTGAAGACACTGGCGGGTATCAAACAAACTTCACAAAATACTTGAGAGTAAACAGTTGCAATGATTAACATGAAAGAATCGATTTAAATACTGCTGCTTGTACAGTGAGACGCTTTCTGATCAAAACTATTTATGCATAATTCAAGGAAAATGTTAAGCAGTTTCACATGTGTTTCATGTATACTATAATATCAAAACTGACACTTTTATTTGGAGGAGATATTCATTAAAATATGGATGCCTGAAAAACAAGCATGGAAGACGCTATCAGAAGGATGTCCGTTTTTTCACTGGTTAGATGTAGCTTACTTAATTTATAGTAATTAATTTTAAAAACTTAAAAAAATAGGTTTCATTTTTATATTTTCAAACAGCTAACATGTAAAGCTGATATTCATACGCAAATTTATTACTCAAACAGAATGCCATTCAGTTGAATGGGAAAAGGGTTGGCTGAATATAGGAGTAAACAAAAAGCGCCAGATATGGAACCCTGAGGCACTCAGTATGATAACTTTCAACGACAAGACGTCCCTCCAGGAAATAATTATTGTATGCTTTCAGATTGTAAAATGTTAACACAAAAATGCTGATGATCGAAGCCTGTACGCCATATACATGTTGTTAGCGACGAAAGAGAACGTCATGTTCAATGAATAGTATCAAATGTAGATTTGAAGTAACAGAGGGTAAGAATCGGAACTCCTTTTGGTAGTATGCTATAAGTTTCTCATCATGTACCAAAGAGGGTGCGTCAGTGTTCTAGTTGGTATTGTCACGGGCTAGAAGCACTGGGCACTTAACAGTTGTTTAAGCGTGCGACGCATTACTTGTATCTTGTTCCTTTAGAATATACACTTCAGCTTAAACTCGTTTTAGTCCCATCTAGTTTCATCATTCACTTTTGGACTGTTGTTTGTTTTATTCTTAGGTTGATATCATACTGTCAAATCTATGTCTTTCTCTGCTAATACAGATTACTGTAATTATCACTATTCGAAAAAAAATCAATGTCCGTCAGTTACGATTGTCAAGGTTTCAAAAAGTGTGATACGTCTTTACTTCAACGGTAAGAGTTTTGCTACTTATAGTGTAAATACTTCCACTTCATGATACAGATAAGTTTTTCATGAGAGATGGGAAAGTAGTCAAAAGTGCAAACATTTAAGCTTTAAAACAGATATTTGGAGAAAAATACTAACAACACAACAATTTCAAGCCAAAATGAAAGATTTTAACAAGTATCTGTATTAAAGAGCAAAACAAAAAAAAACGAACACAAAAATGAGCCTCATTAAATAAAAAAAAAGTACATATTGTGGCCCATGTGAATAAATCAAAGGAACGCATCTCACCGCAAGCTACAAACAGCAGACAAAGGGTCAGAATGAACTGACCACCTGAAGTTGCCATCAGGTGCTTTCCTCCTTGGACCTTCTGCACTGACCAAAGTTGATTACTTTCTCTCTTCAAGACGAAACCAGCTAGAACAGTTGATATACAGTTCTTGTTTCTCACGATAAATCAGTCACTTTGTTTTGATCTCCTCATCATCTCTTTCATATACTGTTGGTAGATGTTTAAACTTATGTTCACTGCACAGCTTCTTAGAAAGCTGCAAGTTTGCAGCACCCAGCCGTGGGGAAGCTTGGGGGAGGAGTGAGGTGTATCCAAGTGGAACCCGGGAACCGTTCCACGTCACTTGAGTAGCCTGACCAATCAGAATTGACTTCAAGATGCTGATGGCGAGAGATGCCGTGACGCCAAGTCAGAGGACTGGAAGGAATTCTCTGCGCTGGATATAAATTTCTTATCAGTTCTTGCAGAAAACAATCGTGTTGAAGAAGGTCTCTTTGATTGCTGATTGGTATGGGGGCAGTTTTTGATCTAGAGTGTTCTTTGTGTAAGTCTCAACGCGAGCTCTCTCTCTCTCTCTCTCTCTCTCTCTCTCTCTCTCTCTCTCTCTCTCTCTCTCTCTCTCTCTCTCTCTCTCTCTCTCTCTCTCTCTCCTTTCTAGTATAATCTGTGTGTTTGATTGATTAATTAATCCACAATTTCATCTCTCTCGATAATTTTCGTTATGCTTTTGAAAGCTAGTACATGCGTTTGCGTGTGATAAGATTTATCTTTTTGAGGTATATTTGAGTGGGGGAAAAAAACCCAGAAAAACAAACAATCACAAACAACTCTTACAATTTCTGTTTTTATGCATGTAGATTTTTCTTCCTACCAGAAAAAAAAAAACAGACTGTGTACTTCTCAAGGTCTCTGTGGCCTTGAAGAAGCCTGTGATAAAATAAAACTTCACGTGAAGCGAGAACAACGGCAAACTGTGACAATAGTGAAAATAAATGTATACATTGACAAAAGTTCCTGAGAAAGCGCTCTTCAAACATTGTATTGGGAAAATGCTGATTTAAGCATCTTTTTCACCGTATGACCTTGACTTTGACCTTGGCATCATGACCTCTATGTTTATTAATTCGCAAATCCTCAACGGTCTACACCTGTGACCCAACTTCGGTAAAGATAATCTAGGAACAACCGAGAAAATGTTGCGAAACATATTGCTGTATCACACACACAACGCGAGCGCGTGTGCGCTTACACACACACAGACAGTCATACACACACAAATACACACACAAACACACAGACAGCACCACACACAGCACACCACACACACACACACACACACACACACACACACACACACACACACACACACACACACACACACACATACACACACAGACACTCACTCACTCACAATCACACACAACACACATACACATCACACTCTCTCTCTCTCGCATATACACACACGCATACACACGCGCGCATGCGCGCGCCGCACACACACACACACACACACACACACACACACACGAACATTTTGACGCGACATGACTAGTATCGTTAAAAAGTGCTCTCGCACTTAACGTTAGAGCCGTCACTTGGTGAAAACGGGTGGTAATAAGACGGCTGGTGGATAGATGGGGACCCCCCGCAGAGCTGGGAACATCTATTATTGAACCAACTGGACAGGAGCTGGCATCGTACTGTTGTCTTGAAGCAGCAAGAGTTCTCTCTTCAATACATTATAAACGCAAAGTTGTTGCAACAGAGGGCGAAGAAGGCGAAAATGAGGCCGGAAGGTGAA
>CM060306.1:104877116-104884616 GCA_030674185.1 Monoplex corrugatus | reverse complement strand
CAAACAAATAAAAAAATAAGCAGATGAAAATAAAAGAAACAAAAACAAAGAAATATGCAAACCAGCACACACACACACAAATCCCCCCAAAACGAGAAACCAACAACAAAAACAAAAAGAACACAAAAACACGAATAATCAACAACAACGTCATTATTATCATTATTATATTATTACCATTATTATTATTATTTAAAGCTCAGCTGACTGCTCAGAACCACATCAGGGCTATAACCATCTCAGACAAAACATATGTCCAAACACATGAATGACCCTAGAAAAACTAAAACTTGGAAAAGAAAATTTATTACACATATAACTGTAGTCATGCAAATAATCAAAATATATGCCCCTAGCATTGGTCATTCCACCCAGTTTATCACCAAGGGGATCAAGAAAATAAGAATCTGAACACAAATGTATAAACATAAAGCACACAAAGACATATATAAATTATTGGTCAATAGTGTCTAGAGTGCTGCTAGGCAGTCCAAATTTCCTTAGAGCTAAAAATGCTATTAACTTTTTAAAGTTAACATGAAACACCCAATTTACAATCCTAATCAATAGAAAGTATGTCAGACTTTATGGAAAACAACACAGGTGAATGGACCAGCGAGGCAGAAGATGAGAAAGAAACAGATGACAGAAAGCACAGGAGCATCACTTCCTTTAAGATGGGATAAAGAATGGTCATGCACGCAAAAGTCCGATCGCTCTGTATTGCTGGTGGTTATCCTTACCATCGAGAATTTTTTGAAAGTTTCCAAAATGACAATAAGACAGTGTCTGGATGTCATCTGCATCACAAACCTGCATGCGCTCATTTTATCTTGCGTTGACTTGTGGTCAAAAGTTGATTATAATCATTATCACTGTCATGATTATCATTATTATCCTTCTCCTTCTCCTCCTCCTCCTTGTCATCGTCGTCATCGTCCTCCTCCTCCTCACCATCATCATCATCATCATTATCATCATCACCATTATCATCATTAAAATTATCATTGTTATGAATATTAGTAGTATTATCATGATCATCACGATATCATTATCACTAATATCATTATTATGAACACTATTAATCATTATCCTCCTCATCCTCATTATCATATGTCTATTTCCAATAATCGTTTATAAGTTGTATTCATATCCACACAATATAACTCCATAGCATTCTTTCCCATTTACGGAAATTACGCACATATATTTGAGAACATGATAAATACTTATCGACACAGCTTCACCACAACAAAAGGATTTATTTTTGTTTTGCATCATTTTATCGAACGAAATAATTGCTCAAACCAGGCCTTCTGCCCTTGTCATAAGTGCAAGCGGATTTTTGCATATTTGATTCTATTTGTACACATTCACCACACCAAAATATAATCGAAAAAGGAAGACAACTTTGCAACCACGGTGATGAGAAAGAGAACCATGTCAGATAATACCGGTAAACTTAGTAGCAGTTACCAGCTGAAGTATGGGCGATTTAAAGCCTAACTGTTAGATCAAAGAAATGGAATCTTAGAGGCGACATTCTGCAGGCTGGCCGGTCTTGTTGATATACCGTGGACTCTGATGTCTCGAGTTCAATCCCAGCCCGCAATATAAAAACTGGCCTGTTCGCAACCCACCTTAATGTTTCAATCATTCTGGTAGTAAAAGATAAAATGTTTCATACATCTCAGTCTCGCCCCTGTCTCACCATTTTAAGTACTTGACAACGCATAATGCTCAAGGTGTCTGCCGGATAATTACTAGCAGATTTGGGTGGGGCGCATGATAAGGAATTGTCCAAGTGCGAAGAATACATCTTGAATGTTAACCTTTTGACTCTCACACCCTATCCACAACTTAACCGTTTGACTCTCTCACCCTATCCATAACTTAACTGTTTGACTCTCTCACACTATCAACCAGGTTCCTGCAGAAAGCTGGTAGATAGGGTGAGGGAGTCAAAGGGTTAAGTTTTTGCTTTACTGGAAAGGTTGGCAATGCAGGAAGATGGTAGACAGGATGCGGGAGACAAAGGGTTAAACATTACAGGCGATACGAAACAACAGCCAGTAATTTCAATACATGCAAAAAATATTTGAATGTTCAGCTTTTACAAACACATGTATGTTGTCAAACTCTCTCAAACCACAGTTTCTCCCATATTGTTTCGCCCATAAGACCCCTGCGATGAAAACGAAGTCACAATGTGATTTGTCCTTATAAGAAAGAAAGTTATGAACGTGACGTAATTTCCGTCAGTGAAAGCAAGCTTACACACATAACGGTTATCAGTAAGTGTACGTACATGCACAACGCTACATTTACGTTGAAGCATACACGCAAAGTTATCTTTACACAGAAGCAACACATTTTATTGTTGTAAACTGAAGTATGTACACAACGTTACTATAACCTGCACGTGTGATTTGTCCATTACCCAAAGTACGCACAAACCATGATTTGTTCGCTCCAGGGAATGTAGTGTGTTTGTTCATGAAAGTGTTCACACGAAATGTTTTGTCCTGAACTGGAGAGCGCACGTTGTTTATAGTTCAATCGGTGACTTAAAACATAATAAGATCCCGGTTTCCGATTCGTTCCTTACCGTAAGCTCACATGCACGCAACGTGGTGTGTTTTTATACCTCGGTTTGTGTCTGTGCACTTCTGTGTCTGTTATGGACAGTTTTAGCTACAAATAGGCCTACCTTTTCACACACTGACACACACACGCTGTCTCTGCAGCTCGTTCGTGTATTCAGTTTCTTTTGACGATACAACTGGATTGACAGTGCCAGCTTAGACAGGAGTGTTGCTGCAGAAAGAGTTAATTGATTCTTTCATGGATTGTGAACAGGCTTACATAGCTCGGAACATGATCTTTGCCAGAAGGCGACACATATTTTTTTTTCTTGAACTGGCTTACGTTCACGTATCCTGCATGAAGAAAGGTTTTTGATATTTTTGTAGAAAATCTTCGTCAAATGACACTTGTACAAAAAGAAGCTAAGGAGTTTCAGTACATAAAGGTATGGGTTCACATATCAAGTTCTGAATGTTTATAACAAACTTATAGCCACTAAAAACTACCTACTGACCTCATAGATCATGAACAGGCTTACACAATTATTTAGAACAGTGTCATTGCTACACTGGCAAAGAACTGGAAAATAACGTCACGAAATGACAACGCTGATGATAATTGTCAAAGGAGAGTTAGCTAACCTAATAGCGTTGATCGACATTCTCGATATACATGAATTGTTGCAACTGTTACTCGCTATTAAAGAACAAAATAGAACGCACAAGCGTGTACTGTTGGTTTCCCTATCAGAATTGACTATCTGTGGATTTCTGCCGGAGATTAACTGTGTTGCAGTGAGGTCTTGTACGTGCACTAAGTGCATGCTGTGCGTGGGACTTTGGTTTATCGTCTCATCCGAAAGACTAACACCCAGGCCACCATTCAAGGTTTAGTGGAAAAGGAGGGGTTAGAGAAATCCCTATCCAATAGCAATTCAAATCTGGGATCTCTCGTATCCCAGACGGGCATATTAACCACTGGGCCGTCATCCAGAGGATTTCAGTGACAGCCACAGCTAGCCGCCACCATGTCGTCGTACTGCTTGAGGATAACGTTCTCGTCGTCATCAAAGTACAGCAAGGAGATGGAGAAGAGCTTGTTGGGCACACAGCAAGGCGTGTTCAGGTTTTTGGATCCTACACGTAGGGCGTGCACGATGCTCTGCACTGTGGCGTGGTTGGTGGGCTTCTGGCTCTGGCCCAAGGGGAAAGGGCATAACCCCGTGCAGTGGAAGGCGTCGTAACCTTTAGGGGAGATGATCCAGCCGGACCAGCCGATTTCCTCAAAGTCCACGTACATCTTGTGCTTGGCGCAGGACCGGCCCCTGTAGCGGTAGTTTCCTATGTCGTACATCCGTTTCTGCCGTCCTCTTTTCTGCTTCTTTTTGCCGCCGACTGATCCTGAAACCGCGTGTCTCCTCCGTCTTTGGCGACCGCCTGTGGACTTGGACTGGGGCTGGGACTTGTAAGACTTTGCTCGTGCCTGTTCGTTGAGCATACGAACGGCCTGCTGGAAGTCAAAATTCCTATCAAAGCCTGACTGACTGCCAGACGAATTCAGACCCGGCGTGTCTGTAGGCTGATCCCGCTGCAGCTGTCTCTCTCTTTCCTCTGCTGCCTGTCGCTCTCTCTCGTTCAGTTCGTCCAGGATCCGCCTGTAGTCTGAAAAAAATAATGTATAAAATGAGCTACAACTTGTATTCATTTTTTCTCCTTTTCTTCTTTTTTCACTTTATTTTTCTTCTACTTTCCCCTATATAATTGTAATATGTCGAGATGAAGTGAGTGATTAACTTTCTAATCTGAAAATGCCAAAACAGTCAAATTTACTTGAGTCTGTACTGAAATAACTGTTGGAAACGAATTACAGTGCAAACGCTCAAATTAGCGTGAAGCCTGTGGCAACATATGTTTGTTAAGTAGGAATCGTGGCCGAAATTGAATCGTGGCCGAAATTGTATTGCGAGTCAATTGTATAATGTGGGTTAATCATTTGAGTTAGGACAGTATCTTCTGAGCAACTGAGGGTTCTCACAAAGTATAATACACTACATCTGAACCGTTGAAGGTTTCTCACAAAATATATAGTAAACTACAGTTTCCTTACACTAATCATGTGAATGAAATTTTAACCAAACAACCTTGCTGGGGGATAGGGGGCGGGGGGGGGGGGGTCGTCAATATGAGGATACATTTTTCCCAACAGGACTGCTCTCCCACTTTCTTGGAAAAAGTCTTTTATTTTTACATTTAGCTTGAGGTTATAGAGGCATGTTCAGGGGAGATTCACTGCACTGGACAATTCCATAAGCGCTCCATCCAATCTGCCAGTAATTGTCTGGCAGACTACTTGATTCTGCACACAATCCTGTTGCTGATCAGGTCTTACAATGGGGAGTAAGGAGGAGACCGGGACCTATGAAACACTATGCTGACATCACCACAATGACAGAAGCATTGATTCAAGTGGGCAGAGAACAGACCACTTCTTATGTTGCCCACTGGCATTTTACTCCAGTCGTGAAATCTTGAATCCACGTCAGGGCTCCATTAGCTCGGTTATATACTAACCCTTTGACTCCAGCACCCTGTTCTCCAGCGTCCTGCATTGTCAACCATGCTAGCAAAGCAAAAACTTAACCCTTTGGCTCTATCACACTATCCACCAGCTTTCCGCAGGAAGCTGGTGGATAGCGTAAGGGAACTAAAGGATCTAAGTTTTTTTGCAGTTGGTGGATAGGGTGCGGGAGTCAAAGGGTTAATTAAGACAAATCCTAGGATGCAGTTTATTCGCAATACTGAACTAGTCTTGCCACTTTTTGCTGGCAGCCACTGTTGGAAAGCAAAACACGGGTTAAGACAGAATTGACCGTGCGGACATCTCAGCTCACCTTGATCGTCCAGAGACACGTAAGTGGGATGTCTGTCGGAGGAGGCGTCATCAGTGAAGACGACCACGATGGGCTGCTTGCTGTCGTGGTGCTGGTTGCGCTGGGCAAAGCGAATGTAGCTGCCCGTGTAGTTCTGGCCGCTCTGAGACTGCGCCACCACGAGCAATCCTGCAGGACAGTGCAAAACACAACATGTGTAGTGAACAAATTACAGTTCGTGCTGTAGGGAAGTGAGGTGGGGATGAATGGTGAGTGTGTGTGTGTGGTGTGTGTGTGTGTGTGTGTGTGTGTGTGTGTGTGTTTGTGTGTGTTGTGTGTGTGTGTGTGTGTGTGTGTTTGTGTTTGTGTGTGTGTTTGTGTGTGTGTGTGTTTGTGTGTGTGTGTGTGTGTGTTTGTGTGTGTGTGTTGTGTTTGTGTGTGTGTGTTTTGTGTGTGTGTGTTTTTGTGTGTGTGTGTGTTTGTGTGTGTGTGTGTTTGTGTGTGTGTGTGTGTGTGTTGTGTTGTGTGTGTGTGTTTGTGTGTGTGTGTGTGTGTGTGTGTGTGTGTGTTTGTGTGTGTGTGTTGTGTGTGGTGTTGTGTGTGTGTTTGTGTGTGTTGTTTGTGTGTGTGTGTGTGTGTGTGTGTGTGTGTGTGTGTGTGTGTGTGTGTGGCGTGCGTGTTCATGTGTGCACATATTTATGCATGTTCGTGCAAGCGTGCGTGTGAATACGTGTGTGTTCGGCCTTTTCAACTAAAGTTGTTTTTTTTTGGCATAACAGCACCTGCAGTCGTAACTTACTTGACAAACAAACAAACAAACAAACAAGAAATCAACTATGACAGAGCCTTCTGTGTCACTTCAACGATAAAAATTAATGGTAAAGATTTCTCATTCAAGCACTTCATCAGTTTATCAGTGCACTGGGAATAGTCTATAATATTATGTGATAATTACAAAACAAAAGTCTTTTATCAGGGTTCTTTTTGCAACCGATGGATGTGTGGTGTGTGTGTGTGTGTGTGTGTGTGTGTGTGTGTGTGTGTGTGTGTGTGTGTGTGTGTGTGTGTGTGTGTGTGTGTGTGTGTGTGTGATGTATCTTAAAGACAGACAGACAGAGAGACAGAGATAGACAGAAGCGGACAGATAGACAGAAGGAGACAGAGGAGAAAGGCAGAGGAAGAGAAAGGCAGAGAGATAGAGACGAGGGGGGTGGGGGGGGGGGGGGAGAGGAGAAGAAAAGCAGAGAAAGGTAGAGAAAAACAGATCAAGCAAAGACAGACAGAACGGTGGGGGACAGTGAGAGAGAGCGCGAGAGGGAGAGAGAGAGAGAGAGAGAGGGAGAGAGAGGGAGAGAGAGGGAGAAGAGAGAGAGAGAGAGAGGCAGACAACACATACAGAATTAGAATTTGTTCAGTAGCGATTCACAGCATTTGGACAATTCCATATGTACTCCATTCAGATCTGCCAGTGATACGCCGGCAGACCCCTCGAGACTGCACGAGACCCTATTCGCCAGCAAGGTCTTGAAAAGAAAGTGAGAAGAAGGGAGAAAGGAGACCTACAACATATTAACCTGACAACACCACAATGATGGGAGAAATTAAGATGGGCAGTAAATAGGCCAATTTTCATATCACAAGCTGGGACAGAATTTGAAACATCAAACACGGAGTCCATGAATCCATCCAGTGAGAACAGAGAACAACAGAGAGGACAGACTTACTGTGACAGACGGACAGACAAAAGCACAGATAGACTCTGAAAACTCACCGTTATTGTTTTCCGGCCTTACACGCCAGTCCTCCACGGCCTTGGTGACCCTGAACGTGAGCCAGCCATGTTTGTGTGCACTGATCCTCCTCGTGTCCAGCAGACGCAGCCCCTCTGGTGAGTGCATCTTAGACTTGTCCAGCACTTGGTAAATCTTCAGCTGAAAACAACACAAACAATCGGCGTTGATGTCAATCTCTCTCCGGCTGAAAAAAAAAAACTATAAAAAAAAGTTGGCGTTGATATCAATTTCTCTTCGGCTGGAAACAACACA
>CM060306.1:104834616-104864616 GCA_030674185.1 Monoplex corrugatus | reverse complement strand
TCTGCTCAGGGTGGTTGACTTTTCATTTCACTGTGAAGAACTGTCGGGTGGTCTAAGAACTAGGGTAGGTAGTTACTGATGGACAAAATGCCCCGAACGTCCACACAATGTGGCCCGACACTAACTGACAGCAAAATACACACAGCCGTCGTGGACAGGTGGAGTAGTGGTTTAAGCCCACCCACCTGCGCGGTCGAGATAATGAAGCCTTTGAGGGCAAGGATTCTTCTATTTCAGTCATCTCAACTCCACCCACCCACACAAACTGCAGGTGGAGTTTATTGTTTGGAATTTGTCTAAAAGGGATTGATCACACACGGACAACTCCATATGCGCTCCACTCACACCTACCAGCAATTCTCTGGCAGACTCCCTGAGCCTGCGCAAAGTCCTATGCGCTGGCAGTGTCTTTTTGAAATGGGAAGGGACATACGAATCATTAAGCTGACACCACCAGAATGGTGGAAACATTAACCCTTGACTCCCGCGGCTCATCCACCAACTGCAAAAACTTAACCCTTTGATTCCCTCACCCTATCCATCAGCTTCCTGGTGAGGGAATCAAAAGAATAAGTTTTTCCTTTTCTAGCATGGTTGACAATGCAGGATGCTGATGGGCAGGGTGCGGGAGTCAAAGGGTTAAGATGGACAACGAGCAGACCAGTCATCATCATCATCATGTGCCCTGCCACATGGCGTTGGCGATCATGGCCCTTCATATGCATCTATCCCTTGTTGCCGCAAGCACATCTTCCACCCTCTCCGTCCTCAGCCACTCTGCAAGTCCGTCCAATATTTTTGCTCTGGGTCTACCTGCTGCTCTCTTTCCCTCCACCATTCCTGTTGTGACCAGGTGCTCTAATTCCCCTTTCCTCATAAAATGGTCCATAAATGTTGCCTGTCTTTTCCTAATCTTCCTTATGAATGATCTTCTTGTGTTTGCCTCCATCAAGACTGTCTCGTTTGTTTTCTTTGCTGTCCATGGAACTCTCAACATTCTTCTTAGAAACCACATCTCGACTGCCTCAATCTTGTTCTGGCTTTGCTTGTTGACTGTCCACGCCTCACAACCGTTAATATTCAAGAGCTCTCTTCCTGATGATAATTGATATGCATTTATTGATAAGAATGCTTTTCATTTTCTTGAATGCTGAGCAGACCAGTGAGTGGTTGAATCTGCACGGCTTGTCTCTGGCATGACAGTACCTAATAAGCATTTACAAACTGAAAAGAGACAAAACTAGCCAGTATGTGCCAACAGGGAAAAAAATCCACTTTACCAGGTAACAAAAACAGTGGTATCTTTGAAAAGACCATGCAAATAAGTGTGATCAATCTTTGGTAGGCTGAAAATTTCAAGTGCAACCGAATCAAAGCAACCAGAAGATGAATTACTGCTTTATTGGTTAACAGAAACGGTGTGTGTGTGTGTGTGTGTGTGTGTGTGGTGCGTGCGTGCGTGCGTGCGTGTGTGTGTGTGTGTGTGTGTGTGTGTGTGTGTGTGTGTGTGTGTGTGTGTGTGTGTGTGTGTTTAATGGATTAAGCTAAACTGTTTGTTATCGATCTTACTTATTGATAGGCTCTTTTTTCCGAACACCTCCCAGTCAAACTAACAAAAAGATGAGTTGTTGCTCTGTCTCTGATTAGGCTCTAATTAACCCACCTAGGTACACCATCATCATCATAAATAGCCCCAAAAGAAGAAAGGAAGAACTGTTTCCCTTGCACAGATGACACAAACTAAATTAAGTACTGACACAGCGCTCTGCGAGGGTCTTCTATGCTAAATCTCAGGTGTGTTTTTTGTTTGTTTGTTTGTTTGTTTGTTTGTTTGTTGTTGTTGTTGTTGTTTTTTTTAAGCAGAAGATGATACGCTATCATCATCATCATCATCAAGTGCCCTGTCACATGGCGTTGGCGCCAGCCAATCAGAAAACGACCCGATAGTCCGAACTCGTATAATAACCTGTAGTACGTCACAGCGAAACGATCTCATCCATTCAACCATCAGGAGAACCGAATAAAAGCATCGGTATTTCACAATGCTACTAAAATTCTTAAAGGCTTCTGTGAGCAATTTTTTTTTGGTGCTAGTCTTCGTATACTCTGAGAGTGGTAGGACTTTAAAATCTACAAAAAACAGAACAGCGAAACGATGACAAACCTGTATTTTGTCAATAATTACACAGACAGTTTTAAAAGCTACTCATATTATCACGCTACTCTTGAATAAAGTGTGTTTAATCCAAAGACGTGTCAGAGGTGGTGTTCACACATGGGCCCACCTCCTCATGACACTCACTGTGTCACCGCCCCCTTTGTTGGAGGTGCTGTGGAGTCCATGTCAGCGGCAGGCCGCTTTGTCGGGGCTTATGTTCCAGCCCATTACACACTCAATGACACGTCCCTTTCCTACACTGTCTCATCACCCACTCCTGGGGGAGGAGATATAGACACTTGTTGGACTTTTGTCTGTGGGTGGGCCGGCAAACTCGTTTGTTGGTGGGTTGGCAAACTGGTTTATTGGTGGGTTGGCTAACTGGTTTGTTGGTGGGCTGGCTAACTGGTTTTGTTGGTGGGCTGGCTAACTGGTTTTGTTGGTGGGTTGGCTAACTGGTTTGTTGGTGGGTTGGCTAACTGGATTGTTGGTGGGTTGGCTAACTGGTTTATTGGTGGGTTGGCTAACTGGTTTGTTGGTGGGCTGGCTAACTGGTTTTGTTGGTGGGTTGGCTAACTGGTTTGTTGGTGGGCTGGCTAACTGGTTTGTTGGTAGATTGGCTAACTGGTTTGTTGGTGGGCTGGCAAACTGGTTTTTTGGTGAGTTGGCTGACTGGTTTGTTGGTGGGTTGGCAAACTGGTTTGTTGGTGGGTTGGCTAACTGGTTTGTTGGTGGGCTGGCAAACTAGTTTGTTGGTAGATTGGCTAACTGGTTTGTTGGCGGGCTGGCTAACTGGTTTGTTGGTGGGTTGGCAGACTGGTTTGTTGGTGGGTTGGCTAACTCTGGTTTGTTGGTGGGCTGGCTAACTGGTTTGTTGGTGGGTTGGCTAACTGGTTTGTTGGTGGGTTGGCTAACTGGTTTGTTGGTGGGTTGGCTAACTGGTTTATTGGTGGGCTGGCTAACTGTTGTTGTTGATGGGTTGGCTAACTGGTTTGTTGGTGGATTGGCTAACTGGATTTGTTGGTGGGTTGGCTAACTGGTTTTTGTGGGTTGGCTAACTGTTTGTTGGTTGGGCTGGCAAACTGGTTTGTTGGTGGTTGGCTAACTGGTTTGTTGGTGGGCTGGCTAACTGGTTTGTTGTGTGGGCTGGCAAACTGGTTTGTTGGTGGCTGGCTAACTGGTTTGTTGGTGGTTGGCTGACTGGTTTGTTGGTGGGTTGGCAAACTGGTTTGTTGTGGTTGGCTAACTGTTTGTTGGTGGCTGGCAAACTAGTTTGTTGGTGATTGGCTAACTGGTTTGTTGGCGGGCTGGCAAACTGGTTTGTTGGTGGTTGGCAACTGGTTTGTTGGTGGGTGGCTAACCTGGTTTGTTGGTGGGGCTGGCTAACTGGTTTGTTGGTGGACTGGCTAACTGGTTTGTTGTTGGGCTGGCTAACTGGTTTGTTGGTGGGTTGGCTAACGGTTTGATTGGTGGGATGGCTGACATTGGTTTGCTGGTGGGTTGGCTGGCATGGTTTGTTGGTGGCTGGCTAACAGTTTGTTGGTGGACTGGCTAACACTGGTTTGTTGGAGGCTTGTTGGTGGTTGGCTGGCAACTAGTTTGTTGGTGGACTGGCTAACACTGGTTTGTTGATGGGTTGTGCTAACTGGTTTGTTGTGGACGGCTAACATGGTTTGTTGGTGGCGGCTAACTGGTTTGTTGGTGGACTGGTTACACTGGTTTGTTGGTGGTTGGCATAACTAGTTTTGTGGTGGACTGGCTAAACTGGTTTGTTGATGGTCTGGCTAACTGGTTTCTTGGAGGGCTGGCTAAGGGTTTGCTGGTTGATTGGCTAACACTGGTTGTTGGTGACTGGCTAACACTGGTTTGTTGGTGGTGGCTGGCTAACTGGTTTGTTGGTGGACTGGCTAACACTGTTTGTTGGTGGACTGGCTAACACTGGTTTGTTGGTGGATGGCTAACACTGGTTTGTTGGTGGACTGGCTAACACTGGTTTGTTGGTGGGAACTGGCTGACACTAGTTTGTTGGTGACTGGCTAACACTGGTTTGTTGGTGTGGCTGGCTAACTGGTTTGTTCGTGGACTGACTAAACACTGGTTTGTTGTGGGCTGGCTAAACTGGTTTGTTGGTGGCTGGCTAACACTGCTATGTTGTGTGGACTGGCTTAACACTGGTTTGTTGTGGACTGGCTAACACTGGTTTGTTCGTGGTACTGGCTAACACTGGTTTGTTGGTGGACTGGCTGACACTGGTTTGTCTGTGGACTGGATAACACTGTTTGTTGGTGGACTGGCTGAACACTGGTTTGTTGGTGACTGGCTAACACTGGTTTGTTGTGGACTGGCTACACTGGTTTGTTGTGGACTGGCTAACTGGTTTGTTGGTGGACTGGCTAGACACTGGTTTGTTGTGGACTGGCTAACACTGGTTTGTTAGGTGGCTGGCTAACATTGGTTTGTTGTGGACTGGCTAAACTGGTTTGTTGGTGGACTGGCTAACTGGTTTGTTGTGGAACTGGCTAACACTAGTTTGTTGTGGACTGGCTAACACTGGTTTGTTAGTGGACTGGCTAACACTGGTTTGTTCGTGGACTGGCTAACATGGTTTGTTGTGGACTGGCTAACACTGGTTTGTTGGTGGACTGGCTAACACTGGTTTGTTGTGGACTGGCTAACACTGGTTTGTTGGTGGACTGGCTAACACTGGTTTGTGTGGACTGGCTAACACTGCTTTGTTGGTGGACTGGTTAACACTGGTTTGTTGTGGACTCGCTGACACTGGTTTGTTGTGGACTGGCTAACATTGGTTTGTTGGTGGACTGGCTAACACTGGTTTGTTGTGGACTGGCTAACACTGGTTTGTTGTGGACTGGCTAACACTGGTTTGTTGTGGACTGGCTAACACTGGTTTGTTGTGGACTGGCTAACACTGGTTTGTTGGTGGACTGGCTACACTGGTTTGTTGTGGACTGGCTAACTGGTTTGTTGGTGAACTGGCTAACACTGGTTTGTGTGGACTGGCTAACACTGGTTTGTTAGTGGCTGGCTGCATTGGTTTGTTGTGGACTGGTAACATGGTTTGTTGTGGACTGGCTACACTGGTTTGTTGTGGACTGGCTAACACTGGTTTGTGTGTGGACTGGTTAACACTGGTTTGTTGTGGACTGGCTAACACTGGTTTGTTGGTGGACTGGCTAACATGGTTTGTTGTGGACTGGCTAACATTGGTTTGTTGGTGGACTGGCTAACACTGGTTTGTTGTGGACTGGCTAACACTGGTTTGTTGGTGGACTGGCTAACTGGTTTGTTGGTGGACTGGCTAACTGGTTTGTTGGTGGACTGGCTAACACTGGTTTGTTGTGGACTGGCTAACACTGGTTTGTTGGTGGGTTGGACTGGCACTGGTTTGTTGGTGGACTGGCTGACACTGGTTTGTTGTGGACTGGCTAATACTGGTTTGTTGGTGGACTGGCTAACACTGCTATGTTGGTGGACTGGCTGAACACTGGTTTGTTTGGACTGGCTAACACTGGTTTGTTGGTGGACTGGACTAACATTGGTTTGTTGTGGACTGGCTGAACACTGGTTTGTTGTGGACTGGCTAACACTGGTTTGTTGTGGACTGGCTAACATGGTTTGTTGGTGGACTGGCTAACACTGGTTTGTTGTGGACTGGCTACACTGGTTTGTTGTGGACTGGCTAACCTGGTTTGTTGGTGGACTGGCTAACACTGATTTGTTGTGGACTGGCTAACATGGTTTGTTGTGGATGGCTAACACTGGTTTGTTGGTGGACTGGTTAACACTGGTTAGTTGGTGGATTGGCTAACATTGGTTTCGTTGGGGCTGGCTACACTTATTGGGTATTGGTTATGTGGACTGGCTAACATTGGTTCGTTAGAGGGCTGGCTTACACTGGTTTGTTGATGGGAGGCTAACTCTGGTGTTAAGAAGGGGGGGGGGGGCTAGCATTGGTTTGTTTGGAGGCGTCATTGCATATGAAATTAATTTCAAACGAGAAGATATCTTGAGAAACTGAAAGTGAATGTGCCAAACATTCTCGTGGCATGTTGTCAACTCATGTTTGCATAGGTCCCATCTTCGCCTTCTGTGTCAATTCCTTATCAGTGTAATAGGTTTTTGCACAAATTCAAGTAGTCTGTCAGAATATCGTAAGCAGATTTAGGCGATGCGGAGTGGATGAAGACAGAGAGGGTGGGAGATTTACTTGCAGCGACAAAAGACAGATTTGTATGGAGGGCTATGATCGCCAACGCCATGCGGCAAGGCAACATGACGACGAATTACATTATGAAAATATATGGGCGCCGTGAATCCCTCAAACAATTTAAATTTTCAATTTTTGGCTGTTGCCTGATCGGTCGAGAAGTAAAATGTTAGTTACATTTCAGTCTAGAAATATAAATATAAGTCCGAAGACAACAATTCTGGCTCATTTGTATTGCAAACAGAACGGTTTGGTGGTGCTGGGGATAAAAATTTCGTCAGCATCAAGGGTGTTTTGTTGGGGCCATGTTCCTGCCATTAGACACCTCATGACCCGTTCCCTTCCTTCACTGCTTCATTCACCCAGACCTGTGGGGAGTTAATTCTAGCAAAGCGGGCAAATAATTCTCACAGAATGGGGAATTCATTCCAGCACAATGGGAGTTAATTCTAGCACAATGATGAGGAGTTAATTCTAGCAGAGTGTGGAGTTAATTCTAGCAAAGTGGGCAGTCAGTTCCAGCAGAGCAGGCACTTAATTCTGGCAGAATGAGGAATTAATTCCAGTAGAATGGGAATTAATTCTAGCACGGTGGGCAATTACTTCTAGCAGAGTGTATATCTTACATGATATTTTTGTCAGTGTACACTATGGGGCTAGGAGATCTTTTAGGCTGCGGCTGCGGTTTCTTGTTTATGCAGAGTTTGTTGAAGAGGGATTCATTACACGATGCAGACTATTCCATACAGACAGACAAGCTATGTGAGCGCGTCTGTATGCGTTTTATATTTGACCTGTGTGTTCTAAGCACTTGTGATGTCTATCCAAGCTGCGCGTAAAGCACATCATCTATCATTCCTGACAAGCCTTAAGCGAAGATTGTGATCATTGTCATTGGTGTTGCTGTTGTTTAGGAAAGAAGCATGGAATACAACCTTATCAAACAGTCTGCCATCAGTGTATTCCACTGTATATTATCATACCGTCATCCACATCTTTATCAGTCACACATTATGGGACAGAATGTTCTAGGTTTCATAATAATAGTTTTCAAAATAGGAAAGCAACAAAAACATTGTAATCCTTAGCCTAAAAATACGAGAGAAAAAAAAAAAACGAAAAAAAAATCACTTCAGTGTGAACACAAAAAAGAACGAAAGCAAAATAAGAAAGAAAAAACGAAAAAAAAATCTATCTTAGTGTGGAAATAAAGGAAGACAAAAGCAAAATAAGAAGAAAAAAATGATGATGTTGATGATAACGATGATGATCGTCATCATGATCATGATGATTACAATGATGAATAATGGAGAAGGACCACAGAAGGAGGGGGAAAAAAAAGAAAACGAAGAGGAGAATGAAAAAAAAAAGGAGGAAGAGAAACATAAAACAAATTAAAAAAGCTTAGATTATTATTATTATTATCATTATCATTATTATTATTATTATTATTATTATCATTATTATTATTATCATCATTATTGTTGTTGTTGTTGTTGTTGTTATTGTTGTTGTTGTTCTTCGTCTTGTTGCTGTTACTGTAGGTTGTAGTGGTAGTAGCAGTAGTACCAGTAGTAGTAATAGTATGATTGAAAGGCAAAAAGGGTATGTACTTATTGCATTGGTTCCTAGTGCTTATGTTGCTGTTGTTCTTGGTGTTTGTTTTCCTTTCATGTTTTGTCAGTGACTTTTTGTTGTTGTTGCTTGAATGAAAGTTTGGTAATGTTCTATTCCTGCAAAGTGCAACGAGTATTCTTTCAACATGAAACAACAAAAACAAGAACAACAAAAACAACAACAACAATAATAATAATAACAACAACAACAATAATAATAACAGCAACAACAACAATAATAATAGTTAATAATAATAATAGTAATAATAATAATAATACTAATGATGATGATGATGATGGTGGTGGTGGTGGTGGTGGATGATGGTAATAATGATAATGATGATAATAATAATAATATCAAAAAGATGATGATGATAATCAGCAGTAGTAGTAGTAGTTGTAGTAGTAGTCATAGTAGTAGTAGTAGTCAAGGGAAAAATTGTTACCTGCACATGATGAGATGGGGGCTGGGTGTGAGCACTACGGGTGGGGCGTGGCTTCATCTTAAAGATGTGAAACTCCGCCTCCAACATGCGTTCTTCATCTGACTGTTTCGGTAGGTGCGACACGTTATAGAAATAATGCGCCTGCTGCATTGTGTCTGAAAAAAAAAACAACAAATTAAGTAAATTAAGTAATGAAAATTTTTTTAGAAAGAATGAATAGATGATGATAGCAATGACAACAATGAAGATGAAGATCATGAATACAAACAGGACTGAAAAAAGAATGAAAAAGAACTGACGAAAAAGACTGGATACGAAGAGAGAAGAAAAAAATGTGGTGGTAGTGGTTGTGGTGATGATGATGATGATGATTGTGATGATGATGATGATGACGATGGTGGTGGTGGTGATGATGATGATGATGAGACGACGACGAGGACGATTGCAAACAGGACGAGAACCAACACAACTACACGTAGTGAAAATGGCATGGACGATGAACAAGAAAAAGAATTATAAACTGGTGATGATGACGATTATGACAACGACAAAGATGATGAGGACGATAATGATTACAACAACAACAGCAGCAGCAGTAATAACAACAATAACAGTAATGATAATAATAATAGTAACAACCATGATGATGATGATGATGATAAAGAACAGGCAACGGCGCCGCAAACTTACACAATCACACATGCACATGCAGACGCGTGCGCGCGCACGCACACACACGCACACACACACAGACACACGCACGCACGCACGCAGCACGCACGCACGCACGCACTCACGAACGCAAACATATGCTCGCACTCACAACACTATACAACACCAAACCACAGCATGCTAAATGCATGCTACATTTTCGCATTAGCCTGTCTGTACTTCTGGAAAAAAAAACTGTCTTCTTTCAACCGTTGAAGTTTATTCAATTGCAGAGAACGAAACGAAGATTTCCTAAATTAGCTCAAAGCAAACCATCAACACGCATGTGCCGACTGGGGTTTGACTGTGATAAAAAAAAAAAGAGTGGCAAGGATGGGCAAACTTCTTCACACGTTCAGCAAGCCAATGGATCACAAATCAACTCCAAACTATGCACCCATTCAACATCTCACAAAACGGAAATAACTTGAATATTAAAGTCAAAAAAAAAAAAAAAAGAATATGGAGAAAACGGGGGAAGGGAAGACAACACACACACACACACACACACACACACACACACACACACACACACACACACACATATATATATATATATATATACACACACACACACACACACACACACACACACACACACACACACACACACAACCACACACACAAGAAAGAGAGAGAGAGGGTGAGATGGACAGGGTGAGGAGTGTTGGGGAGGTGGGAGAAAAAGAAAAGACTGACACAAAAAGGATCCAAAACAGACCACCTGGACAGACTGTGTTAGAGTGCTATAGAACTATATTCAACGAGAACTATAAAAACTCCATAAAGTAGGAATGTAATGTAAAGTATTTGGGAAAACCGATCTGCGCTGGAGAGAGCAAATGAAAGCACTCTTGTTCTTGACATTTCCAGGGGATTATAGCGGTATGATATCTCGAAACACTCCATTGCACTTCGTCAAACAACGAGTCAGCGCTGTATGTGCAATTCGAAGCTGTTCTTGGTATACTAACGTGCGCGGCATAATTACAAATAAAATATTAATTTCCACAGATCCAGACAGACCGTCAAAGACAATTTGTTTGTCATCTGGATCACTTTAGTTGCACAGCTCTTTGTCATTAATTTTGATTTTTTTTAACTGTATATATTGATAATAACTTATAAAAACTTACCATCGATACATTCCTGAAAGAGTTTAAACTAAAAGCCTTGTGTCCAGATGAAATCAAAAGCCTTTTTTAAAATCACAGACACAATACAATTTCTTATTTGTGTACGAAAAATATTGATTAAAGATTGCAACACAAAAGCATGAGCCAACGTGGAATGTCACCGTCTGAATCTTGCTTAATTTTCAGACAATAGTGCGTTATCTTCAAGAAACGCATTGAGCATCTTATTTAAAATATCATGAACAATTTACCAGTACAACTCTAGCAGAGAAATACCTCTCTGGTTATCACAATCAAGTTCATCGCCTTTACCTTTACAAAGAGGTGGAATCAAACCAACAGCCCATTCTTCAGGAACAGTACCTGAACTCAAGACTTTGTTAAATAGTTTGTAAACAATAAACATGACGCAGAACGGGGAAGCTACTTTTAATGTATTCAAAACGTATTTCATCATTTCCTGCAGCATTTCCGGTCTTTAGACCCATCCACATATTCTATTTCTTCTTCTGTGATTTCTTCATTTAAAATGCCAGCGTCGACGTTCGACTGAGAATCATCAGGTGTTAAAAATAGCAACATAAATAATTTAGGTCAACACAATTGTTTTGTTTCTTACTGCGTTTAATCTTTTTTCTCAGTATTCTCTAGAGCAGGTTTTCTGCATGGATGCAAATTCTCTATGCCACAGATTGCGCTTTTTTCTCTCTGTCTTACGTTATACTTTTTTTTTTATACTGTCTAATAATCATTTTCAATTTATCTCGCGTTAAGGACATTTGAGCACTTTAACTTCGTGTTTCATCTGAAATATTCAGCCCGCTCGACTATGTACCAGGCTATCCACTAGGCCACAACTCACTTAACTCTGGTTAGTGCCGAAAAATCTCAATGATTTGGACTGATGGGATTCGAATCTCCAAACTGCTACTTTTCAGTCAGGTGCGATAACCAATACGCCACCAGGACCGGTAAACACTGATTCAACAGGTCATTGTGGAGGCTATCGATCCGAAGACAAACCGGGATGGGGAGAGAGTAGAAAAATATTAGTAGTACGCATCATACATGTTTTTTTCATTTTACGTTTACAGTTCTACCAAAATTATCAACTTTTCTGTTGATTTGTAAATCAAAACATACGAAAAGAAGAAAAAGTGTTGGTGTAACGTAGCAGCAGAAGTACTGGTAGATTATTAAGTAAATGTTGAAACAATTACACAAACTTAAATCAATGCAGCCAGACTAATGAATATGCTGGTTCTGTGCATTCAAATCAAAACGAAGCCACAGCCGGGCTGACAAAACAGCCATTATACGATTTTAAAAGTATTCCAGTTTTATCAACAACACAGAACTAGAGCCAGAGCCACGTTTCCAATAAAATTAAAGGCGGGTTTATTTCAATCGTAATTTCCAATAAAAGCAAAACCCTATTAATCAGTTTTGTCATCATCACCACTAGAACCACCGTCGTCATCATAATCGTCATCATCAGCAGCAGTATCATCATCATTATCACTATGACCCCGATCACTGCAGAGATTTTGGATAAAGTCCTGAAGGAACAAACAAAAAAAAAAAAAAAAACAAAAAAAAAAGAGAAGAAAAGAAACAGGCAGATACATTAAAATTACAAAGTATAATATTCACCGAACAGGACATACCCGGAGTCTGATGGAAAACCCTGTATAAGAAATACGATATGTAGTCTGCGACATACTGAGCAACATTTGCATCATGTGACGAAGGATGCAAATCCTTGATGGTCATTAGACAGAGCTTCTTAGGTGTAAAATCTAACATGTCATTTTAAAACCAAAAACTGGTTCGAATGTCCAAAAATGAATATATATTGTAGGCCCATGCAAAAGAATAAAAAGGCACAAGTTAAAGGATATAGACTTTACAACTCTTGGGTCAGCTTTCTGAGCATGAGTCTCACCCTTCTCCATCTCTACCTTACCTCACCCAACTCTATAGATCTGGTACTCAGTCACAGCTGGAGTCATATACATTGATTGTTAATTTAGAACAATGAACAGGCCACCAAACGACCTCAACTGAATAAGTGTACATCTTGACAAAAGGAAAGGGGAGACAGAGAATGTTAAAAAAGAATGAAAACAACGAACGAACAAACGAATTTTAAAATCACATGAATGTGAGAATAATTACACCCCGTTAACACAGACAACCTACTGGAACTACCGGGTGGACTGTCTCTTGATATGATCACAACAACAATCGTTGATCGCTTTGTGTAAGCTATTCTCACAGCCCAGGTAGGTCAAAGTGTTTCAAACTTTCAACCTACGTTTCTCCCAATGAGGTCAACGGCCATAATGATAGCGGGGATTGCCAGTCACAGCTATAATGCAAGTAGACAAGTATCTGTGGCTGTAAGCCTCCAACAGAGAAACCCCATCTAAATATGCTGGGTCGCCTGTCAGCATGGGATGAAGTCCCAATCCTACACGCCCTGGGATAGCACGGGCGTATTGTCGTTACTCCCACTAGTTGAGAATGGGCAAACAATAGGCTACATATCAGTTTAGTATATGCTGTTAAAAAGGGAGAAAGAAAGAAAGAAAAGAACGAAAAAAGGTGGGGGAAGGTTTAAGCAGAGAGATATTTGGGGTTTGTCCGATAGCGATTCATCGTACTCGGACAATTCCACATGGGTTCCATCCAAATCTGCCAGCAATTATCTGTGAGAGTTATTGAACCTGCGCAAAATCCTACAAGGTCTTGAAATAGGGAATAGAAAGAACGGTCCTATAAAACATTATTCTGATGGAAACATTAAGATGGACAGCGAACATAGCCAATTTTTAGTGTTGCGGGCTAGAATTGAACTCGAGATATCCACCGGCTCTATCAAAGGAAACACCGTGAATGATGCAAAGGAGGAGACAGGTGGAGGAGGGGTTTGGGTGAGAGCGGAGATCATGTCGAAATAGTAGTGATGTGAAGGTGGCGGTGGGAGGCAGAAAAGGTTATATGAGGGCGGAGAATACAGACGACACCCCTATCAGTTTACGAGACGATCAACATGAAGTGTACAAACCGTGAGCGCGCCAATACACACGGGTGCGGCTGAAACAGATGAAGGTGACGAAGCAATGAAAGGACTCTAGGAACACTGGATAGAGACACTATCAGCAGAGACTGAGAGCTTACAGATTTCGAAAGCTCACTGGCAATTTTAAATTTTTCTTCTTTTGCTGCAGTTATGATACTTTGAAGGTTTATGCTTGATGTCTTCTCTTGCGGAAAATGATTCTCAATCCTGCGTACATGCGGGATGCATTACAGAGAATTTTACAAGCAACAACTGATCTGAAACTAATTCCCATTTCCGGCATTTAAATGGCTTCATCATCATCATCAGCAGCATCATCATCATGTGCCCTGCCGTGTGGCGTTGGCGATCATGGCCCTCCATACGAATCATATCCCTTGTCGCTGCAGGTACATTTCCCACCCTCTCTGTCCTCAGCCACCCTGCACGTCCGTCCAGTATTTTCTTCCGGGGTCTACCCGGTTTCTCTTTCCCTCCAGGTTTCCTGTTGTGACCACGTGCTCTAATGTCTCTTTCCTGCATAAAATGTCCTATAAATGTTGCTTTTAAAATGATTACAAGAGTTAAATACTGATAACGATAATCTCACGTTGCTGCAATAACAGGCCTAGAAGTTGAAATAAAATAAAATTACACTGGGAAAATGCTGAATCATTTCTGTTGACGCGAATTAGCCAAGTAATATAGTGACATGCCCTCGTGAGAAAGTTAATATTACCGTTCAGTTATACCCATTTATCTACAGATTTTTCATAAAGCATTTACCTGTAAACTTCTGACTTACTCGTCCTCTAAAGCTTGCCGTTTGACACACTGAACTATGAAGTTAATCTCCCAAAAGTTCTACTGAATATACACTTATCACTTTATTTGACCAGGTGTCAAATTTTGCAGAAAACGAACTGATCTGGTTACAAAACAGGCCGGGAGTACGCTTCCAAACCTCTCCAAAGAGAAATAGATATTTAGAACAGTCTGATATGTCATGATGATATTCCTGTTCATTCCTTCCGATTCATTCGCATTTGAGGAAAGGCGTTTAGAAGTGCTCAGTGCTTTATGAATGTCATGTAAAGATTGTCTTTTTCTTCTTCTCTTCTCCTCGTCCTCTTCCTGGTCCTTCTTCTTCTTCTTGTTGTCGAGAGTTAAATTGATTGAAGTGATTATTTCAGACTAGTTTACACGTGAAGGCTAAATGGACAAATCAACCTTTTAAGGTTGCACCAAGAAACTCTGGAGAGCCCAGGTGGACCAAAGGTTTGCAGAGGACAAGCTTCCCTCAAGCAAGTGTTTCGGTCCTAAACACCTTACAGTCTGAGGGGGCCGGGTCGCGTTAAGATCATGAATCCTAGATGCTCGCCCTCCTGCTATCGCTATGTTCCCATACCTGGGTTCAAACACGCGCCTTCAGGTGGTTGGGTACCTCCAGGTCGTCAACCTTGTGACGAATGTCTTAACCACTTAGCTACCGGAAACAGAACAATTTCTTTCCCTAAAATCTCACAAACGTCTGTAAATTTCATGACTGTCTTTGCTTCAATTGTTGGAAGACTGATTCTCAATAACACAAAGCTAATAAAGCCAAGAAACACAGAAGTTCCTGACGATACACCCAAACTCATCTGAAAATCGCGCAACAAGCATGCATTTGTTTTGTGTTTGGTTTTGGTTTGGTTTGGTTTGGTTTGGTTTGGTTTGGTTTGGTTTGGGTTTGGTTTTTTTAATTTGTTTGTTTGTTTGTTGTTGCTGATCGTTTGTTCGGTGGTGAATGGTGAATATAATGGAGGAAGTAATGGTGATATTTTTGTATTCAGCGGACTGCCCAAACAGGTCAGTTGTTTTATTAGTCTGTATAATATGATTTACAGTGACTACTTCTTTGGGTATTATTGTGCCGGACCTTGGCAGGGAAAGGACTATTGTTTATACCAGTTTACATTTAGTTTCTATTTCGTAATTTCGAATTTTGTACAATTAAACTGATTGTTTCTTCGTGTATGACAGCATTTTTCTCTCTCCCAGTCTGAAAATGATGAACACATACACACATACACACACACACAACACACACACACACACACACACACACACCAACACACACACGCACGCACGCACGCACGCACGCAAGCACACACACATACACTATATATGTACTACATGTACAGACAAACACACACGGGTCATCCATAATTACTACTAACATCACGTACATTTCATCACAGACGTTCTTGACAAAAATTACACTAGAGAGTGTGAATCAGCAGCCGAAGTGTGTGTGTACCTGGGGAGATGGGGATGAGGGGATGGGGTTGAGGTAAACGACAAATCGCATTTCAAAGTATCGCTTTCCACAACTGTGAGGCAGACGGAGTGACCAGTGATTCACCCATCAGAATGACCATCAGTTGTTTGCACGAAACTAGTTCTGCCTCTCAGACTGAAAGGTCCATTTTCACTTGTTAGTCCTGGAAGAACTTGATACCACCAGAAAACTACTAGTAAACATCATCAAGACAGGACTAAAATACACTGGTCATGTGTCACGTAGCAAGAACGGGGGGACCTCATGGCAACCATTTTTCAAGGAAAAACAGAGGCAATAAGGAAGAGATGCAGACCTCCAATCTCATACATCGAGAACATAACCAACATCAGTGACCTAAATTATACAAGAAGTTGTCCACAAGAGTCAAAGACAGAGCCACTTGGAGGCGCATAGCAGTGTCATGGAGTGCAACGGCCAACGGTGAACCTGGTGACGCCGACAGGTGAGGGAGGTGAGTCCTCTTTTTATCTCCACGTTAGCTTACTTAGTTACAGCGTCTTGCTGATGACGAAGGATTCGTGGATTCGACCCTAAGGCCAGCCACAGTTTTTTTTTCTTGTTTTTTCACTGGCTGCTTGCTGTCCATCCTAATGCTCTAATCATTCTGGTGTATCGGTTTAGTGTTTTATATGTTCCTTCCCGCTCCTCCCCATTTCACAATCTTGCCAGCGCATAGGGATCGGCGCAGGCTCAAGAAATCTGCAAGCTCATAACTAGCACATTCGGGTGGAGCGCATGTGGAAATTTTGAGCGCAATAAATCCCTCTGGAACAAACGCCAACTCAAAACTCAAAACTCCAAATTCCTTCATTGTGTGCTAAAGTACACGCGGTCAATAATGCGATCCCCCGAAACTGGTGAATTCCTGGGCGATCTTGCTGTTGGGGAAAATGGGAAATCATACACGGGCGGTGGGCAGGCGGCTGGAAAGGTCTTCTCGATGTAATACTGTCAATAGAGAAAGACAACTATCCCTTCTCATTCTACACTTTCCCATCCTTTTCGCCTTAAATGACGTACAAATGTTTGAACAGTTCTCCCCGCCAGCAATGCTAAAGCCATACGGCTTAGGTAATCAAGCCTCCATTGCGAGACTCAGAAAAGAGCCCCGAGCAAAAACAATAGGAATGACTGTTATGCATGACACCAAATTAGCAACCCCAGAGCACGAAGAAACCAGCCCGGGAAAAGATGAGAAACACCGCTGTAACATATTTGTAAGAGAAACGATTGGCGATTCTTCACGTGTACATGTAGTGAGAAACATGGAGACGAAAGGATGAGCGAGTCGGAGGGTTCCGACTGTGAATAGGGGGGAGGAAGGGGAAGGAGGGAAGTTAGAATCGGGGGTTAGGCCGGAGTGTGTGTGTGTGGGGGGGGGGGGCGATTGTGTGAACGTTTTTCGAGGGAGTGGTTACCACCTTACAAGTAGCTTTGATGAAGTTGGACTCATCACTACTTGGGCTGTTGTTTACCAAGGTCTACTAGCGTGTTTATAATGCAATCAAAGCAGCTAAACGTTTGGCGGTTTGATGTTCCAGACAATTGAGCTCTAAAGACGTCCAACACTCTGTGTGTGTGTGTGTGTGTGTGTGTGTGTGTGTGTGTGTGTGTGTGTGTGTGTGTGTGTGTGGTGTGTGTGTGCCCGTGCGCGCGCCTACGTGTGTGTATGTGTGCATGTGTGTGTGCGTGCGTGTGTGTACATGCGTATGTCATGAGTGCGTGTGTGTTTGTGCATGTATTATCCTTGTATTCTTCTTATTGCTTTGTAATCGTATTGCTGTTTTGCTTATTTTTTGCTTATAGATGTTGTTTGTTTGTAAAGCTCTTTGCAGGATGCTCACAATCGTTTCACACGAGCAAGTGTTTACCAAAAACAAAAAGCATGGGTAGCTAAGCATGTAAACTATACCTCTTGTTTCTCTCGCCTTGGCACTAATTGTCAGGATAGGGTTTCAAGCGCAAGGGACTAGGATGTCAGCGCATTTAACGTGAGTCTTTGTGTCCACTTAAGCCCGAGCCAAGTTTAGTTTCTCCTATCTGTAAGTGTTAATGACACAACTCTTCACGAAAACATCTGTCTCTCTGTCTCTGTCTATCTTTGTCTGTCTGTCTGTCTGTCTGTCTGTCTCTCTCTCTCTCTCTCTCTCTCTCTCTCTCTCTCTCTCTCTCTCTCTCTCTCTCTCTCTCTAAGCAGATATTGTATACTTTAACTGTGTATGTGTCTTTTAGATAAAAAGTGTCAGTAAGTATTTTTCACCTGGTTACAGAGTTTGGAGTTTAGTTTTTAGTTCACTCAACGAGATATCATCGCACTCGACCAATTCCATATGCGTTCAAACCAATGTGCCATATGTTATCTGGCAGACTCCGTGAGCCTGCGCAAAGCCCTGGTGATACCAGCATGGCATTCTAACCAGCTGAGCTATACGAGCCATTGATAGACTATGAATCTTTAAGCTATTCAGTCATTGTAAGTCGTAAGCCGTACCCAAAATATAATGCCACGAATGAATAAGTTTTGAATAGACATGTTCCTTTCCCCTCTTGTTTGGTTTGTTTTCCTTTTTGTTTTGTTTTGTTTTCCGAGGGATGGGGAGATGGTTGACAAGGGAGATCGTGAAAGGTCTGAAACACGTGTGATTCTGTACAATACTCTGAGAAACAACAGAACTGAAAATATTTAATTGAAAGGAAAGAACTGGTGTTTGTGTTATCTTACTGATAATGTATATATGCAAAGGCAGAAATGTAGACAGAAAAAGACCGTCACTCACTCGCTCACTCACACACACACACACACACACACACACACACACACACACACACACACACACACACACACACACACAACACACACAACACAACACAACACACACACACAACACAACACAACACAACACACACACACACACACACACACACACACACACAACACACACACACACACACACACACACACACACCACACACACACACACACACACACACACACACACACACACACACACACAACACACAACACACACACACACACACAACACAACACACACAAACACAACACACACAACACACACACACAACACACACACACACACACAAACACACACAACACACACACACACACACACACACACACACACAACACACACACACACACACAACACACACAACACACACAACACACAACACACACAACACACACAACACAAACAACACACACAACACACACAACACACACAACACAACACACACAACCTGCCCACTCATCTATACACCTATATCTCCATGTCCTCCATCCCAGAACACGCAAGTCTTACGCTACGTAGCGCTCAGTCGTTTCGTAAAATAATTGCATGTGATGAAAAAAAAAAGTGATCTTGTTCTTATTTCGTTGAAGACAAACGATTTTAAATTTTCTTTATTTTTGTCGACGTGCTGAACGACGCTAGCTTAGAAAGGATGGCAGTGCCCTTGTGTTACAGTAACTCTTCCAGTGCAAGCAAACAAAACATTACAATCAGTGAAGGAGCCATCACCAGACTGACAGAATGCACCAATAATGACGAAACCTAGACGAACAAACATTAAATTTTGTACACTTACCTCTATCAGGAAAGCTGCGAACAGTGTTAGCATTGTATGGTCCACTGGCCTTGGTCAGCCCACTGCTGTCAGCAACCTCTTTGAACAGATCGGTCATGTACTGGGGAGGGGTACGTTTGAAGATCTTGCCCGGAATCCGCTTTATCCCGAACACTTTGGACAGACTGGCTAAGGGATCCTCCGACTCCCCTGAGCCTTCAGTAGAAGGAAGAAAAGGTCTAGAAGGGAAAGATTCCTCAGAATCAGATCCTGCACACAGTCTGAAGTCCATGCACACTAACACCACAAACAGCAGGAACACCGAGTATCTGTGGATTTTGTGCCAGCACCATTGGTGGGATCCTGCAACACGCCGGGATCGAGAAGCAGATTTTGGAATGATGTCTTTATTGCTCGTGGACGCGTCATCCCGGCGGCGATGCTTCGTCCTCTCGCATGGCGAGGATAGGGGGCTGCTGGAGTGAGTCCTCCTCTGTGCCTCGGGAGGCCATGGTTTTGTCGTCATGTCCGCCAGCATGTCATGCAAGCGGCTGGAGGACTTCCCCACACCTGTCAATCCCATCATCATGTGAATGAAATAGGATAATCAGCATTTCTGACAGTCACAATGATATAGTCGTTACAGTTTGAGTTAAAATGACATGGCAGAATGGTATAGGTGAGATAGGGATGATAAAGCTTAGTGGTGATACATTCAGACGTCAATATCGAGTTATTCCTATAGAAGAAGAGAGAAAGAAAAAAAAGAAAGAAAAAAAGAAAGAAAGATAAAGAACAACAACAAAATAAACGCAACAAAAACAGTCAGGTCGAAACAAACAAAAAGCAAACATGTGCAGTGAGATCGTCAACTACACCACTAAGTTCATAACCAATTCACTCCCTTCTTCACGCTACACATCAGCCGCCTACAAGCCGGTGGACAGGCTGGAAGAACGAAAGGATTAATCACAAAATAAACAAAGCCAATGTCAAACAGATACCAGATTTGATCTTCGGATGTAAGTGGAATTTTCTTCCTCAATTCCGCGACCATTTGTTCCTGATCATCACTTCAACAACAAGCGAAGGGAGGTAAACGTTGTCCCATGACCCTGAGGTCGTTAGAGAATGAGGTGGTCGAAACCTCAACTATTCTGGGAGCCAAAATTATGAGTACGGTGCCCATCTCCTCTCCCTTCTAGTTCTACTTTCCCAAACCTTGACCAGGGTCAGAAACCCATTCACAGCTGGATGCACTGGAGGCTGCATGTATATAAGACTGGAACCCGCGCAATCAGACTGAAAGAAGGGAGCTTAAGCACTACGTCAAGACCAAGTGGGAGAGGCGGAAAATTCAGATTATGTTGTTTACAACCCAGCCCACCGTGAAGGCCAGCTCTGAGCTGGAGGAATGTAGAATGATCCACGGAGGTCTTATACCTTAATGGAACAATCCCTGCCCAATGTAAATTTCATAGAGCCGAAACAGTGTATGTTCTGTAAGCGCCTAGTAGTAATAGTAGCGGCAGTGTAGAGCCGTGTTAGCACGAGGCAAGTATTTTGATTTCTACTGCACTAATTCCGCGCTGGTAAGTTGTTAGTTGTTGTGGAGTGTAATGTCTGGGCAGTGTTGATTATGAGGGATCCTAACAAGAAATCCTCTCGAGGACAGCAACGACAACGACACACTGTCCAGGCTGAAACATATATCGAAGGACAAAAACATCCCCATGAAACACAAGATTAGGCTCTTTAGTGCACAGGTATATTACATCTTCCCGTATGCAGGCGAGACATGGACTCTCACAGCTGATTTGTGAAGGCGAATCTTAGCCATACAAATGAGATGTTATCGCATAATATTTAACATCACACTGATCATTTTATTATCACCAACGAACAAGTGTGCCAGACCATTAAGTAGCACATCGGACCATATGAAAATCTGTTGACTTCAGATAAGAAAACTATGTTGATATGGCCATGTAACAAGATCCAACAGCCTTGCTAAATCAGTCCTCCAGGGAACTGTTGAAGGATGGACACACAAGGACTGACAGAAAAATACGATGGACTGACAGCATTGCAGAATGGACAGAGAAACTATTTGCCAAGACCCAGGCTCTGGCACACAACCGACACCCGGAACTGGAAGAATATGGTGAATAGTTTTTTAACGCGGCACCGCAATGATACTTCATGGAGTTAAGGAAGAAGAAGAAGAAGAAAAAGCACTAATCTATCAGAACCTTAGGAGTTTATAATGCATGGGTGTTGGTCTTTCGAGAAAGGAAATTAAGTGCTCGTGTACGGCGTCCGAAGAATTCATGACAAAGTTTCCAACATATGACCGGACTAGCAGATGATCTTAGGTAAATCAAAGGTAAAATATCTCGACTAAATTATTGATAAGGAAACTTATAAACTGGCATAAAAATCGATGGCGTTGTACTGTGGCGTCATGCCTTGACTTGGGGAAAACAGTAGAAATGTTAGAATACGATGCAAGACAGCGTAATAAAATGCAATGAAATACAGTACGATAACACCCCGAGTTTTCTTCATTCAAATCAGCCGTTTAGGAAAATTTGCCAACAACACGATACTTTTGTCCATACAAATGTATAAAGACACGTAAGGATGCGATACTAAGTTATGACACGACTCGATACGATTAGGTAGGACACCAATACGACACGATAAGATATGACGTGATACGGTACACCACTCTTATGTCACTACCCACGTGCAGCTTATTTCGGATCATGAAAATAATCAAAACCCTTTGAAACTGTGGCAAAATAATCAAAGTGTTGATTGTGGCCACACAACAGAAGAAGAGAAGAAGAACTGAAGTCATCATGACAACAGAGCATGAAAAGTCACAGAATCAGGGACAAAGTGACACAATGTAATGATGGTGAGAACGAGGAGGGCAGCGATAATACTGTGGGGTTCCATTTCAGATTGAAACTGTACAACAAGGCTGTACTCTATGTTTACTTTTATGATTTGATCTGGTGTTAGCCAGGCCCGAACGATACAAACCCATGCGGTGTTGGTCATAAAGTTTGATAAACACTCTCAACGACACACATATATACGTTAAATGGATAAGACGTGGCTGTATGACCGCAGTTTGGGCCGATAGGCGTTCGAATCCACGACCTCCAGTTGTTAATCTCTTGTACTAACCACTGCACCACGTAAAGATATGATACGATTCTATGCGATACGGTAAAAATCTCCACACCAGAGAGCTGTGTGTCGCTAGTGCCACACACATCAATGGTAGCGCGGTACGTGTATGCAGACCGTAGTGTTAACATTGATTAATCCTTTCTCAGTCCATTCCACCAGATTAGGCAGCTAACACTTGCACTAGACTAACCCTCAACCTGTCTGCGTACGTACGTGTGTGTATGTGTGCATGCGTGCTTTTGTGCGTGTGTGTGTATGTGTTTGTGTGTGTGTGTGTGTTGTGTGTGTGTGGTGTGTGTGTGTGTGTGTGTTGTGTGTTGTGTGTTGTGTTGTGTTGTGTTGTGTGTGTGTGTGTGTGTGTGTGTGTGTTGTGTGTTTGTGTGTGTTGTGTGTGTGTGTGTGTGTGTGTGTGTGTGGTGTGTGTTGGTGTGTGTTGTGTGTGTGCGCGCGCGCGTGCGTGTGTGTGGATATGTGATTGTGTGTGTGAGTGTTAATATGTGTATGTTGTGTGGGTGTGAGTGGTGTGTGTATGTGTATGTGCGTGCGTGCGTGAGTGCGTGCGTGTGTGCGTGTGTGTGTGTGTGTGTGTGCGTGCGTGTAGTGCGTGCGTGTGTGCCGTGTGTTTGTGTGTGTGTGTGTGTGTGTGTGTGTGTGTGTGTGATGTGTGTATGTGTGTGTGTGTGAATGTACCGCGTTTGTAAGGGTAGAACGAAAACTATAAACGAGAAGTTCTGTCAACACCGCTGTACCTTTTCATTTTTCCCTGCTGCAACCTTTCCATTTCAATCCCTCATTTTTCGTAGAATACGGCCAAGCCATATCAATGAATTGATTCTCACTATGGATACTGTGACTGATCATGTACAGAAGTGTGTAAGCTATTTGTCACGATATGCCGTGCGCACGAACCAAGTCAATGAACGTCGGATTTTCAATTTGAAGGTCCTGCATTCAATCCGCCTGGACACCTCTGTCTGGCGGGTTATTATTATTATTGTTTAAAGCCCAGCCGACTGCGTAGATCCATGTCAGGGCTATAACCGTTTTAAAACATAGACACTACTTCAACAGGAAAAAAAGAAGTAAAGAAAATTAAATACACATATCAATGCATTCGCGCACATAATCTAAGGAGATACCCCTGGCGATGACTACTCCGTCCAATTTATGGCACAGGGAATTTGAAAAATATACCTGAATACAAATTTAAACATAACTAAGGAGACTAAAACATATATATATATATATATATATATATATATATATATATATATATATATATATATATATATATATAAACGGGCCTAAATTGCCTAAAATTGCTTTCACATATCTCATTTCCTTAGAGCCAAAAATGCACTTAATACGTGGACCGAATTATCAGTCATAAGAGAAAGTATTAAAGACTTTATCGAACAGATACAGATGAATGGACCAGCAAGGCAGAAAATGATAGGAAGACATGACAGAAAGCAAAGGAGGAAGAAAGAAACAAAAAGAGAATGAGGGGAGAAAGGAAATTCCTAGCACAGAATGTCCAGAAGGTGGGAATATTATTTATACTGAAAGAGCCCCCGGCATCCCCACGGGGATTGCCTGGTGGGTGAAGAGTGGAGATTTCTCCGATTTTCGAAGTCAGTATGTGGTCTGATCGACCAGTGTGTTAACCCCTTTCATACGTATGTCCATGCAGAATATCAAATAGCCTATGCACGTTGAAGATCCTGTTAGTCAGGTCAACGGCTGGCTTATGGAAACATGGAAACACCTAGCATGCACGCCTACCAAACATACAGCTGTGCAACAACATGGTGGAATGTGGTCAGCTTGCCTCATGTCTTGAGTTCCCTCATGCTCCACTAAAAAGTCTGATTATGGGTAACGCGCAGTGAGTCCAAATAAATTTGGAGAATAGCATTATACAACAACGAATAATAATAATGAAAACAAGAAATAAAAATAATAATAATAATGATAATAATAATAATAATAAAAATTACTATAATAATATCATCATCATCATCATCATCACAATCATCATCATCAATAGAAGAAGAAGAAGATCCGAACATCGTCATTAGAAACAAATTGAAGCTGAAATACATACAACCCCCGCCACAAGGCACCCTATTCCTTTCTAATTTTATATTTATTCATTGTTTTTCACACAAAAAAGACAAACCATACAATATATATCATACAAGTCATACATTTAACACAATCTTCATACATACATAAATGCATGTGTAAATTTGTACCTAGCATAAGTCCTCAGTTTTCTCCCCTTACAGGGAAGACTATGTCCCCACAATATGACTCTTTTATGGGTAAAACAATACATCATAGCAAGCAATGGGCAGATATGGAAAAACAGGTCTCACCAGCCTAGAAATAGATACAAGAATATGAAAATAGATGGATAGGGAGCAGAACAAGGTCGTAACATAGCAGAATAAATAATTCAATTACGCATCTTTTATGGCTCCCTATATATTTCTGTTTGTAGACTGTTTTGGTCCATCTATCATTTGTTTGCACATACCACTGTAAACCATTCATGAACATCCTGTGTATGCTCCTGTAGTTGAAGTTATACACGAGCGATACAAACCTATAGACTGAACAGGATGTAGGATTACATGCGCGACCGTTTTTAATTTTATAACCCGAAATTTCGGTAGCCACTCACACTTTGGGGAATTAATTCTATTCCAGAAGTTCATCATCATCTAATCCTTTATTCAAAGTAGTCGCTGAGCAGACTGAAATAGGATGCCATCTAGAGAGGATCCTCCGTACAGGGTATAATGACTGTTGTGTCAGAAGCTTACCACGGATGAAGCTAACATAACAGACCTCAGAATAAGGAACATCCAAAAATTATTGAAGAATGAGCGTTTTCGTTGGAGTAAAGTCCCTTGCCTTTTCTTCTGATGGTGCTATATTTATTAAAAAACCGGGCGACAGCAAATAGTAAAGAAGACTGTTCGTACAAAGCTGCACGAAAAATTAATTACAAATAAAGGGTGTGCGTTTGAGAAAAGTAAACCTGAGGATCTAGCGTAACGACCATGTTTCTATTTCATTAAGGTCAGAGTTACGCAAGCAATATTTTCACTGGAACATCATTTACACACACAAAAAAACACAAAAAAAAGATTGTTTGGCTTGAAAGCTTGCTTTTCTCCAGCTGACAAATGGCTGTTTGACTGGGCTGTGAGTTTAGTCATCAAGTCATAAGATACGCACAAAAGCAAGTTCCCAAGCTATAGGAATCATCTCCCTTCTCGACTGATAAAAAAAACATCTTTGCTGGCACAGTTTGTTTACACATACAACATACTCGCACTCACACAAATAAAATAGATGAGGAGAGGAGACAGACTGACAAACAGACTGACACGGAATCAGACAGACACTGAGACAGACAGACAGACAGACGGAGGCAGAAATAGAGACAAAGAGACAGAGAAGAGAGTGACAGAGAGAAAGATTTCCCCTCCCGTCGATATTAAGGAGTTTCTTTCAAAACAAATGTTATATAACAATGCAATGGTATTGCTACGAAAAGAGGATCCGTGATAGGAAAGTAGGTGGCACAGTAGACAAAAAGCACCCTTGATGTGGAATTTGTTGAAGATGGATTTATCATAAGTAAACTGTTTCATCCATCAAAATCTGCCAGCGGTTATTTGCTTACGAGGCTGAGATGCAAAAATACTAAGCTGACACTACTAGAATAGGCGTCACATTGTAAGTTTTGTTGTTCTTGGTGTTGTTCTTTTGCGTTGTCGGCTGGGATTGAAATCGATTTATCAGTCCTGCGTTCATAGCTCTGAAAATTTTGAGCCAGCTCGATATCACTAAAGTGACGGGCATAACACACACATACAGGAACACATATAGTAATGATAGTGGAACACAGTCATAGTGAAATATAGGTATGTGCAACACAAACATGACAAAGAACATAGACATGTTTGAAATGTGGGCATGGGCAACATGAACATGACGAAGCACAGACACGTTAAAATACAGATACGGTGGAATACAGACATGATTCAACACTGGCGTGGTGAAACATAGACACAACAGGCATAGGGGAACACAGCACGGAATCACACAGACACACAGGAATATAAAGACGGTGGAACATGGACATAGTGTGGAACAGACATGGAACACAGACATAGTGTATTACAGACACAGTGTTGCAGACAAAATGGAGTATGGATATTGTGAAACACACAGTGAAACACAGACACGAATCTCAGACATGATATAACCTAGACATGGTGGAACACAGAAATGGTGAGACACAGGCATGACGAAACACGGACATGGTTCATAGACATGAATGGAAGAAAGACATAGTTCACAGAAATAATGGAGCAGTCATGGTGGAACACAGAAATGATGGAACAGAGACATGGATCACAGACATGACGGAACAGACATGGTGGAACACAGACATGATGGAGCACAGACATGGTCAAATATATGCACGATGGAACACAGACACCACGGAAAACAGATGAGATGGAACACAGACATGATGGAACAAAGACATGATGGAATACAGACATGATGGAACACAGACATGATGGAACAAAGACATGATGGAACACAGACATGATGGAACACAGACATGATGGAACAGACATGGTGGAACAAAGACATGATGGAACAAAGACATGATGGAACACAGACATAGTGGAACAAAGACATGATGGAACACAGACACCACGGAAAACAGATGAGATGGAACACAGACATGATGGAACAAAGACATGATGGAACACAGACATGGTGGAACAAAGACATGATGGAACACAGACATGATGGAACATTTTACATAACATCATGGAACACAAATGTGATGAAACACAGATATGATAGAACAAAGACATGGTGGAACACAAACATGATGGAAAGTAGACATGATGGAACAAAGGCATGATGGAACACAGGCAAAGTTGATACAGACATGATGGAAAACAGACATAGTGGAACAAAGACATAATGGAACACAGACATAGTGGAACAAAGACATGAGGAAAAATAGATATTATGGAACACACATACGATGGAACACACACCTGATGGAAACACACATGTTGGCACATACACACGGTCGAAAACAGACATGATGGAACACACATCTGATGGAACACACACATGTTGGCACATACACACGGTCGAAAACAGACATGATGGAACACACACCTGATGGAACACACACATGATGGAACACACACACGTTGGCACATACACACGGTCGAAAACAGACATGATGGAACACATACATGATGGAACACACACACGTTGGCACATACACACGATCGAAAACAGACATGATGGAACACACACATGATGGAACACACACATGTTGGCACATACACATGGTCAAAAACAGACATGATGGAACACACACATGATGGAACACACACATGATGGAACACACACAGTTGGCACATACGACATGATGAAAACTAGCAACATGATGGAACACTTACACACATGATGGAACACACACATGTTGGCACATACACACGGTCAAAAACAGACATGATGGAACACACACACTGATGGAACACACACATGATGGAACACACACATGTTGGCCATACACATGGTCGAAAACAGACATGATGGAACACACACATGATGGAACACACACATGATGGAACACAACATTTGCGCATACACAGGTCGAAAACAGAATGATGGAACACACACATGATGGAACACCATATGAACACACACTGATGGAAAACACATGTTGGTGCATACACATGGTCGAAAACAGACATGATGGAACACATCCATGATGGAATACAGACATGATGAAACACACATGACGGAACACAAATATGGTGAAATACAAAGGTGATGGAACACAGACATGATGGAACAGCAGGATGGAAATCACATGGTAGAACACAGACGCGATGAAACACAGATATGATCGAACACAGACATGACAGAACACAGACATAATGAACGACATGATGGAACACAGACATTGTGCAACACATATGATGGAACATTAACACTGCAATACAAACATGGTAGAATATAAATAATGCAACACAGACGTATGGTCGGACATTTTGCAGACCTTGACTTACATAAAACCTTGTTGTTTTTTATTTGTGTTACTTCAACGGACGTTTTTAGCTGTAATTGGCCGCTCCAAACGGGCTTTGCTTATTCACAATATTTTAGGCTAATATTTAGCCTATAATTTCACACACACACACACACACACACACACACACACACACACACACACCACACACACACACACACACACATACACACACACACATGCACGCACGAATGAACGCGCAACTACGCATGCACATTGGCACATGCACGCACGCACGTACGCACACGCACGTGCATAAACACATACACACACACACTCGTGCACACACACACACACACACACACACACACACACACACACACACACACACACACACACACACACACACACACACACACACGGGGATTGATCTGACTCATTAACCAAGTGGGGACGGGCTGGTGATTGCGAGCCAATTCAGAACACCTGCACGCTCTCCAGGTAAGGTCTGAGCCGAGAAAAGTACCACCACCACTCGCAGTAAAGCCTGGAGAAAACAAGCACCATGCCACTTAGCGCCCTCGTTGTCCGCACCAATACCTCCACACCTTTCCACTTGTAATTCCTACTTGTGGTGAGCTGAGAACAATGAATACCAGGGGACCATCAACGAGTGGTTGCACCCAGCCCGCCAGGCTGAAGACTGATCCACTTATGAGGTCCTTGAGGCCACACCATTGTGGTGATGCAAGCTTGCGGTTCCTTTCATGCTCGCACACCTGGACGATAGACCAGTCATACGATTGGATTATGATTTGTTATTGTTGCCATTTTCAAGAAACTTGTCGATGTTTCTTTTTTCCCTCGAAAGTTTTACCCCCTTCCCCTCCTTCCCCACCCCGCTATTCTCCAAGCCCAGCCGATGGGGCACTGGGTGTTTGTTTGAAAGGGGGAAAAAAAGTCCCCTGTCCATGAATTTGAGTTGCTTTTCAAGGGTGGCCGACACATCATTGTCCAAGCAGCGGTGTGTTATACAGAGTAAAATGAGTAAAAATATATATCATGACAAGTGGCAGTATGAATTTTAATCAAATATAACATAACTGATGCCAGAGATACACGCAAAGTCAGGCAACTGAAATGTGGTTTCTAAGAAGAATATTGAAAGTTCCATGGACAGCAAAGAAAACAAACGAGACAGTTTTGATGGAGGCAAACACAAGAAGATCATTGATAAAGAAGACGAGGAAACCACAAGCAAAATTATAGGACATTTTATGAGGAAAGGGGAATTAGAGCACCTGGTCATAGCAAGAAAGCTGGAGGGAAAGAGAACACCAGGTAGACCCAGGGAGAAAATATTGGACGGACTTGCAGAGCGGATGAGGACAGAGAGGATGGAAGATGTACTTGC
>CM060306.1:104819616-104827116 GCA_030674185.1 Monoplex corrugatus | reverse complement strand
ATCTCAGATCTGCCAAGCAGTCCCCTTTACGAGGTTTCCTGTATGCTGGTCGGATCTATAAAAGGAAAACCGGACAATGCAACGCAAATCTTCGGCTATGTACAACTTTGTAATTTTGTTGAAAGCAACGACAAGACAACGTATGCTTGCCAAACTCATGGCGTCATCCTAGAGAGGTTCGGCAAAGGAATGCTGCACAACAATGAATGTCAGCCCTCTTCCATTTCCGTTAAATACAACAGTCTCTTACCTTTTATCCATATGAACCACTCCTTTAAATCCTAGCAAGATGGTAACGCCTTAGTGACAGTCTTCCTTTTCACACTTATAACACCATATGAATTAATTCTAACGATTTCATGAATTTTTCGATGATTAGTTTCCCCATCACATCAAACATATGACTTCACTTTGGTTCAGATCGGTTCAAAGATAGCTAAAATATAAGTACTTGAAAATATTGTATCAACTTTACCCCAGTGGTCCAAAGCTGGGACATATATTTGGCTCCTATACATCTAGACCTATGTAGGCCTAGTACATTGTGATTTATAATTGACAAAATATGTTCATAAACAAGCAAGGCATGCTTGCTGGCACTGTATACGCGTTTTAAGTACTTATAATCTTGACCTTCAATCAATGTCAAAGAAACTTGCACAATAAAATGTTTATTTATCAACATACATCTTCAACAAATTTGAGTAAAATACGTTTTCAAATAGCAGAGATATTTTCAAAGAAAGTTTTTCACCTTTTGGAAAAACCCTGGTCCATACATGTGCGCTCGAGATTTCTCATTTAATGGGGCCTAAAATCAAATTTGTCGAGAAGCCATCTACAAACAGCTGAGACATATTTGCTGACACGTCTTCAGATTCTTTGTACGGGTGTGCTTTAGCTAAGACTGAGAATGTTCGCGACTGTCAGTTACGTGAATGACATCATTTTATGTATTTCTGTGAAAAAAAAAGTGCTCCGTTTAACAGATGTTTTTCTGAAGACACTTTCACGAATGCTACAATTTCCTTAAGCTCACTGACTTACTTTCTTCTTTCTTACTTACTTACTTACTTACTTACTTACTTACTTACTTACTTACTTACTTACTTACTTACTTACTTACTTACTTACTTACTTACTTACTTACTTACTTACTTACTCACTTACTTACTTACTTGCCTGCTTGCTTGCTTGCTTTTTTTTTTTTTTATTATTTGCTTACTTACTTGCTTACTTGCTTACCTACTTACTTATTTACTTACTGCTCTTTAAACCATTGGCATCTAGAGTGGTAACGAAGATCCGCATTTAGTCTGTGCTGGACCAGTCTCTGTATGGTACCCCATGTATGCTTCAGAGCCTCGAGTTCGCCCTCTGCAGTTCATCGCCACTGTTCTTGCTTCTCCCTTTCTTACGTCTTCCTTCCGGTAGATAAAACGTTTTCCTCTGGAACATCGATAGTTGAGAACAGAAAGTGGGGGGGGGGGGGGGGGGGGGGGGGGAACTTGACTATAATGTACGACAAACAGAATGTCCTGTGAAAGACGTAGCCGGTGATCATTCACCATTGTAAGCAATAAAAGAAACTTCCCTGGGCAGTGTTTCTACGTTCCTGAGGCACAAAGTCGGCTACAGGAAATTTGTGCTCGCTGGGTACCCCATATTCTCACCTCCAAAATAAAAAAGGCTTTTGCCCAGTACATGCTAAAAGCATATGTCGATTGTGAATCAATACACTGAAATTGTCACGGGTGATGAAAGTTAGGTGGGGTTTTTTACTCTCTTTTGACCCAGCAGAAAAGGTAGGCCTACAGAACAAGACAAGGTACCCGAAATGACATTCACCTCAATCGTTCGGGGAAAAAATTGCTTGGAAAAAGGTTTGATGTACTGATCTCAGAGTATCATTGGAAGACAGCCTACCACAAGGAATGTGTGCAGTCTTGAGATGAACCAGTTCTACAGAAAATTTCGGCCAAGAACCAGTGTGAGACTCAGTGAAGGCATCAAACTTCAGCATGACAACGACCTCCTCATAAGTCACAGATTGTGCGAGAGTGCTTCTCGGAATAGAACAACGAGACTTCGGCTTATTTGCCCTACTTGCATGACATCGCACCATGTGATTTGTTTCTCTTCCCCTATCTGAAAAAGTGTCTTGCAGGTCACCGTTTTCAAAGCAATCTGCCGTTGCGACTTCATCGGTGTGTTCCGCGTCCCCTAAACTTACTTCAAAAACATATTTCTCAGCTGGGAAGATCGACATATTTTGAAAGTGTGTAGCTGCGCAGGGAGATACATTGAAAAGTTTGCAGTAAATCAGTAAATCAGCTCGACACAATTTCAGATACAGTTTTGAGGACAATCTCATCCTGGGCTAAAGCACTTCATTGATTCTTAGAGGCATGCATGAACATATAGGGCCCACATACATACGAGTAGGCCTACATACACATCTCTCCTCGCTGATATTAAATAATTTCCCCTTTTAACACGGGAGATTAAAAACGAGAGATTAAAAAGGCGCCCTCGCCAATGTCACCTTTGCAATACTATAGAAACTGTTGACATTCTATTTTGTACTCAAATATTTTTGCTTCTGCTGGCGTGAAAAGGCTTGAAGGCGTCAGAAGGGTTGCGGGAGACTAATTGGACGAGTTGAGCGTGCCCGTTACACTGTGATATTGCAAAGGTCAACAACATTGCTCTGCTCACTGCCCGCCCAGACCTAACACGAAAGGCGTCAATGAATGCGGAGGCTCTGCTGTCGTCGTTTCACTCTGGTTCTGAGATGATACCTTTAGTTCACAACTTCAGTCAATTTTAAAGACGCTCGCTACCCAGGAATGTAAGCTTATTTGAATAATGATTGTAGGCTGTCAAACCTCTTGTATCACATTTGGTTAACCTACGATTCAAACGTTGATATCTATCTATATATCTGTCTATCTATCTATCTATCTATCTATCCATCTTTCTATTTATATACATATATACGTAAATACATATAATATATATATATATATATATATATATATATATATATATATATATATAGAGAGAGAGAGAGAGAGAGAGAGAGAGAGAGGAGAGATTCCTCTCTCTCCCCATGTGAGTGCGAATATCAATCTTTAGCTCAAAAACAATTTCTTACTGGTCCTGTGATCATGTACACTGAAAATTTGGTTTTATTTTCCAAGTCACAATTACAGGCACACTCAAATGCATAAAGGCGCAAGAAAATGCATATTAATGGTATGGTTCAACATTTTTATCTTTCTCACCCTTTTGGGTGATGGCAAAGAGACAAATGCAGGTGAATGGCGATGGAGTAGCAGCCATTATGACTTTTCAATTTAATTCATTTTTGAGGTTTTATTTCATCATCATCAGGTGTCCTGCCGCATGGCGTTGGCGATCATGGACTTCCATCTGTCTCTATGTCTCGTTGCCCCTAGCATCTCTCCCACCCCCCTCGTCCCCAGCCACTCTCAAGTCCGTCCAGCATTTTCTCCCTGGGTCTACCCGGTGCTCTCTTTCCCTCCAGCTTTCCCGTTGTGACCAGGTGCTCCAAATCCCCCTTCCTCATAAAATGGCCTATAAATGTTGCCTGTCTTTTCCTAATCTTCCTTATGAGTGATCTACTTGTGTCCGTCTCCATCAAGACTGACTCATTTGTTTTCTTTGCTGTCCATGGAACTTTCAACATTCTTCTCAGAAACCACATCTTGGCTGCCTCAATCTTGTTCTGGCTTTGTTTGTTGACTGTCCACGCCTCACATCCGTACAATAGTATTGGTTCTATATAACACTCAAGGACTCTTCCTGATGTTAATTGATAGGCATTTGTTGGTAAGAATGCCTGTCATCTTCCCGAATGCTGTTTTGGCTTGGCCGATTCTGCCGGCTATTTCTGATGTGCATCTGCCTTCTGATGAAATGGTCGTTCCCAGGTATTTGAATTTATCAACCTGCGTCAAGGTTGTGCCATTTGTTGTTATTTTGCAGGAGGGGATTTCATGTTTTTTACTGATCACCATGACTTCAGTCTTCCTGCTGTGTAGTTCCAGCCCCTTACCTTTGCTTTCTATTTCTAGTATATTCACAAGGTTTTGTAGGTCCCTTTCATTTTCTGCAATTAGCACGGTGTCATCTGCGTATCGAATGTTGTTTATCATTTTCCCTCCAACCTTTAATCCAGGGTCTTCTTCTAGGTTTCTCATGATGTTTTCGCTGTAAAGTGAAAACAGATCTGGTGACAAAACACAACCCTGTCTGACTCCTCTTTTTATGTTTTGGAAAGAGCTTACATTGTTTTCTATTCTCATTGCAGCTGTTTGTTCCCAGTAGGCCTACATATTTCTGATTATTCGTAGATCTTTTCCATCAACATTGAGTCTCTCCAGTTGGTTGATCAATTCATCATGTCTTACCCGATCGAAAGCCTTGGTGTAGTCAACAAAGCATAAATACAAATCCTTATTCTTCTCATTTGACCTCTCTATGATAGTTCTTAGGATGTATATGGCATTAATAGTTCCTTTCCCTTCCACAAATCCACACTGTTCTTCTACTATTTCTCTTTTGATTCTATTCCTTGTCCTCATCATGATTATTCTTAACAGGATTTTTGTTACATGACTCATCAAACTGATTGTGCGATGGAGTTCGCATTCTATAGCCCCTGTCTTCTTTGGAAGTGCAATGAAAATTGATTTTGACATATCTTTGGGGATTTTTCCAGTGTCGTAAATTTCATTTAGGAGGACTGTTATTTTTTCTATGCCAAATTGCTCCAGGGCTTCAATCATTTCTGTAGTAATGTTGTCTGGTCCTGGGGTTTTTCCTGGTTTCATCTTTTTCAGTGCCGCTCTAACTTCATCTTTCATTATGGGTGGTCCTTCAAAGTTCTTTTTTATAATGTGCTCTTCGTTTCTGTCATCCTCAAAAAGGTCTTTAATCTATCTAATATTTTGTCTTTTTCCATGATGATTATGATACCATGACTCAGTCTTCTGCTGTGTAGTCAGCCTTACCTTCTTTCTATTTCTAGTAATCACAAGGTTTCGATTTCAAGCACCCAGTTGATGTGCATGTATTTTTCCTGTGGACAATTTCCTCAATTCGTCTGTACATACCCTGAGGATCCGTTTTGTGACGGTCTTCCATTTCTTTGCACTTTGTTTTCAGCCAAGCTTCCTTAGCTTCATTGCACCTATTCCTGATCTCCTTGTTTATCTTCCTGTAGATCTCTTCGTTTCTCTTTGCCTTCCTCCTTTCCTCCATCAAGCCCAAAATTTCATTAGTCATCCAGCTCTTTTTTGCTTTTCTATCTGCCTTAGGGATTTCCTCACAAGCTTCATTTATCGAATTCCTCAACTTTGTCCATTGTTCCTCACTGTCACGAGCGTCTTCCAGAGCACTGAATTTGTTTTGAACATGTACATTAAATTTTTTGTGTATCACTTCATCTGTCTTTAAGAGTCCAAGGTTTAATCTGATGTTGTTTTTGGTCTGTTTCCTTTTCCTCAATTTCAGTCTAAATCTTCCCACTACAGGAGTGTGGTCACTGTTGCAGTCTGCGCCTGGTAGTGTTTTTGCTGACAGTAAAGAATTTATAAATCTTTTGTTGATCAGGATGTAGTCAATCTGATTTTTGTTATTATCTCCTGGACTCCTCCAAGTCCATTTTCTTCTCTTTGGTTGCTCAAACCAGGTGTTTCCTACATATGAACTCATTCATCTGTGCCCATTCTACAAGTTTCTCACCCCTTTCATTTTGCGTACCAAGGCCATGAGGTCCAACTATATCCTCCACCCTATCCTGTCCCACTTTAGCATTAAAATCTCCCATTATTACAGTAACTTCTTGTGATTTACATTGGACTTTGGCCATCTCTAATACTTAGTAGAAGTTGTCGATGTCTTCCTGAGTACTTGCGGATGTTGGTGCATACACCTGAATGATGTTGATATCAAATGGTTTGCCTCCCAACTTGACCAGCAAAACTCTGTCGGACACAGCCCAGTATTCATTAACTGCTTTTGATTTGTCTTTGTCCATCATGATGCCTACTCCTCTTTCATGTGAGTTACCACCAGAGTATATCATTGTGTATTCTCCTGATGTTATCATGCCTGCCCCCTTCCATCTCACTTCCCCTAGTCCTAAAATACCAATGTTAAGTCTTTCCATCTCTGTTTTGATATTTTCTAATTTACCCTTCTGCAACAGTGTTCTTATATTCCATGTTGCAACTTTGATGTTTTTAAATCTGGGTTTAGGGTTCGCAGTAGCTGGCTGACGGTCTGCTGTCACCTGTGCCGCATGACGGTCCCTACCAGACGAAGCTGCTCCATAGGAGCACCTATTCACGTCGTTGTCGTGATTTATTTTTCTGTTTCTGTCCATGATAACCTGGGAAAAATTACGATGGTGGTTTCCCGTTGCCTTTCAGCGGTTTGTGTACGGTCTCTCCGCTAGCCTTACTCTCTCCCGAGATGTCCACAAGGCAGTGGAGCTATTCACCCATAGTTTGGGGGTCTGGTTCGTGGGCACCAGGGCATATCCACACGCCAGTGGGCCTGCGTGCCTCACGTCTGGGGGCCAGACCTCCTCCGAGTCCTACAAGATTCAGCCCGAGTCCGTGAAGTGCTCAGTTACCGCCTGTCGCCACGAAGAGGAACAGCGTAGGGCTTGCTGATGGAGAGGCTATGTACTGGCAGGAAGAGACTTACGCCTTCTGCTCTTCTTTTCACATGGCTGCAAGCAGAAGTGCTAGCCAGCGGTGCAGGCTGAAGCCGACACACTAGACGCATCACATCTGCCAATATGACAAGCAGGTTTTATTTATATCAAATAAATTCGACAGGTAAGTAGAAATACATCAGCTGGAAGGTATCGCCCACAACAGATAGATGGCGACATGTGGATGCAAGCATGTGCCATCACATTGGACAGTGCAGACACTGCTGTTTTAACAAACGGACTGATTTGGATCAGAACTCAGCTCTGTAGGTCTTTCCATGCTGTTATTGTGGAAACCATGAGCATCCAGTCAGTTTGTATCTCATGACCAACTGCAAGAGACCAGTTTTCTACTACTGTCAATTTTTGATAGCTAAACTGCTTGTCATGTGGCAATGTATGCGTCTGTGTGTGGCAATACAGGATGTTTGAGCCACATCATCACAACTGATGATGTTGGCCTTCAGAACATCCTTGTATTGCTTTAATGGTTTTCCCTGGTTGCGGTATCCGTGCTGCAGCTCTCTGTATAGAAGCATTTTTCCTCTACTTGTCCCCATCTCACTTCTCCTTTGCCACAGGACTTTGTCACGGGTGGTGTTTGAATGCTTCGTTCTTTCGAGTTGCCTGTATGCCTGACCAGCCAGCACAGGGAACGTTTAAAGTGTGGAGGGGTATGCAATCCTTTCCCCATTCTCTGGCCTAGTAACGCTTGTAGTTCCACAGGTGCAGTGACTGTTATGTGTTTA
>CM060306.1:104772116-104814616 GCA_030674185.1 Monoplex corrugatus | reverse complement strand
ACAAATATTGCAGACAAGATCAAAGAAAAGCAGAGATGGCAACAGACAGAAAGACCAACAAAACTAAATAAACAAATGAATGAATAAAAAATAAAGGCTTTGAAATAGATATATTTGAAAATACATATATAATTCATCACACTCCCTACGAAGTTGAACAAATCCCAGCAGGAACCAAACATCAGTGCTCCCAGACTGAAACTGACTAGCAGGACAATGACCCTCTCTGACTGATGAAAAACAATGCAGTCTTCAAATATTTGTCTTTCCACCATACAGAATTACCATTCATGAAAGCCTCTGTCATTCAACACAGGGGAAGCAGGAAGGAGAGAAGGGGAGTTGCTTTTGTGTCAAGTTATTATATTTGTCCCATGGTCCCATATTTTGAATACCTCAAATGTTTTGTCCATGGCTGATAGTCTTTGTTGTGAAGATGTACCTCCAACTTAAAAGCTATTTATAATCACTCTACAAGCCTTTCTCATTATCCATCTTTTCCCAAAAGTGAATGTCTACCAATCCATTTACTTTCTCTATCAAAGCATACTTCTCACACCCAGATTAAAATGCCTAAGTATCAGAATTCATTTGATCTGCTTTTTGTATGGGAAAAGAGACAGAGAAACAGAAAGACAGACAGACACAGAGGTGAAGACAGGCACAAAGACAGAAACAGATACAGACATATAGACAGACATGCAGACAGAAACAGACAGACAAGAATGTGTGTGCATGCGTGAGAGTGTGTGTGTGTGTATGTGTGCGTGTGCGCGTGTGTTGTGTGTGTGTGTGTGTGTGTGTGGTGTGTGTGTGTGTGTGTGTGTGTGTGTGTGCACGCATAAATGTGAATTCATAGCCTTGTGTGACAAGATAAATGCAAATATGTAGCGTTATGAAGAAGTGCTACTATCTGGATACTAATCTGACAAGAACAGTAACTCATGAATTACATGCTAATCATACTTGGTTAAACTGTTGCTTCCCTTAATTTTCCATGTTTGAGAGAAAAATATTGGCTAAGTTCACAGTATGAGAGCTGTTTCTTGACTTTATATTCCAAACAAATCAAAAATATCTTTCATGAAAGCTGTTTTCCTGACTTGGCTATTTGGAATAATCAAAAATATCTGAAAGTTGTTTCCTGACTTTTCCAATTCAGAACAATGAAAAATATCTTTCAAGTTTCATGAAAGTTGTTTCTTCTCTTGGATATTCAGAACATTCACAAAAACCTTCCATGAGGTTTGTTTCCTGGCTTTATGATTCCAATCAATCTAAAACATCTTTCATGACACTAAAAGTAAATTATCGTTTCCAGTCTCTGCCCTTAAAAACAAAACTACCAAAAAATTATATCCTACTTGCAAAGCCTAGAAAGTTGGTTTTCCATGAGCTTCAAGTCTTGTCACAAGAACTTGACAGAGTAAAACAAATGTTTTTTGCTGCATTTGAGAGAATAAGTTGTCTATGTTATGTATTGCATGATGCAAGTACTGCTTGATCGGTTTTGAGCAGTCTGTCGTCAAGTTCTGTGTTCAAACATGAACTTCGCTGCATGCTCTTCCACAGAAGGCTTCCACGACTTTTCCTCTCTACAAGATTGTACCTGGTACTGAGTTATTATCACTCATCAAAAATTCATTTTCTCTGAAGATCTTGTGATCTATTTCTCTGCAATGTTCCCACCGCAACTGTCAAAGACGACCTATTGGTTACTTGGTACATGTGTCATCTTAGTACAGTGCTCAGAGTCATCTTACTGTGGTACTGGTACCCAGTGATTTTGTTGTTTCAATGGCAAAACCTTTCATTACTTGCCACATTCATCACAAGAAATATGATGAATGGATGAGCAGATGGTATCCATGACTTCGGTTCAGTTAGTGTTAACGAGACTTAGTGAAAGGCAAGGGAAAGAAACTTTAACTCATACATGCTAAATTAAACATTGGATTGTTTTTTAAAAAAATGATTAGGCCTACTTCGATTGTGAAAAAAAAAGTTTCACTTTGAAAACATTTCCCTGATTATTTTCTCAGCAGCAACAAATCATATCCATAAAATTTTTCTCAATTTTTTCGCAGCGAATTAATACAAATTAGGAAAATGACCCCTGCAGCTGAAAACAAACAGAAACAAACAAACAAAAAAACAACAAAATAAAAAACTGAAAAGAAAAAAATGTCTTATATCTGCATCAGTCAAGAATTGTTACATGTATAGCAAATTGGATTTTATGGTCCTAATCAGCTTTGTTTCCTAATCCTACCTAGAGTTGAGCAAATTCTTTTAATGTTATGTATTCAGACAAAAAACAGGGAGCATACAGTCAAAAGTCATCCACTTCACAATTAACAGCTTAAATGCATCTTGAGAGTGCCGTTCAAATTTCCTTACCAGTAGCCTTCACACCAGCAGCAATATCACTCAGTGTGGCTCCATCAGTCCATGGCAAAGGACTACTGTCATTAGATGGGGAAATAGCAGGGGTTTGATCTGTAGGGAAGCTTTATGATTAATTATAAGTGGTATCCTAAGATGAGTACACTGGATCAGAATGGGCAGATACGTAAAGCATTGCTGAAGCCTAAACTTTATCCAAGCGAATGAGCAGTGCTCAATGTATAAACTCCATCTGTGGGTGTTCTCATGATCACACGAAGCTGACAGTTCACATGGACATTCTGTCAGTGGACCAGTTAGGCAAAATAAGAAGCGTAATTTAGTGGTAATATATTGACAAAATGGTGAGAAAACAGAGAGGCATGAGGGCAATACTACTGAAAAACCTGGACACACATTCTACAGACGGTCACTGTTTATTTTCTGTGTCTTGAAAGAAACTCTTTTTTCCTATCAAGTCAAACTTGAAAACATATGTCCAGCAGTAATTTCCCCTTCATCCCACTGCCAGTGTCAGAAAATGTGTATGCTTTGTATCATTAAGCTGTTTTTGTCACTGTAACTGTAAGTGGTTGTCTCAGGGAACAAAGGGCATGCGTTGGTTTGATTTATAATACCGAGTACATCAAGATTTAATGTCTTTTTAAGTTTTTAATATATAAAAACATGCCACTGACCTTTGCTTTGACAACACACTTGTGGAATGCTGCAAGCTCTTGGGAACACCTCTCCTGTTTAAAATTACTGTTCTTCCAACATGCCATCATCACAGACATCTCCTCTACACAGTATGCACCTGCACAATCATCAACTCTGTTCTTATACTGTTTACTTTAATATTAAAAAAAAAAAAAAGAAGGGGGAGACTGAGACTGTGAGAGACACACAGACAGAGACAGAGAGAGACAATACTGAGAGAGACAGACACAGAGAGACAGACATACACAGAAACAGGCAGACAGACACACACACACACTGACACAGACAGAGAGAGCAGGCCTAAGTTACTTAAAATTGCTTCTGCATAGCTTATTTCCCCAGAGCCAAAAATGCACTTAATATGTACCCATTTATCAATCCTAAGAGACAGTATGTTAGATTTTATCAAACACATGTATACAGGTAAATGGACCAGCAAGTCAGAAAATGATATAAAGATAAGACAGCAAAAGAAAAAGGCAGAAGCAAAGAGAGTGACAGAAAAGTGGAAACTTCTAGCACAGAAATTCCAGAAGGTGAGGATATTGTTTACACTGGAAGAACCCCCAGCATCCCCATGGGTGAGTGAGAGTGTGTGTGTGTGTGTGTGTGTGTGTGTGTGTGTGTGTGTGTGTGTGTGTTGGATAGAGACAGACAGACAGACAGACAGACACTGAGACATACAGACAGAGACTGAGACAGAGACACAAACAGATTGATAGACAGACTGAGACAGAGCCAGAGAGACTGAGACAGACATAGAGAACAGGCACAGAGAAACAGAGACAAAAACTGAGACAGAGAGAGAGAGAGAGAGAGAGAGAGAGAACTGACTGACTGACTGACTGACTGACAGTGCGAAAATCTTATGAATCTAGTCTATGGCCTAGGCTGTATGACTGTTGTACTACAGTACAGCTTGGCCTACTGAGACGAAACATGAAAGTAGGCTCCCAACATATTAAGTCTTGTCCGCCCAACCCTCGAGTACGCCAGCTCTGTGTGGGACCCCTACATAGATAAGGATGTCAAGAAACTGGAAGTGATCCAAGCCAGACTGCTCCCTGGGTTACCCATTGACACCGGAAAACGTCCAATGTTCAAGACATGCTGGAGACTCTCCAGTGGTCCCCCCTTACAGAGCGAAGGAGAAAGGCGAGGCTGACAAATTTCTATAGGCCCTAAGTTCTACAATGGAAGCCTCATCAACAACACATGCCACAAACCCTCTCAAAATCCTTCTGCATCCAAAGGAACCTGACGGCCGCACCCAGCAACGTTCCACCTTTCCAACTGCAGGTCGCTATACAGACAAAAGTCTTTCTTCCCCAGGACTGTAACTGACTGGAATGTAGCCTTCCTGCTGAGGTTGCCCTCAGCCCAACCCTGAAAGGCTTCAAATCCCAAATCTGATCCCACACCCCTCCCCCTGTCCCCATCCCCCAACACCCCCCCCCCCCCCAGCCCAGCAAACTCTACCTCAGGAAACTTAAAACTACATGCAATCACCCCCCCACCCCCCTTAGAGTCTACAGAATCTTCACAATGATGAAGGCGGTAGCCAAAGGAAAGAAGAAGAGGAAGAAGACTGAAGAGTACTAGTTCGTTTTGTCTTGCAAGTTTTATTATGATTATGACTCACTTGCTGACTTGTCATTTCTGTTGGAAACATAATCCCGTAAAACTGGAGGTAAGACTATTTTGTAGTTATATCCTAGAGGTACATAATTTGTAAACTTTTTGAACGGCTTCGTCGACGCAGAAAAAACAGGTGAAAGTCGAGGCATGCTGCTTCAGTGATTCACTACTCGTCTACTGGCAGGAAAGCAGACGATAACAACTGACAACTAGGGCACAGTGCACTAAAACTGAATAAATTAGAGAAATCTAAGCATATCAAACTCTTCTGAATCCCGCGCTCCGAAACAATAGGCCTAAGTGTTTATGAGCTATGCCGGATGGCCACAATACAACTAAAGAAACTGTGCGACCTTCACATCAATGAACAAAATTGGTTAAGTGATATTATCTCCCTTACGATTCATGTTTTCACCCGAATCTAACCAAATACATTAATTTTTTTGTTTTTGTTTTTTTAATCATGATAAATCTTTACACACACGCGCGCGCGCGTGCACGCACACACACATGAAAAACAGTAATAGGTGATAGTGAAATTCTGGTATGTTTTTTTTTAAATCCCCTATGTGATAAATTGGATGGAGTGGTCAGCTCCAGGGGCATCTCCTTAGATTATGTTCGCGAATGCATTGATATGTATACTTAATTTCCAGTTCCTTCTCCCCCACCCCGTCCCCCTCTTGTTGAAGTACTGTCTGTGTACTGTAACAGTCATAACCCTGATATGGCTCTACGCAGTCGGCTGGGCTTTAAGCAACAATAAGAATAAGAATCATCTGCAAATTTCACTTGATTCTGTTACATGCCAAAAATTCGCACGTTAAAGAATGTCTTAAGGCGTTTGTGTTTAAGTCTATTCCACTACAGATGTAAATGATAAAAAAAAAAAGCCTTCAGTTTATACCATAAAAACACAAAAATAGAATTAGAATGCGTTTTTAATCTAACAAAACAAGACAGGATCCTGTATTGTCGTCTTCATCATCATCATCATCATCATCATCATCATCATTAGTAATAGTAGTAGTAGTAGTATATCACATGTGCATTCTGGTTCTATTTTTGTGTTTCTCTGGTTCGTATTTGCTTGAATGCTGGCAGTCATTTTGACATGGACTTCCTTCAGTTTGTAGTATCATTGAATGTGCATGACCAAATGACTGGTTCACAGTAGGCCTACACAGTACTCTAATCCCGCCTTGGAGAAAACACACATACAAACAAAACAGATCTTTAAGATAGTCTTTACTGTAGAAACACATATAAAACAAGAGAGACATCTTTAATTATTTCTTAACATAACTGTTGAATCCCAACATATGTTTATTTAAATCTAATTATAATAATGACGAAAACATTCTCGGATACTGCTATATTCTCCAAATTTATTTGGACTCACCGCATATTGCACATTTTACAAGACAACGAAATACATACAGAAACAGCAACATATTACACATCAGAATACACACATGACTATACGTGCACAAACGGAATGAAATGTCTAACAATACATACATATCTATGATCATGAACATAGCATGTAAGAATTATTACATAATGTTACGTGATCGGTAGTTAGAAATGGAAATAACTATCAATGGATGAGCAATAAAGACATCAGCGTTAGAGGGGCTGGGTGAACAGTTAAATCTTTTATTGTGACTTGAAGTGTGAAAAGCGATTGGGGGGGGGGGGGGGGGCAGATCTGTTAGAAGATTCCTCAGATCAGCTGCCAATGAGTTTCAAACAGATAACGTGATAAAACTGAAGACATACTCACCAGTTGATTTAACATTATGTTTTGAAACCATCAAAAGCTTTCATTTTGAGGATCACAGATTGCTTTGTATTTAATATGCGCAGAAGTGATCTGAAAATTATGGTGGTAAAGATCTATCAAATTGGCAGTGTGTAAGGCTTACAGTTTTATACAAGCAGCGAGCTTTGATTGGTAACCAATGGAGTTGTTTGGGTAATGGTGTTACATGATCATGCTTATTTTTCTACATGATTAGACGTGCTGCATTGTCCTAAACACTTTGATGTTGAGAAATTTGTTCTGCTGGTAAGCCAGTTAGCACGTACTTTCAATAGTCTAGCCAGGAAGTTATTGTAGCAGAGACAAGCCATTACATGCTGGACAGATGTGGTCTGATGGAAGAGATCGTCCTAAATTCTAGCAAAGAAGTCTGGCAGGTGTTCATCATCATCATCAGGTGCCCTGCCGCATGGCGTTGGCGACCATGGACTTCCAACCATCTCTATCTCTCGTTGCCCCCAGCATCTCCCCCACCCTCTTCATCCCCAGCCACTCTGCAAGTCCATCCAGCATTCTCTCCCTGGGTCTACCTGGTGCTCTCCTTCCCTCCAGCTTTCCCGTTGTGGCAGGTGTTATTGGAAATAATTTATGTTCTGATAAAAGAAAAAATCACATATTTCATAAACACATGTCAAAAGCACGTTCATTGCACTCCACAAGAACTGAACATGTATAAAAAGAGCTGAATACTATGAACGAATACAAGAAAGCTTACTCACAGACACACAAACAATGTGCATGTGTGTGCACACAGACAGACAGACAGACAGACAGACACAGAGAGAGAGAGAGAAGATGCTGAACTAAGGTACACTCAGCCTGTTAGGACGTGACCCTTGACCAGAGTTATCATATCTCTGTTTCACTTACACACACACACACACACACACACACACTCTCTCTCTCTCTCTCTCATACACACACACATACACACACACACACACACACACACACACACACACACACACACACACACACACACACACACATACACACACACACACACAAACACACACACACACACACACACACACACACACACACACACACACACACACACACACACACACACACACAATTACTAAACTATACAGGATACTAAAACAAAATGAAAGGTAAAAACGAATAAACAGGCTAGGGTACACTCAACTTGAACGACAACTGTATTTGTTCCTTTTCTGTCAAAAGACACATGGTCAGCGTGCTTGTTTGTAAACGCTTTCAACTTCCGGTTGCGGTTTTCACTTTCTTACTTGAAGCGAAAGAAAAGTGTTTTTAAATTGCGTTAAAATGGGAGACAGATTAAAGGCATTGAGGGAGAAGTCTCAGATGCGGAAAGAACTCCTGTGTAAAGCTGTACGTGCATAACTTCATTATATGGGTGTCGTTTATCCGTGTGAATGCTTTCGTTTATGTGGTTATTCATGATCTAGCTAGCTAGGCTATGATTATGATATATTCAAGATATTCATTGGTAAAAAATAAATAATATATATTGTTAAAATGTAGTGCACATTAACACCAGTTTACTGAGCAGATCTACCCTTATAATTATGCAGTCTGTAGGCTGTGTAGCAACAGACTAATTGGGCAACACAGCAGCAGTGCTTTTTATCCTTTAATCTCTCTCTCTCTCTCTCTCTCTCTCTCTGTTGTCTGTTACTGTGTGTTACTGCTAGTACTACTTAAGTACTCATCAGGTGTGTATGTGATGATAGTGGTAATGATTAAGACAAGGTGATAAATAATGTTGGTACTTTGGGGGATGAAAAATATCTTGAAAAATATCTCTAAATAATTGTACATTACCATCAGCATAATACTGATTTATTTGTATCTCAAAATGAGAGACAGTTTCATATTTTATACAGATACACTGGACCATTGTGATTTGTACTCATACTCCAGTTTTATTTTCACTTCAAATTGCACTGCTTAACCTCTTTGAGTGCCACAGATGTGTATATATATTATATCATTATATGTCACCGTAATGTGTCACCTGTTTGGCAAGGACGTTTTTTTGTTTTGTTTTTGTTTTGTTTTGATATACATTCACAGTACATCAGGAATTTTCCTACCTTCATTTTCAAGCTGGGTAATTTTGATTTGCGCAAATCAGAAAGGTTTGTCCATCTACATGAATTATGCATGAGGCCAACTGCCAGTCCCACTTTGCAAAACAGCTTTTGCAAATACCCCTTTGGAGATTTTGACCTTGCTTCTAAAATGGCTGACAATGAAATTTCAGCTGGGCCAAGTGCTTGAGAAAGGCAGCATGATGCAAAAGATTTTAGCTTTGTCATCATAGCATGTGTAGGACCCACACTTCCAACTGAAAGACTACTAGTACAAAGCATCGAGTCATTAGGGGTAATAGTGATGAGGGGATGGAGGCATTGCTTACATCACTTAGCTAATGACAGTATGCCAGCACATCTAGTCAGTGGTGCTTGCTGCTGGCACGCTGTTGTATGGGCCAGCTCAGACAGGAACATTCTGTGCAACATGTGGTGTACTGTATCTCTCAGTGTTTCAGTCTGTTGGGGGGAAATGAAAAGAAAGTGGTGGGTGTGGCACTGAGAGCGTTAAGTGTGTGTCTGTATGTTTTTGTACTTAATATGCACATTGGGACTTATATACATCTCCATTACTTATAGTTATAATTAATAATGTTATATATGTTTTGATAGTATCTATTATTTTTTGTGTTACTAATCCATAAAGTATAACAATTCAATAATTGCATGACATTTATTAATGCCAATTTTATGAACCATTCTTTACTAACCAACGTGTCAAATACACTTTTAAACTATCATAAATTGATAATCTGTTCATTTCCCCTTCTGAAAAAAAAAGGTTAAATTACTTTCATGCAATAGTTTGTATGCCAGAATTTTTTGTGAATTATTGCCTTGCCCATGCAAAATCACATGGCAAATGGCACACACTTGCAACACAATGTACTTGGCACTGAAGGGATTAATGTTATGAAAAAATTCAGATCACATCGTTGAAAACTACTTCTTTCACTTTCAGCTTTCACCTTAGATATTAGCCCACTAGTTATCACAAAAAGGGTTTCATCAAAATGTATTTTGATGCAAGAAGAAAAATCATCAACTCGTACTGATAGATTGACATCATTCATAAATAACACACAAGAAGTGATTCCTCCATATCCACCCAACCAGCACGCTCTGTGACAGTCTGTCCCCATTGCTGTCAGTTTCTGTAGATTTTTTATGCAGACTGACAGACTGAAACAAAAAACTGCAATAAATAAAATCTATGATTCTGATTGGATTGTGAGAAATGACAATATTAGTACCAGACAATGAGCTTTATGCTTTGTTTCACAGCTCATGCAAGTAACAAGCTTTATGTAGTTATATAAGTAGGCCTATATATTTCTATTCTGTAATCTGTTGATGAGTGTAACTGTTGGAAATTATGTTTCATTATTGTGTTCTCCAAAGAATAGAAGAGATGCCAAAAGGTAGGCTAACCCCCCATTTACCTGTTGTCAATGTCCCTGTCCTTTTGTCTATTAGCATATTTGTAATTGTGCAGGTTTCTGTAAAACAAGTTCTTGTCCTGATGATGATGATGATGTTGAGGATGATGATGATGATGGTGATGTTCTCTCTCATAAATGATATTTTAGTTTTTATTGGTAAGTACTGGGTTATTATGAAACTTATATTGAATTCATGCAGCCATAGTTTTGATTGAAAATACAAAAAGATTAGTGAAGCAGTGCATGAATGGTTTCTTTCTGTTAAAATAGTTGCAGATAGATTCCGCCACATCCCTGAAGTCAGCATTAAATGTAAATTCAAGTTTGGGACAGTCTGCCGATGAAAAGCCATCAGAAGCAGGAAGCAAAATGTGAGTTGTTCTAATTGTTATCTTTCATTATTTAACTTTTTGCCTACTTGTCACATATTTCTAGAATGGATGAAATACATTCTGTCACATTGTGAGTTAGTCATGTGTGCATGCATGTGCGTGCAAGTATGCATGCAAATGAAGTATACATGTATGTGTGCATTTACGTGTGTGCGTGTGATTGTGTGCATGCATTAAATATAAAAGGAATACTTATGTACTTTAATCATAGACATGCAGCATACTCTTTCAAAGCAGTAGAAAGAGTGCATAGTGTTAGTACAGACCCAGTTTGTAAAGCTCTTACTAATAGTAATATTAATCATGCTTGTAGAACTAGAAGTAGTGCTGCTATTGTGTTTCAAATACAGTGGTAGCATATGTATGCATTTCTATTCAGTGCTTGTGCAAAATACATTTGAGAGAGCATTCAGTGATAACTGGACAGTTTGGTTATTTTTTTCATCTTTCGGTTTTGATTGGGTTTTGTGTGTGTGTGTTGTGGGAGAGAGGTTCCTACAGTGATAGCATAGATATATTTCTGTTTCAATGTTTGTGTAGAATATACTGGAGAAAGGCTTTATTGATAATTAAATAGTGTAGTTATTTTTTCGTCTTTTAGTTTTGGTTGCTTTTGTTGTTGTTGCTCTTTGTTTGTTTGTTTTTGGTTTTTTGATTCTTAATCATATTTGTAACAGTAATGAGGTATACTTGTATTCATTACAGTGATGAGGCACAAGCAAGGACGTTTATCCCCATAAAATCTAAGGATGAAACGCCTGCAGTGAACGATGATGACGCTAAAAAAGTGGAGGTGTGTTCCATTGTATTCTCTTATTTCATAATCAGAATGCAGTTCTCAGATAAGTGTTCAACGTACACTAGGAAGACATACATTTACAGAGGTCACTATCACAATTTGTTTACAAATTCAGTACAAATATTTACTGAATTTTATTATGTGTAGTTTTGAAATGAATTGTTCTTCTTGATTGGTTACCTGTTGTAACGTAAGGCTCCTTTTTGTTGGAGAGATCCTAATTTTCTTCAGGTTGCTGAAGAACTTTCTTTTGTAAACAGTACATCACTCTGAGACAGAGAGAGAGTGAGAGTGAGTGAGTGTATGTGTGTGCATGTGTGTGTGTGCATGTGCGTGTGTGTGTGTGTGTGTGTGTGTTTATCTACAAATTAAACCTTTGTCTCAAGTGGAATTGCAATAGTTAAACAGTTGTCGTAAAATATGACAGTATAGCATGTGTAAGCAGAAATAGGGAAACAAGAACACATTTTTATTTTACTGTTAATTCATTTTCATGCTTTTTTAGTCGAAGTCAGAGGATGGATAGTGAATCTGTCATTGTCACAAACCTGGCCCAATAGTCAGAAATGGAAGCTATTTGAGGGATAAAATGGCACAGAGGGTTGTTATTATTGTGGATGAGAGAAAATATAAACAACTATATTCTACTTACTTTGTCATTCACTTAGTCTTAAGATTATATATATGTATTTTTCTGATTTTGCAGGAGGAAAAGGAAGATGAAGATGAAAAAGACGAAGTCTACACAGATTCAAGTGCATTTTTGAAAGTAGGTATCTTCAGGGGTGGGACTCTTCCTCAAATTCACAGATTTCTGCGAAACCAAAATCTGATTTCCTCAATTGTTTCATTTGCTTCTTCAGAAAAAAAGAAAAAAGGAAATTCTACAACGTATACATAGAAGGCGATTTTATCTGTGAATCATCCCATCCGCAAAGGGTTCTCTGCTCATTGCATCATTGAGCATTTTGGGAAAAGCTAGTTTGAAGACAAAATGGTGGCAACATTGTTGGACATTGTTGAGTTGAGAGAAAATTTTCTGGAAAAAAAAAGTGATATGTTCTTGGTGGTAGGATTGGACAGATCAATTGTATGAGAAGAAATGTTCAATCAATTCATAAGGAAAGTTTAAACTCCAGGCCTTGCTTATTGCCTCCTCTGTCACCAAAAAATCAACTACACATGCAGATGAAAAGTAAAACTAGAAAGTTGCACTTGTCTAGAAGATCATCATCATGATCATGTGCACTCAGCAAAACACACCATACAGTCAAGACATAGAAAACCACCCTCATGGTTTCTTCAAGTTCTAGTGTTTTTTGGAGGTTGGCCCTTAAATGTTTGACATGCCCTTGGCTATGTATATTGTATTTATATGAGTGTAGCCCTAAATGCATGACATGAAGCAATGAAAAAAGTTCCCAGGACTAGTCTAAAGTTCATAAATTATAGTTATAGAATTACAGTGGTAAGCATGTTTGTATGTCTGAAAATACACCAAATTGCATCATTTTCATTGATTAAAATTTTGAAAAATGTTCTGGGAGAGCATGCCCCAGACCTCTCTGGTTTCCTCTTTTTAAAATTGGCTCACCCCTGTGTGTTGTAAATCCATTGTCTTCATTTATTTGTTTATTTGTTCAATTTCTCAAAATGAGATGTGGAGGAAATAATGTATGCAGTAATACATCATGTTGATTTAGACTGGCTGAAACAGTTGTATGATTCAGCTCATAAGGTGTCTGTCCTAATTTCTATAAATGAAGAGGGGATTATACAAAGTTACATCATATTCATATTTCATATTTGCAGGGTAACAGTTTCACACTGTATTGCTTTCTCTTACAGTTGTTTCCACAAATAATTCAAAAAGTCTTATGTATACTGATGAACTTCAGGCTTAGCATTTCTCATATCTTTCGTTCATTTAGGACATGACTACAATATGCTTCATTTTGTGGTCATGTGATTTTACATAGGAACACTTTCTGTCATCAATGTTAAGTGCAACCTGTCTTCCCTTTCCTATGCTCAATGTTTTTAGCAAGTAATGTCATTTTCAGTTGACATTAGTGGTGCTTTGTTCAAACACTTGTCAGTACTGTTTGGTAAATATGGGAAGGAGGCAAAATGTAATAGATAGATTGTGTGTGTGTCTGTGTGTGTGTGTGTTTGTGTGTGCGTGTCTGGTTTTATTATTCTTATTTTTCCACAATGGATATGCTGAGATTAGTGAATCCAAACAGGCTAAAAACAAATTTAAGCTACAACCCCACTGAAATTAAAAACTGAGCATACAATAATAGAGAATAATTCACTAGTAAAACATAGAAACAGCTGTTTGCACATGAATTAGTAATGTATCTGTGTACATGACTTATTTTTCCAGGGAACACAAAGTGCCAACCCTCACAATGACTATTGCCAACACTTTGTGGACTCTGGAGAGCGACCTCAGAATTTCATCAGAGATGGAGGTCAGGTTCTGTTATTTATCTTTGTTTGGACAGTTTTGATGGAAAGCATTCACTGTAATATATTACTTACAGTAATTACGAGCAGACAGCAATGTTATTCAGATGTTCAGTCTTGTTTTATGAATAATTTTATTTAAAGTGTGGTGTCATAACAAATAATGTCACAATGTTTGCATGTAGTTTTGAAATTAGGTTACAGAATAATAAGACCAGGTGTGTGTAAAGTTTCAGAGCGCTACGACAGTTACTTTTGAAGTTAATAAGACATTCTCGCTAATCATTATGTGACTCTCGTATATCAGCAATGCTTATTCGTGAAGGTCGTGTTACTGCAACAGACACAAAGGAATACTGCTTCTTTCTTTCTTCGTGTTTTCATGTTTTCATGATGGATTTTGGTCTCCATTTTTTCACTGTCCTTTTCTTTTTTTTTTATAAGCTCTCCAAGTTTTTTTATATATAACTTGGTGTGCAGGTTTGGCAAACAGATTTGAAGAATATCCCAAACAGCGTGAACTTATTCGACTGAAAGATGATCTAATCGCAACCACAAACGCTCCTCCAGTGTAAGTGTGCTTCAGCTGCACATACTGGTTTGATTGTTTGAAATTCTTTGTGTAAACAGGGCTGTGATTTAGTATCTAATGAAACTTAGAACCTGATTCATTACTTGTTTTATATTTCTCAGTTTTGCATAACTGCCTGTATATTTGTGTGTGGTTGTGTTTAAAGGAGAGAAAATAGATGTTTTTTTAAAAACTCTGGTGATAAATTGGCAGAACGATCAAGACCAGGGTCATATCCATGGATTACATGTATGGATGCAGTGTTTGTGTGTAATCCTTGCATTTTGCTAATGCTAAGTTTTGTGTTTATAAATCTCTGACCACACTGCCTTAATTAAACAAATATTGTTTTCTACTGTGTACTGTTATACGCATAGTTTGTCAGGTACGGTGGCCTTAAGTGGAATTATCCAATCCTTTTTGAATAAAAAAGTTAAGTTTATATTCATTGTCTGTTTTACAACAAATTTGATGAGTGTAGTTAAGTTTTTTTCACTGTGAATCTTGTTTTATCAACCAAAATTGGAGGATGTTTGTTCAGGTTGATTTTTTTTCACAGTAAGCGAAAATAATTGTTGTCAGTTGTATTGATGATTTGTTTCGTTCCAACTCGATTTTGGTCTATTTTAGAATAAGTGAGACTTCCATCTATACTTGTATCTTTAACCCCACCAAAAGGCAGTCATTCTCCATTTTCAGGAGGGTTTGAAGCTTTTTCTTTGTTGTTGCATTTCCTTTCTTTTGAATGGATGAGGGAAGAAGGCCTTGAAGGGAAAGATTGATGTATGGTGTACTAATTCCACAGGTACCTGAAGTGTGACCTTGAAACCTTTGACCTTCGTGACCTGAATGGTGAATTTGATGTGATCCTGCTGGAGCCCCCATTAGAGGAATACCAGAGAACACAAGGGGCTGTCTTTGACAAATATTGGGATTGGGATGAGGTACGTGAAGGATTGATGGCATATTGTTTCATATCGTTTTAGTATAGTGGGAAAAATTTAAGATCATCTCATGCCATTAGTGTTGATGGGGCTGTATGTGTGTTTGTGACCTTGAGAAAGTGTTTGTTTGTGTCTGTGTTTCTGTCCATGAATGTGTGTGGATGTATGTGACAGAGCAAGCGGGAGAATATGTATGTGTGTGTGTACACATGCGTTTCTGTGTGTACCAGTGTAAGTGAGCAAGGATAAATTGACCACATGAATTATCCTTGCAGCTCTGGTTAGTGGGCAGCCATCTTTGTCAAACTTGAATGGACACTTGTATGAAAACATTCATGAGAGGATCTTGTTTTGCAGATAGAACAGTTGGACATACCATCTGTAGCTGCTCAGCGTTCCTTTCTCTGGATCTGGTGTGGTAATGCTGAAGGCTTGGAACGAGGTCGTCTGGTGAGGCCATTTTTGTCACAATATTTTATGTCTGGGTAGAGCAACAGATATCTCACATGTTATGTATGAAATATTGCCGTTAAATGTACCAATTTATAAAGTGTGTTTTCTTTATAGTGTTCTTTTTTCTCATATAGCAGTTCTTCTTATAAAGTATTGTCTTACCCATTTTCTTTTATTCAAATCATAAGGGGACCATGCATGAATGAATTGTATGTGTGTGTGTGTGTATGTGTGTGTGTGTGTGTGTGTGTGTGTGTGTGTGTGTGTGTGTGTGTGTGTGAGGTGTGTGAGCGAGAGAGAGAAGAGAGAGAGAGAAAGGAGAAGACAAGATATTGAGGACTGCGGAGAAGGGTTGGAGTGAGGTGGGGGCTAGGCAGGTGAGCTGATAAACACATGATTGAAGTTGCTTAATATCTGGTACTATTAGATCAACATTTTAAAATTGCTGCTAATTAAAGATCCAATTCTCAGCAGTTTTATGAAGAGGATTACCATTACTGTGCTTGCTTGTTTGTTTGTATTTATGTTTTTAACCATTGTATTTCTGTTTTATGTATTTAGTGTCTGAAGCGCTGGGGATTCAGGCGCTGTGAAGACATCTGCTGGATAAAGACCAATATCAAATCTCGACAGAACAGAAACCTGGAACCAAATGCTGTGTTGAACAGAACCAAAGTAGGCACCAGCTTTTACACTTGTTTTTGCTATTAAAGATGTGTGAAAATAACAAGATGATCGAATCATATTCACAGCATCCTCTTTTCAAGAAGATATTGACAGTGATGCCAAACAAAAACAAGATTGTCAGGCCATACTGACACCCTCTTCTTAATTAAAAGAACTGGCAGATACCAGGACAAAGAGTATACATCTACTGAGTAAGCAGGATTTTTATTTCTTTATTGTTGCACATATTTTGCATACTGACAGAAAAACGGCTCAGAAGCTTGGGTGTTTTTGAAACATACCAACGTTTGCATATGGAATTCGCTCGGAGTGCGGAGACATCATTTTGAGAAACTGAAACTGAAATTTGAGACATACATGTTCAGTCACATGAATTTGCTGAAAATTTGTTAACAAAATTTGATAATGATCCATTGATAACAGTTTGAAGTTTTTAGTGGTTGGGGTGGGGGGTGGGGGTGGTGGTTCCTAATTTTAAGCAAAGTTTTCTTGGATGCATGTGTGAACATTGTTTGGCCCAAAAGTTATGTTGCTGCACAGTCTGCATACTCTTGTCTTCAGTAGACTTGCATATTAGGGTGGTTTTTTTTCATAAGCTATCAAACGCTGACGGACTTACAGGATTTTTAATGTGTAATATACTGTAATATAGTGTTATGCCATCATGTACACACAAAATGGGTTCAAACACCTGCAGGTCTGCCATTATGTTGACTTGGGATAAAAAAAATCTGTTTACCCACGGGGCTTCTGCCCAGGCAGTTGAAGACCTGATTGGCAGTCTGATATTCTAACCACACTGTTTCGCGCCTATTGGTGAACAGTTGAGAAATTTTAAAGTTTTCAAATTTTAGATCATTGATCATTTATGGCTTCCAGTGCAGATGATTTAGTTTTTTTTTTGTATTGTTTTTTTTTTGTATTATGGTTTTGCACTGTATCAGAAATCGGCTTATTGTTGAAATGATAATGTGATAAAGTAATATGTTCTTACACTGTTTTATGCACTAGTGATTTATGTGGAACTTATTTTGAAAATGGCATTTTTTTCTGTGTATCATACAATTTGTATGCAATCTGTCAATTTTCTTTTGTGACCTTTTCTTGTGTGATGTAGGAACACTGTCTGATGGGTATTAAAGGCACTGTGAAACGCAGCACTGATGGTGACTTTATTCACGCAAATGTTGACATCGACCTCATCATCGAAGATGAACCGGAGTTTGGAAGTAAAGACAAGCCTGTAGAGATCTTTCACATCATAGAACACTTCTGCTTAGGACGCCGCCGTCTCCATCTGTTTGGGCGGGACTCCACCATCCGGCCAGGCTGGCTCACGTTAGGGCCTGGTCTCACATCCAGTAACTTTGATGCAGAGGTGTGTGTAAAATAATCTGTAAAACTGACAGCTCTATAGCTTGGTATAGCTTATGTAGATACTCCAGCTCTCTCATCATTATCACATGCCATGCTGCATGGCATTGGCCATCATGCCCTCCATACAAATTGTCTTTTGTCATTTGCAAGTACATGTCCTACCTTTCTTGTCCCCACCCACTTTGTGAAACTGTCTTATATTTCCTCCATGGGTCTACCAGGTGTTTTTTTCCCTCTAGCATTCCTGCAGTGACCAGGTGTTCAAGTATTTCTTGCCTCATAAAATCTTATAAATGTTGCTTGTCTTTTCCTAATCTTCTTCACAAATGTTGTTTTTGTGTTTGCTTCTCTGAAAATTGTCTTGTTTGTTTTCTTTGCTTTCCATGGATCCCTGAACATTCTTCTTAGGAACCATATTTCAGCTGTCTTGATCTTGTTTTGACTTGCTTATTGATTGCCCAGGCCTTGAATCCATACAACTATATTGATTGTATATAACACTCAAAAGCTCTCTTCCTGATGTCCATTGATAGGCATTTGTTAGTAAAAATGCTTTTCATTTTCTAGAATGCTGTTTTAGTGTGGCCAGTTCTGCTGGATATTTCCAATGTGCATCTGCCATCTGATGAGATGGCTGTTACCAGATATTTAAATTTATCAGTTTGTGTTAATGTTATGCCATTTGCTGTTATTTTGCATGAGGTGATTTCTTATTTTTTTGACTGATTACTATGACTTCAGTCTTCTTACTATTTAGTCTCTGCCTTTTATTTCTGCTTTCTGTTTCTGTTATATTCACAAGATTTTGTAGGTCTTTTTCTTTTTCTGAGTCAGAATGGTGTCATCTGCATAGCGAAGATCGCTTATCATCTCCAACTTTTATCCCAGGGCATTCTTCTAGATTTCTCATAATGGTTTCACTATAAAGTGAAAATGTGTCTGGTGACAAAACACATTCTTTTCTGACCCTTCTTTTGTTATTTTGAAAAGACCTTATATCATTTACTACTCTCACTGCTGCTGTTTGTTCCCAATACATATTCATTATTATTCTTAGATTTTTTTCTTTTTTGCAGTTTGTTTCCAGCCAGGCTTCCTTAGCTTTGGTGCACTTATTACTGATTTATTTATCTGTCTTTTTGTATTCTTCCTCTTTTCCCTTTACCTTCCTACATTCATCTTTCAAACTTTTTTTTTTTTTGTCATCCAATTATTCTTTGCTTTTCTTTCTACTCTAGGGATTTCTTCATAAGCTTCATTTATTGAATTTTTCAAATTTGCCCATTGTTCCTGAAAATTTTCCAGATCATTGAATTTGTTTGGATACAGATACGCTCAATTTTGTACGAGTTGATGCATCTTCTTTGAAAGACCAAGATTTAGTTTGATGTTATTTTCTGTTTGTTTTCTTCTCTTGTTTCAGTCTAAATTTTCCCAATACAGTATTACAATCACTGTTGTAGTCTGCCTCTAGCAATGTTTTTGCTATCAGTAAAGAATGTCTAAATCTCTTACTTATCAGGGTGTAATCAGTTTGATTTCGTGTGCAGTCTCCTAGATTCATCCATGTCCAATTTCTTCTGTTGAGTTGCTCAAACCAAGTGTTCTTATTATGAATTCATTTTCTTCTTCCCACTAAACCAGTTTCTCTCCCTTTTCATTTCGCGTGCCCAGGCCATGAGGGCCAACTTTGTCATCTACATTTTGCTTTAGAATTAAAATCTCCCATTTTAATTGTGATGTCCAATGATGTACGTTGAACTTTGGCTGTCTCTAACTCTATATGAAAGTTGTCAATTTCTTCCTCAGTACTTGTGGATGTTGGTGTATATATAAAGGACTGTACATTATGAACCTAATAGCTGTATATGTGTTGCTTATGTATTTGCTCATTGTACAGACTTGCTGCTGTTTGTTACAACTGTCAAAATGTAACATTGTGTTTTGGTATATTTCCATCAGGCTTCGTGAGGACAGAATAAGTCAGTAATTAAAATCCTAACACATGCACACAAAGCATGCATACTCATGCACACCTGGAATTTGTTCTGATGATGTGATTACAGTGACAGTTTGGTGTTTTGTTTTACATTTGTGTATATTGCTTGTTTAGATCAATGTTTTTAAGGTTGAAAAATTCCATACTTGTGTGCATATACACAGGAACTAAACGCTACCACTTTATTCTGGTTTCCAGGTATATGCGGGATTCTTCCAACAGCCATCTTCCTTGGTTACAGGCTGTACAGATGAAATTGAACGGCTGAGACCCAAATCACCCACACCCAAGTCCAAAGGCCCTAACCAGGGGGGAGGGGATAGGGGTCGGGGAAGGGGCAGAGGGGGGCCTAGGGGAGGACAACGAGGTGGACACATGCAGTCAGGCATGGCAGGACCTAGATATGGACAGGGAAGAGGTTTTGGGAAAAGGTGAAATTGGACCAAACAGTCTGTCTATATATTCTAAATGTTATTGTACTTTTAAGAACAAACTCCATATTCATTAATGAGTTTAAGATGTTATTGTACTTTGAAGAACAAACGCCATGTTAATAAGTTGCCACTGTGAGGTCTAGTTTGTAAATTTTAATGATAATTCTCATATTCATATCTGTGGCTTAAAGATCTGTTGGAAATGCAAAAAGCAACCGGTAATGAACAGTATTGTCACAGAATTATCAAGGCATTTTAAGATTATGAAATTTTTATGATATGAATATAGACATATTTATGATAAATAGGCTGTTAGCTGCTACTACTATTTTGATACGTGAATGTATAAGAACTTATATGGTTGTTAGCTTTGTAGATGGATCATCTCAACATTACTGACAGTGTAGACGTCCTGCGTATTAGCACCAAGTACAATCCAGGTGTTTGATGTATTAAACATGGCATTTCTAATGCTTTTTTGCCCCATGACATTATCATGGTAAACTTCAGTGTCTGGCTTGAATTCTAGTTTGTCAGGGTCATCATAATTCACTTTGTTTATATGAAAACTATGGTCTGAAGAATCCACAATGCTGTTTGTATGTTTCCATTGATTGGATTTACGGTTGTGTTTGCAGTTTCAAGTGAAATGTTTTATTTGTAAGCAACAGCAGTTACAAGGTTTTAATGGATCTGTCAAGGGTATAGTTGTGTTGCTCATTACAGTGTTTTAACTCACTGGCATCTTGTTGGATGCCTGGCAGCCAACTTAATGTAAGTGTCAGATGGATGTAGCGGTTGCAAGGTGCCCAGTGATTTTTGTGAAGTTTTGATTGCAAAACAGTTGGTGGAAGGGAAACAACCTCGGTATGTATGTGCAGCTAAATCCTTTTTCTGTTTAATGGTGCTGTCCCTTCTTTCAAACCACCTTCTGTTTCATTCTGCTTTTTGTACATGTTAAGAGTATGTGCAGGTAACTCAATCAGTGCCTACATTTTCACCACGATTTCTGTTCCAAAGCGACCTTGTGTTTTGGCCAGAAATATCCCTTCGCACAAAATCTTGAAAGAGTGATGGAAGAAAGGTCAAGTGAGGTATTTGAATTATGTTCGTAACTGGCTGATTCAGATTGGGAAAGTGAAAGTGTCGAAGGGAACTGTATGTACCAGGTGACAGTGAGTTTGACGTGAATGAAAACAACGGTGACACTGACAGTGGGAGTGATTACATTACGAGTGTTGTGGTGAATGATGATGTAAATAATTGGATACATGTATCAATATTGAGACAGTGGATAAGAGGAAGAAATGTGTGGGTGAGGAATTCAGGCACTGTCCATGAGATTTAGTATTTGAGGATGAGCCAGGAATTCACATTGATTCTGGTGACAGTCTAGCACTGTTGGATGTATACAAGCATTTTATGATGACGATTTCATTAAGTTGATGAAGTTGTAAACCTGTATGCTAGACATGCTGTTGAAGGGAAGGTGAGACAGTGATTAGTTTGATACAGTAAGAACTGGTGCTTGTCAAGTTTGCATGCAAAAAAGATTTTCTGAAAAAACATTTTTTTACATTATTCAAACCCATTATAAATATATTCAGTATTTAGTGCCATGGTAAGTATGTTAGATTAAACATAATTTTAGAAGGAAAATTTCCTTTTTTCCTAACTAGTAGACTGAAGTTTTCAAGGACACATAGTTTGGTACTGTACTCTGGTTCTATCTGTGGAAATCTGAGCATGTCGTTACTGTTACAGAAACTTGCATTTCCATCGCGTTAAAAATGAAAGGATTTTTAGATAACTGTAATGGTGTGTTAACATTATTGTCACTGGCACTTCTTCTGCCTTATCTTTGTGCCAGCATGAGCATGCCTGGAAGAAACTTCAAGAAAACCAGTAGTTGTAAACAAACCTGTCTAGCAGGCTAAACGGAAGTCCAATCACCACCAGTGTACCTTGGGACACTATCTTCATTGGTGTCTCCAACAGAATTTGGAGGTCCAGCAGCCATTGCTGTTATCACTGTCATGAATGCCCCGCTACTTCCACACCTGTTTGAGTCGAGCCAAGCATTGAACGCCCCTGCCATGTTCAGTCAGTTGGCTTGTACTTACAATCACAGTAAGGTCTGGCACTGATGCATTTTCTACACCTTCGTCTTCTTCACTATTATTGTTATTTTGACTTTCTTTAATTAAGACTCATCAGAGTCCCTGTCAGCAGGATCGTTAAGTTATTGCATTATGATAGGCATTGTTGGGAAGTCTCTTATTGGACTTGGTCGCAAAGAGGTGCATCATACACACAGGAGTACTTGCAACTCCAGATCTCTTCTGTCTGGATTACATTGTGGGGCCTGCTAAGTGAGTCTCTTTCTTTGGGACTGCAACGGAAGGAGTGTACCTACGCACCAGATCCAAGGGCAACTCTTTAACCTGGCAAGACTGAAAACAAAGATGCGCGAGGCCTGCTTTTCAGCGACGACACTGCATTACCTCACACTCTGAACAACTCCAGTGCCTCTTAGATTTTCCCAAACCAGCAAAGACTTTGGTCTATCAGCCTGAAAACGATGAACATGCTCAGCCAAGACGTGGACACTCCACCTATCATCACCATTGATGACTACGAACTTGATCTCGACCAGTTCACATACCATAGATCCACCATCAGCAACAGTCTGTACCTCGATGCCGAGATCAACAAGTGCGTTGGCATGGTTGCAGAAACCTCAGGCTGACCCTACTACTCGCATCTGGGAAAACCGAAAGTGACAACTCTGACAAAGATGGCGGTGTACAATACCTGCTTATTAGCACTCTAACCCTGTGACTCCCACATCCTATCCTTCAGCATCCTGTTTGTTAACCATGCAAGCAAAGCAAAAACCCTCTCACTCCCTCACCTTATCCACCAGCTTCTCCCAGGAAGACCTACCTGCACCACAGTGCTCATAGTCTGGGATGGTAGAGTAGGCCTACATGAAGCCAAATTTCAGTTCCTGTTATGTGCAGGTATGTAGTGTGGTAGGAGTTTAAGCAGCTGAAGAATGAAAGATAAATTGGTTATTCTTTCTATGCAATGGTGTGTGATGAATGCTTTGTGTATGGCCTGTGTGGATGAACTGTTCACACAAGGGAGACATATTGGAGGTATTTCAGGGACCAAAGCATTTTTTTTGCCAATTCACAACATTAGTGTACCTTGAAGATGGACATTGTTCACAAGCAGGATTTTTAAGTTTGAGTTCTGACATTGTTTACAAGCAGAAGTTTTAAGTTTAAGAGTTCTTGCAGACCTGTTTGGTTTTGGAGACTTAGTCAGATTTCTTCCAATTTTGGCAGTTTGACAAATGTTAGCAAGTTACTGGCTATTGAAGCTTTAAGGTTAGATTGTCAAGTCTTTATTTAAGTTTCATGATGCTCAAGATGATGTCACATGCTCATATGTTTTAAAAATTTGGTACAGGTCCATTCATAACAAGTCTTGAAGATACTTGAAATGGAAAAGGTCCATTTATGTCTTAAAGATAGTAGATGTGTTTTGTTCATACATACAGATTGGCTTTAATGATGGAATCTTCAGCTCATTTTTAAAACAAAACAGAAAATATAAAGAACGTTAATGTAGTTGATCATAAGTTGTATGTATGAATTTAGAAATGCCTCTTCGATGACATTTGAGTATATATGAATTTATACCTGCCTCTGTGATGACATTTTTGTATGTATGGTCTTTATTTTGTTTTTACTCGATTCGCGTCAGTGGAATAAGGCTCTGTGTCAATTCATGTGTATGTGTGTATGCAAGCAAAAAGTTCACATCATTTATAGACGGGTCACAAGTTCAGCCAGGTGAGAGACTGAATGTTTGACTATTAATGTGCTGTTATGCATGCTGATGCCGATGTAGCCAGTTTCAAGGCCTTCCTCGTCTCTGAACAGAGCCTCACAACAAGCACTACCCGATGTTACTGCTCAAAACCCATGTCACACTTCATGGCAAGCTTAAGGTACTCTACTTTTAGATCGACAGCTCCATTCCGTGTGATTGGAGGAAACCATCATTTTGCACATGATACAAGAATGCACCTGCTGATTATTTAGATTTAAGAGATAACTTTTCAAGATTAGGGGTTGTATCAATTTGATCTAAACTTGACTTAATGAAAGGAAGCTCACCAAGTTCTTACCCAAGTTTTTTTCTTCTGTCTGGTGCCATCATAGATTGCACTATCCTAAATCAACTCAGAAACCAAATGTCTTCTTTTTCTGTAAGCAACAGAATGGATTTAGAAATAAAGTTGCAAGCTTAGAAAAAGAATTGTTCAGATAAAAATTTCAAAGGAATTTCTAGGATATTGGAAAGGACAGTGGTGCAGATCTCAAACGATGGCCAAGATATTGATCAGGTGTCTGAATGCTTGTAAAGTCAACGTTCATTATAATGAATAATGATGTGCAATGTCTTTGGAGAAAAAAAAGACTGCTGCATTTTGTTAGAGGCTCTTACTAGACTGTCATCAAAGAAGAAATAAAGAGGCAGAAGAAATATCAACTTTCACAACCTGTCTGTGATGTACAAATTTGTGTGCGTGTGTGTGTGTGTGTGTGTGTGTGTGTGTGTGTGTGTGTTGACTAAATGCATGCACTAAAATCAGATGCATCGGTTTTATTATCAGTACCTCGCTGTAGATGTTACTTCATCCATCCCATCCAGATTAGACATGCAACTCTTTATTAGCTTATCAATCTAAGGCGATCATGAAACTTCTCCAACAGGTTTAGAACGCTGCAGCTAGACACATTTTCATTTGTAAACCCCATTTTTCAAAAGGAAAGAACATGGTAGGTGTACTTTTTGTGCCTCTGCTAACAAATACTGGAATCCTTTACCTTTCTCTCTCCATCACTGCCCTTCTCTCACTACCTTTAAATCAAAACTGAAAACTCAAACCTTTTCAGAAAAGCCTTCTGGACTACTATTCATGACCATTTCTGCTTTTCCAGTGTGAATGCATGCATGCATGTGGATGCATGTGTGTAAAGTAATGTCTCTGTGTGTATCCAATTTTTGCGTGCAAGATGTTTCTCATAGTTAACTTTGGCTTGTGGTTTGGCACTGACTTCAGGAAATCAGACCTCATGACTGCAGGAAAGACTTGCTGGCTGCTCGTAACTATAGCAAACCTGGGATCCCTTTCTGGGCATGTCAGACCTAGCTGAACAGTAAAATGGGCTGTCCAAGCATCATGCCTGGCCACTTTTGCGGCCGTTCAAACATTCCCTGTGATTGAAGTAAGGCAATGTTGGGAGCTTCCGACCGTCGAGGCAGTAGTATGGGTAAAGGTACCGACAGCTATGCCAGCTGGTGGTAGAGCAGGCTGCCCAAAAGAGAGATGAAGTCCCACAGTAGGGAGAGAGAGGGCTCTTCCATTCTATATTGGTCTAATGGCTGAGCTGGACCTGGTTGGTGCGCATCATGTGGCTTATGTCCCGAAGTTTTTCATCTCCCCACTTCGCCATTCAGTTTGTAAACAGGGTAGCTGATGACTGGGTCCAAATGGGTCATGCAATGCATAGACAGTTCCCCCCCCCCCCCCCAGCACCACCACCTTCACCCTTTGCTTGATGAAATGGCTACCGAATGGCATCAGGAGCTTGGGAGGTGATCATTCAGAGAGTGGTGAGGCATTGGTGCTCCAGGTCCCATCCGCACCCTCAGATGTTTCTTGTTAACTAGGTCATTTCCACAAATCTATGCCATACTCTACGTGTACTAACATGTTCAGTTGTCATTATTTTTGTAGTCACTACTACAATGCACTTAGGGCCTCAGAAAGCACTATATAAACTTCGATTCTTATCATTATCATAAGCGTTCTTCTAAATGGCTTTTCCCAAATTATTATCTTGTATAATGTAACAGTTAAACTTTCAAGTGACATAAGCATACACTGGTCTAGCATTCCATGATTTTTATGTTCATTCAAAGTCACACACAATACAAGGTCAAAATCCTCTACAAATCAAATGTTTTGAGAGGTCATCAATCTGATCATTTTTAATCATAAAGAAATATTCAATTACAGCATCAGACAGAACTGAGATAGGTTGTTCATTTCCAGTAATTTTAAAATTGATGAAGTTTTAAATTTAACTTAATTTTTGATATAAAGCCCAGAAATCCCTGCATTCCATCTGATAAATCAAAGCAATTCTGAAACAAGATACACGTAAGATCATGTTAAGTGAGACAGTAAATTGTATACCACTTCATGTAAAGTAGCGTGTAAATCACAAGTGGTTTAGTCATGATTTTTTCTCCTCGTGACTCCGAATCAAAATGCCTGCCATATAAAGTCACGGTCACTCATCAGCATAATTGAATTTGATGGTAGCTGCCACAGCAGACGTCACAGCTACTCTCCTCCATTCACTCCAGTCATGTACAGTGGTAATGGGCAGAGGTACTGTAAATTATGTACACCTTCAGGTGAAGTGGTAGGCTTCTGTAAATTACATGAGTTTAATTGTGTCTTTATATTGAAATGCAGTATTTGCTCATGACCAATTGGAAGACCGCCATTAGAATAGTGTTCAAACATCAGTTATCATTGGAGAGCAAAACCTTAACAGGTCCGAAATAAATTTTACCCTTCCACATAGTCTATGACTTTGAGTAAAGCTTGTCCCTAAAACTGAACATTATGAAGAATTAAAGTATGATTCTGCACACTTAGATGTTTTTGAAAACATATCTAGAAACTGAAGCATGTAACCAAAACAAAACCTTTACGCCACCCAAACAAAAAACGAGCAGGACATCCTTAAACTTTCCAAGCAAACAGCAAATTGACACATACAAAATGTTTATTAAAATCTTTATTCATTTGAACAAAAAAAACTGGCAGAATCAACCAGTCAAATTTGTTCCACACTTAATTAAAACACTACATCATTCCACAATAACCATAATTTCCACAATACCAGTAAACTACTTGATTCATAATGATACACACACTGATTCCAATGAAGTCAAGTTCAAAGTCACTTCTGTATTTCAGCAGAACAACGGCAAATCAGTAGCAACAGACATAAAGCCTCCTGAAAAACTTGCTGTTGTTGTTTTTCATCTATAGCTTTTATTATTCTCTGTATTTATTTAATACACAGTGTTTATAAAACTATAATTATGCTGGCAGACACTGCTGACAAAACTGACATTAACCACTGGCATAAATAGATAGTTCTTCAGGACTGAAAGACATTACAAAAAAAAGGTTGACGCCTCTGAATGTGTCAGCTCTACCATTCCAAGACTATGGTAGTTCAGTCAGGTAAGTGTTCTGCTACATTTTTTAGATCATGGGTTATATGATCGACTTACTTAACAGCTAAAAGATGTGAGATGATGCCTACTGACTACAGGTTACTGTAAAAGGTTGTCAACGTAGGGTGTCGTGATAGGTTGCCCACAGCAGCCATACTGGGTTTGCCATTCACCAGTTTCTTGGCCACCTGAAACAAATCATAGTGTAAGTTGGTAATGCTCCTTTCAGAAGGCAAGATTCTAATTAGTCAATGAAATGAATGGATGTGTGTGTTGTGTATAGGAGTTGCAGACAGAAGAAATCTGAGAAAAAGTTCAGTCCTGTCTGAATAAAGCAAGACCATTTCACTCTAACAGTACAGTCCACAACAAGCAGCAAACTCCATCAGTTAATGTCAAGCATTTCAGCAAAAATCACAAAACATTTTAGATAAAACGAAGTGAAACCTTCATCTTCCAACTATGCACGTATTGGCACACAGGCCAACTTGCACTCTATCTGTTTACTAATCTGTCTTCTATTAAAACGACAAAAAATAAAATACTGTAAAAGAAAGAACTAAATGAAAGAGAGCAGTGGAAAAGAGGAATTCTCCGACTCACATTGGCAACATCAGTGGCATTGATGCTATCGACCATACTGAGGAGATCAGCTGTGCTCAGGATTCCCTCGCTTCCCAGAGCCTGCTCCCCGAGATCGCACAGCACCGCGTCTCCACCTTCTCTGTACATGCTGATCTGAGCCTTCAGTTGTTGTCTGGGGAACAAACATGACACAACATTAAGTTGTTAGCTGTGGTTATTTTACCAATATCTGAAGCTAACAAGACGAATTTCATATAATGAAATGTTACTCATTAAAGTCTTGGTTGCAATACCAGGCATCTGATTGACCCCAATAATTTTTCATTCTTTTGAGTGTGGTAAAATCAGGTAGCCATCTACTCTGCAAAATTTGAGGTTAGATAGGCCTACAATGTGAAGATCACATACAATTTACTAATATATAACACTACATCTGAGAGTTGGAATTTGATGTTGTCAAGGTTCTTCAAGTCACAAAAATGTGCTATCTGCTGTGCACACAAACTGCACAAGCACGCATACATGAACCTGCCTGCATATGTAAAACTGGTCTTTTCAAATGCACTGGTATGAGTTCTTTCCTTAAATTATAATTGTTGTTTCCCATAATTTGTGGACAGTACAGTGCATAAATTATCATCATCTTCATTACTGTGATTATAGAGTGAACAGGCCATTCACATCAGCACACAGTCCCTCTTGTCTTGTATGACCTGAAAAAAACATTTAAAAAAAAACACAACTGCCAATAAGAACTAGGGTAATGGCGATATCCTGCATGGATTGTCCAAAAAAAACAAAACCCAACCATTTTCAACACTACTTACTTGGCCCGGGTCACATCTTTTTCTTCCACACCAGTCTTGGTGACAGCAGCAAACTGGCTGAAAGCTGCACGGAGAACCTGTAAAAGAAATCATCCCAGCATTGCTGACGGTCATCATAATTATGGCAAGTAAAATACACAGTAGGTCTACGTTGTGTGTGTGTATGAAAGAGAGAGAGTGTGTGTGAGTGTGGGGGGGGGGAGGGGGAAGCGGGCGAGAAGAATCCAGTAATACTGACGACTGTTTTAAGTTGCAAGCATTAATTCATCATCTTTTGCCAACCATGTCAGCACTCTCTTCAGGAAATGTCACACCATGTGGTCGGCACCTTCAAGGAACAGTAAATAATATAGTCAAATGGAAATGTTGCAAGACCGGAAAAGCTCTGGCACTCATCAGCAAGTGTATTTTACTGTCCATGTCAATAAAACAACATTTCTGTGTTTATTCACTGTCTACATTTAACCACACGTGGGTATGACATCCTCTTCAAAGGAAAATAATTTATCAATTCCTGGTAAATGCAGATTATTGACTATCAAATGAAAGGTTGATACTGGGGAGTCTTTCTAGCATCAACAAACACCAGAACTGACTTGGAATGGATTTCAACGTGACATGTGTCAGAACTGGATTACACTGTATGAGTGTTATTCTTTTTTTTTTCTTTCAACAATATTCAAGCGTGGCATCGAGTAGGGCCTACACAGCATGTTACTAACAGTTCTAAACTTATCTAAAAGAGCAAAGACTGCACATATCACATTTTGTGTTTACTGGTTTGCTTTGTAATGTTTTCAAAATTCTAAAAAAACCACAAAAAAACAACTAGTCATCACATAGCTGAGTTGACAGTGTTAGTCAAAAAGTCTGCACTGCATGAATGGGTAGTGATTGAAGAAATCATGCACTTTTTGTGGATTTACTTTGTTAATAGTGAAAAGTTCTGATAGCCTCTTCTTTGAAACAAATTGTAACCTGTAGTCTATCAATGAAATTGTGTACAACTTACCTTCTCAATTTCTCTGGCTTGTGCAATGGCACAGAATCCAAACAGACCACTGTCAGTGTAGTTGGCATTGATGCAAGATACCTACAAAGTAAACGAAATCAATATTATAGTCATGACAGTGTGTATTTTCACAAAACAATGCAAGTTCATTTGCAAAAGACAAAAGCTTTGCATACAGAACACATGTCAATATCAGTGAGGATAATGCATGTTGGATTTTTTTTTAAAACAACTGCAAGTTATTATTTTTATCAATACCAGTGAGGATAATGTATGTTTAACAGATTTTATTTTTACAACAACTGCAAGTTACTTCAAAGCTCAGCTGACTGCTCAGAGCCATATCAGGGTTATAATCACCTCAAACAAAAAACACAATAAAATTAAGGACACATATCAATGTATTCACACAAATAATCTAAGAATATGCCCATGGTATTGGCCATTCCACCAAATCTATCACTAAGGGGATTAAAAACAAAAAACAAATCTGGAAACAAATGCATATACAAAAAAAAAAAACATGTTGAAAAAACAAGCCTTTAGATCTGTAATTAGCACTAATGAGTTCACATTTCCTTACAGTTAAAAGTGCCGTTACATACACAGTCTTATTATCAATCCTAATAGAAAGTAGTCAGATTTATGGATACACACAGTTGTTCTTTTTGTTTAAAGCCCAGCCAACTGCGCAAAGCCACACAGGGCTATAACCATTTCAAAATGTACACAACACCTTGCTGGAAAAAAAAAAAGAACGCTTGGAAAAGAAAATCTGGTACGCATATCAATGCATTCCTACACATAATGCCAGGATATGTCCCTGACGTTGACCATTCTGCCTAATTTATCACTAGAGGGTTAAAAAAATCAAACCTGAATACAAATGTAAACATAATTAAGGACATTAAACATAAATATATGAAAACTGGCCTAAATTACCTGAAACTGCATCACACTATCTTAAGTCAAAAATGCTCTAATACATGTACCCATTTCTCAATCCCAAGTCCATAAGGCTTTATAGAACACATACAGGTGAATGGACCGGCAAAACAGAAAGTGACAAGAAGGATGACAAAAAGCAAAGGAGCAAGGCAGAAAATAAAAGACTGACAAAAAAGAGGAAATTTCCAGCAATGCATTTCTAGAATGTGGGGATACTATTTTCACCGAAAGAGTCCACATGATGAGGAGAACATAAAGGTGAATGAACAGCTAGGCAGAAAATGAGAATGGATGAGTTGGCAGAAAGCAAAGAAGCAAGAATTCAAAGAGAGAAGAGAGGAGTGTGTGTGTGTGTGTGTGTGTGTGTGTGTGTGTGTGTGTTGTGTGTGTTCTGTGTGTTGTGTTGTGTTGTGTTGTGTTGTGTTGTGTTGTGTTGTGTTGTGTGTGTGTGTGTGTGTGTGTGTGTGTCTGTGTGTGTGTGTGTCTATGTGTGTGTGTGAGTGTGTGTGTGTGCGTGTGCGTGTTGTGTGTGTGTGTGTGTGTGTGTGTGTGTGTGTGTGTCTATGTGTGTGTGTGAGTGTGTGTGTGTCATGTGTGTGTGTGAGTGTGTGTGAATTTGCATGATTCTGCAAGAAACTACCATGTACATGTAATCAACTAATGGGGTGGGGGTGAAATAAATATACCTCACAATGAAAACTCTTACAATGAATTTAATCAATGTCATAAAAGATTCAATGTTCAAACTAGCCTAACAGATGGTCATTCTTAACATTAACACAACAAGCAGCAAAGTTCAAAACATTTCACGAGTTCTGGACAGCAACTCACAGCAAAAGGTTGGGAAACAGCCTGAGAAACAGCCTGTGAGAGACGCGAGGTAGCATTGCCTGCACTGTACTTGATGTAGGGTCCCATGCCCATCACGTTCTGCAATACTGCAGCGTGCAACAGGTCTTTGCCAGCTAGGCTGAAACCAATCATACTTCATATTATCAACTAGTATTACTATTATTGTTATTATTATTTTCATTATTATATTATCATAGTTATCATTATCATCATCATCATCACCATGATCATCATCATCATCATCGTTGAATCATCATCATCATCATCGTTGTTGTTGTTGTCGTCATCGTCGTCAAAAGTCTGGGTTCAATTTTGCCTGGGTACCTCCTGCTTGGTGCATAAAGAATGGAGATCTTTCCAACGCCTCAGCTCAATGCGTGTTGACCTACTAGTGCCTAGACCTTCATTTGTATGCATATGCAGAACATCAAACGAGTGCTTTAAAAATCTTGTCTTATCAGCTTCCAGTGGCTTATGAAACATGAAAACACCAGCATGCATACCCACCACAGATGGAGTATACAAACTGAGCAACTACACACCAATGAGCAGCTGTCCAGGTAAATGTAGGCATTACATATAGCAGTACTTATAGCTCATAGCACAGGTCCTAAATATATACAAACAATTTTACTTTAAACTTAACAGACAAAAATGCTTCTGGATACTCTGAAAAATGCTGTCACTGCTATATTCAGTCCTAGACTGAAGAATTTGTTCTAGATGTTTGAGTTACTTGATCAGAAAATGGCATCAGCAATAAATCTATAAAGATGCTGTGACCATAAACCAAAACAAACATTACCAAAGAAATATTATAAGTATACTTGTATTTTTGTATACTCAAACACCTCAATTATCTTAATCCTCCACCACCCACCACCCCCACCCTCACATGTGAGCACAAAAAGGCATGAACATATGACCCCTATATCCATTTTCAAGTGTACAATAATGAATTCTTTAAATTCAGTACTGTATAAACCTTGTCAACACATTATGAGTCAGCAATAAGTACAAGCAAACACTGAAGCTGTTTTATAAATTATAAAGGATACAGACTCTCGTTACCCATCCCACAGACACAATGCGTAAACAAGTAAGACTTGTGAATCCAGAGACTGTCCTATTACAAATGCATTATCTACAACATTTTTTCCCTGCCTTTTCTTCAAGTTACTGCTCTAAAACTTTTGAGCTATATCGTATACATACTTTTTCTCACAGTAGATATATAAATGTAGATTTAAGTATCATCAACCACTTCCAGTGGATTGAGTGTGAAGAATATCCCTAACATTATAATGTAACAAAATTAATCAACATGACAGATATTGATTTTCTGTTTTTGCTTTTTAAACACTTTCTTACAAAGTACAACTCATACACAATTATTCATGAAGCACAATGATGACTCTTTTAGCAATTTTTCTTCAAACTTAAGCACTCAACACACACAAATAAAAGCACACATCCACACACAAATTACAATACTCAAAACATGTTGCATTAGCAAATTTGTGTTCCCTTTACAATATGCACTGTATACATCCAACAGTAAACATTCAAGTTTTATTGTTTTAATGATTAGTCCCATTTTTTTCTTCTCTTTCCTTCTTCCCAGGTGGTATTTTCTTGTTGCATTTTTTTTTATTGTACTTATCTGCAAGCAACAGGCAACTTATCAGCAAGTTTTGCATTATTCACATAAGCTTCAAAAAAAGCAAGTGTAACTTTCAGCCTTGGCAGATAAAATAATATACTATCTGGAATGATCCTATCATGGTTTGATATTACACAACAGGTGCTGAAATTGCTGTATCTGTTATTTCTGATTAACTATGTTTATGCTGCACTGGTGTGTGTGTGTGTCCAGTTGTGTTTATACTGCATTAATGTACTGACATGGCATCCTCCCCTTAATTTTGTTTGCTTATTTTGTTGCAACTAAGTAAAGTTTCATTCTAATGAGCATTGTAAGATATGGGTAATTTGCACAATACTAATACAAATACTATATAGCATTGTAAGATATGGATAATTTGCAAATACTAATACAATATTGTTATTATGGATTATTTGCACTATACTCATGGAATCAGCATTATGTTATTGTTATTTCAGTTATCATTATTATCATCCTTATTAATTTTTTTCCTGTTACTGTCATTATCATCATCATCATCGTCATTATCAGTTTAGCTTCAGGCACTGGTACATGCAGAGGTCCATGAGAAAACCAAACTGACACAAAAAGAAAATGAACTGATATGAAAATTCAAGGACGGTATTGAGAAATACACTACGATACAACATCACAGCTCAGCACAATATAAATTCATATGACAATGATTCAGAATACCAACCAGAAGATAACAACTGATTGGAAGACTGCTGAGAGCAAATGACTTCTTTCAATGAAAAAAAATCATATTTTGTTAACCCTTTGACTCCCGCATCCTGTCCACCAGCATTTTGCATTGTCAACCATGCTAACAAATCAAAAACTTAACCCTTTGATACCCTCTTCCCTATCCATCAGCTTCCTGCAGGAATCTGGTGGACGGGAAAGAGGGAGTCAAAGGGTTACGTTTTCACAGTTTGTGGATAGGGTGTGGGAGTCAAAGGGTTAATAATATACATGCATTAACAAAAATCAAACAAAACACCTCACCGATGACAAACTATTAACTGCTGTTAATGAACTTGATGTACAATATGCTAAAAGTGGTTCAATCATCATCTTTTACATGACTTTTTTCTGCTTCCTATGAATTTCAAATTTCTGCAGTCTCAACTTCTATAGGGCCCAGGCCCATATTGTGGTCCCTGAGCCAATAATCAAGGACAACATATTTCCATTACATCAGTAAAAGTATTGTGAAAGTTATCTTTTCCTTTCTGTTTTCATGCAAGCAAATGTTTACCTTTTAAAATTACAGACATCTTTATTTGATTTCAGTTTTGAAATTGTCTGGTCAGTGTCCTGTTTTTTAGACAACTTTTTCTCACTGTCTTATAGATCTATCTATCTACACAGAAATATATCTATATTCAGATCATGTGTCAAGCCAAACAACAGCCAAAAATGCATCAATCTGGTCAATCTGGGGGGTCATTTTGAGATGTTTGTTTAGCTGTCATTTTTTAATTAAAATCATATTCATCATACGGTTAGAATTCCAGCTAAACATGTTAAAATATCTTTTTAAAATGATATCCCCTTCATAACAAACCAATTTATTAAACGAAAACCCAAGTTTTCACACAGCATTTACTTAATTAAACTGTACAGGGCTTCAGCATATCATATACCTCAGTGTACAACAACTTTTTTGCAAATTCTGAAAGTTTGAGAAAGTTTAAACAATGGTTGTTAAGGAGAAAGATGAAGAAAAACTAATCTATTTGTCTTCAATTTTCTCAAAATGGCCACTTCCTTACCTGCTCCGTTTAAATAGGTTTATCTTGGGCACTATTAATGGCAGAGATTTGATTTAAACACTATTGGAAACAGCATTTCTTATACTTTTCAATGATGTGAATAGCTTTATACCCCCCTTCCCAATGAACTTTGGCCACTTCTTGTGTCACACATATAATCACACATACACATACATTCTCTCTCTCTCTCTCTCTCACAACACACACACACACACACACACACACACAAGTGTGCGCAGGCGTATGCATAAACACATACAGATTGTTACAAATGAATATTGAACAAAAATGTATTTACGAAGAGGGGAAAAAGGGAGAGATCACAATATCAAACAAAACATGCAACATGCACAAACAGCAAAAATACAGTGGATCCAGTGTAAGCATTAAATTCCACAGTAGAAAAAAAATTTCAGCCAAAGTTAACCCCCCTCTCTTTTTTCTACCCACCAGAACACAAACTGACATACACATTCAGTATTATTGAAAATAAAGACATTAAAGCATAGCAGTGAAACGGAAGAATGAAGACATACCGGCCAGTCTTTCCAAATGACCCAGTGCTTTGAGGTAAGAATAACATAATATCAGGTATGAACATGTTTCAGCAAAAGTTATAGAAACAATAAGAGAGCGCGCACGCGCACGCCACACACACACACACACACACACACACACACACACACACACACACACACACACACACACACACACACACACACACACACACACCAACAAACACATGCACCCAAGGGGGGGAACAACAAAATACAATCTGATCAGTAAGTTATTCATCTAAGACATCAAAACACCCAGAAACGCAACAACAACAACAACAAAAACAAACAAACAAAAACAATAAAAGCACTGATCTGCTACAAAAGTTTATGTTCAGGAACTTACAAATCTAAAAACACCCTACCCCCACCCCTACAACAGTTCCATCTTAACCCTACCAGACCGAGTTCCCGCTATTCGGGAATGACGAAAATGACTATATACCGAGTTCCCGCTATAGCGGGAATAGCACACTCACATGATCGTCACTTTATCAAGAGCTAAAAATAGCTACCGAACCGTTGCTAAGCGTCGCGTGAGCGTGTGTTCAGCCTATTGCAAATGTCTGCCTTTGTGTTGATGGTATTTTGAGGTGATTTGGGTGCAAAATTGACCATGAAGCGAGCTAGTGATGAACCAAGCACTTCAACAGGTAAACGGGCGAGGCCAACTCGCTTCACAGTTCAACAAGTGGTGGACATTTTGCAGACTGGAGAATTTGATCAGGAATACGTTTCCGATTCAAGTGACGATGATTACGTTGATGAAGCATTGAGTGAAAGTGATGATTCTGACAATGAAAGAAGTAGGTCGAGACAGAGTGTTGGAAGAAGGGGGCGTGCCCGTACCCCCCAACCAAGTGATAGGGGAGATACTTGTGTGATTGAGGGTTGGACTGGCGTTAGATGAAAGGTAGGCCTATTTTCTACAATCTCTCCACGTTTCATATAATTCTAACCATTGGTGTGCATGATATGAACAGTTTTCTAACGTATATACATTTTTTTCAAAATTTTGCTCAGGAGGCCAGGCAGGGGGCACAATTTCGCTCAGGGGCTAAGGTCTGGTAGGGTTAAACACTGCTGAATCAGTAAATTTATCAATTTTTATGGCAGAATGAAACAATGAAAAATGAAAAAGATGGTAAGTAGAACCAGAGAACTTCTATTACTGAATTCCTTTACAAGAAACAAATGACATTTTTTACATTCTAGCCACAAAATCAGTACAATGCTATGAATCCACCACAGTTTAGTAATCCAAACTTCCAATCATCATGACCCATTAAAAAAATCTATGACAGCTAATGTAAATCCCTGTACACTATCCCTGTACACCATCCCCCTTTAGAGCAGTAATTTTCATAATTCTGTTTTACATTTAGTTAAATCATTTCTTTTTGAAAAAAAGTGATCACTTAAAACCTATATGATTCCACACAGGACCATGCTTTATTGCCCAAAACAAACACAGATCTGCTCTAAACAGTCCAGAAAATCTTCCTAATAAATGCAAAGCCCACTAGTGTAATTGGAATGGTGTCCCAAACCTATTCCTATCACACACAGCTGAAAATTGTTACCAATATATTTTCACTTTCTAAAGTATTACACACTACTACTTGTTGGGTAGAGTATAAGATCTAAAATGACAAATATTATTCATAACCTTGAAAATGACACATGTCAAGTTACTCATAAGGCCGAATACATGCTCCAAATTTAATCAATATCCATAAAAATGGATAGAAGGTTCACAGACACACAAACAATGCGTGCGTGCGAGCGCGTGTGTGCACACAGCATGCACGCACGCATGCACACACACTCCAAAGCTATTTTTTAATTTCTTTATTATGCTAAACCTGTAACTAGTTCAGATCACTCTTTAAAGACAGACACTGTGGATGAATCTCAAGCAGTTATTCTTCATGTTAAGTCTAACAAGAAAGGTGAAAGCGAAGGGGAGTGAACATATGGAATAGGAAAGGTGAGATACAGAGACTGGAAGAAGCACAAGACAAAAACAAACATGTACCTAACAAAGCTATCCAAATTGGCAGCTGGTGAATGGGACTGTGGGAACCATGCCCATGCCATCTACAGTATAAGAAAAAATCTTCCTAAGGGAGAAAAAGGAAATAAATGCAATTAAATCACCTACCTCGGACCTTCAACAGCAACAGTAGTATAGGTAAAATCACCACCAATGTCCATTCTTATCTCCCCTGAAACAAAAAAACATCTCATCTTTCAGTATCGGTGATACTGACTGGAAAAACCTAAAGCACTACAACTAAAATTCATGTGGATTATATACCAATAAACTATTCACCATTTTTCACTGATGAGAGTCTAAACCTTGTCTAAGCACACAACAGGCACTACAGTAATGAAGCTTACCTACAGACTAAAATGACTTGCTGGATTGTCGTTAGGAAAGTTGGAAATATTTGAGAACAGAAACAAAATATAAGCATTTCAGTATGGAATAACAAATCAAAAGAACCAACAAACATTCCACTGAAATTCATACACAAACTTTACCCAACAAACTATTCAGGACCATTTCTGGGCTATAAAACATTTATATATCTAAACTGACATGTTAGTTTTCTGGCAAACCTAAATCATTTCATAATGGAACCAAATCATCTGTATATTTGGTAATGAATTTGGATAGAAACTATGTAAAAAACAGACCATTAATCTAAAATATATGGTTTTATTAACAAAACAAAAAAAAAGACTTGGCTTTAACAGCATATACGTAAAGACTGAAAATAAACCAACACACAATAGGTAACCGATTTTACCACAATAATAAAATGCTTGGTCATAACAAAAACCAACTAACCAAACGAACACACAATTAAGAACATACCACCAGAATACTTGGCTTTGTCGTTGACAATTCCAGAAGAAGAGAAGGGAGTGAACTGCTTGGCCTGTGCCACCAGCTGATCGTGATCCACCCCAACCCCAACAAGAGCCAGACGGCCGGCAGAGACGTAAGTCTTCATGTAGTGCAACAGCTGCTCATTGCTGTACTTGCCCAACATGAACTCAGGGGCATACAGTGAACGACCCAGTGTGTCCCTAAATGCTGCCTGGTGCAGCAAATCAAACACACCTGAAACAAATAAAATACCTCTGTAACACAGAGGTATCTAAATACCTCTGCAACACAGAGGAATCTAAATAAATAAAAGGAAAAAGATGGTAATCCAAATAAAATACTTTAAACATCCAAAAGACACATGTGGGGAAATAACATTTCTGTTACAAAAAAGACAGTATAAGTTTATAGCTCTATAAAAATTCTTCATTTGAGTTTCCTACCTCTTCTCTAACCTAGCTCTCTGATTCAAACAAAACAAATTAAATCACTCAATAAACATAAAAAATAATGTAAAAAAAAGGAGGAACAAATCGGCCAACAAATTTTCACCCCAAGGTTGATTGGTTGGTGCTGCCACAATTTTTCTGCCTCCTAACAAGGCTTTCATAAAGTTGTCTTGTTTACTTGATTGTTCTGAACAAAACCAATACATAAACTGTATTGTTGAAAACCGCAAAGCCCACAAGAAGACAATATATGCCAGGTACTCCACTAATGACAATCAATTACAACAGCTCAATGCATCTGACTGTTATTTTTTAAAGCTGTATTGAAACTGATTATTCAAGTCTCTGAGACTGACTCAGCAGTTTTCTTTCCCTATGAATTTTCTTGCACTGACTTTTGTACCAACCTCCTGCTCGCAGCTTCAGTGACAAGTTCCTTTAACACCTTTACTGCCAATGCTTTTTGGGGTCTGTTGTTTTTCATACGCCAAGGAAAAAGCTGCATCGCCATCATGTACACTAAAATTACTGTAGCTGCCTCCAGAGTTGAAGGAATCTATGCGCGAATGTACATATGATGCATTCTGTATAACAAATTCTATTTTCAGATGATTCATTTGGTAATGTCTTGAAAATATTACACATTCACAATATTTTGTGAATATTCCCACACAAAAACTCGTAAGTACTCACCATACAAACAAAATACGACAAGATTAATCATCCTGACAAATTCTTAAAGTGTTCAAAGACTGTGAGTGACTACATACGGGCTGACCATTGACTGCTGTGCTAAAAATAAGATCCCAGCCTCACCTGGTTATACTCCTGTTGCCACAACCCCACCATCACTCTAGTCTTCTCCTTCTTTATTGTAATACTACTCGCATATGGTGAATGGTTCTCACTACTTGTGCAATGCGTAACAAGACTGTATATTACACAAGTTAAGCTTGCTGGCTGGTTGCCAGAATTGACTATGACCATAAACCTTCATGAATAGGCTGTGTGCAAATCAAATCCATTGTCTGCTCTGTACAATGCACATTTCTCACATGCAGCTGATAATTTCCACTGTTGTCAATCTCTTCTTCACCAGAATTGTCTTCTGAATTATTGTACACTCAGTTAAAATTTCAAGCACTTCAAGTGCTGTCAAACATCAAAAACAAGCACAACTGCAAGACTGTCCTGGTATCTCCATTTTGATGAAAACCGGTTTCAATTCTTGGAAAAATAAAACCTGAACAGATCACTGAATCATGTAAGCAAAATCGTGACGGGCCGCGACTCTAGTCGTGAACGCCGAACTTCACCTGCAAGACAGTCCTGGCATCTCCATTTTGATGAAAACCGTTTCAATTCTTGGAAAAATAAAACCTGAACAGATCACTGAATCATGTAAGCAAAATCGTGACAGGTCGCGACTCTAGTCGTGAACGCCGAACTTCACCTCTGCCGCGCTAAAAGTCGTTTCGGTGATATATGGTACAGAACTGGATGGCAGCTAAAAACTATTTATAAATAGCACAGCTAAACACAGCATCCATTTTTCATTAAGTACACAAATTTTGGTGACAACTGGACTTCATTCAGGCCTACTAGAGAGTTTTTTTTTACAACTACTGGTTCTTTACTGGAGGCAGGCTCAGGCTGCCCGGAAGTTCAGGTAGAGGCAGGGCCAGTCACAATAGTGTTAATTCTATGTTTGTAAGCATAACATAAGGCGTTGCAAGCTCTGCAATCTTAACACTGATAACATTCAATGGGTTAAATTAAATGTCAAAGGAGTTAAAGTTGGACCAACATACTCAGGAGTACTATAACATGACACTGGTAAACTTGGTTAATCTTTGAACACTAAAATCAACTATCCAGCTAATTTGCAGTTCCTCCAGGTAAAACAAAACATTCTGTGTAAATGCTAATCATGAGATCTCCTTGAGTTAAGCTCTGTGCACACTTACACCACTAGAAAAAAAATCAGTTTCTTTCATACCTCAAACCCTTCTTTCATCTTTCTTTGGTATAAAAAGTGTAAGCAACCTTTCTGACTAAATTATGTTAACATGCAGACAATTCAGTCTTCAACATTCTTGTAAATTTTCTTAGTTGCCTTCTCCTAGCCAGCAAACAAGTATGTACATCTGTAAGAACTAGGGAAGCAAGCCTGACTATGAGAGAGCTCTCCAGTTCCACTCTCCTACACATTCACCTACTGCCTCCTCCTATCCCACCACACAAATTTATTGAACAGAGAGTGCACAGGAAACAGTCAACTTACGGACATTGGGCTGCATCTTGAGGGTGGCCAGGTCCAGAGACAGGTTTTTTTGTGCCTCTGACAGTTCCCAGGGTTTGAAGGTCGGTGCCATGGTCACCTGGGCCAGTATCTTGGTCACCAGATCCCTAAAGTAGGCAACAAATGAAAGAATTTCACAACAGCTGGCAACTGGCTTTTCTGAAATGTTTCAGAAATGGAATACACATATACATATATAACAAATCTATTTATCCTGTTTCAATATTTTTCTGTGTTGACTTTAATTGTAGAAGAACAAAATGTCTTTTACTTTGTGTACATACATTAGTGCCATTATCATATGATGATGCTGATGTAATGAACAAAAGTATAAAGAAAAATCTGTATTATCTTTAACCACACATTCCAAATCAACTTACAAGTTGTCTCGAAGGCAGTCAATCTTGTAGAACATGTATTCGCGTGAAGACGAGCACCTGAAACAAAGACAGAAATGTCAGTAAAAGCAAACAAAAACCCAACGGTGATCTAAACCACCTGTCAAATGATCCAAAACTTTAAGCCGTCCTTTTCCTCTCTTATCTGTGTAGCACAAACTGTCAATTACTAAATACAAAACAAGTGTATATATATAAAGTGTATGTGTGCATGTTATGTTATATGTGTGTCTGTGTATGTGTTATGCATGTACATGTATTTATATCTGTGTACATATCTAATTAATCTGTTTTCTATCTGCCTATCTATGTGTGTTCAAGCAAGACACAGTTCTGTGTTACGATCTCGCTCATTAAAATCATATAAACCTCAAACACTGATAATGCTTAATCAAATATTGTGTATTGATGACCTAAATGATACTCTGATACTTTTCTATTTTGCACTTTAATCTGAAACATATGCTTGCATATTTCTGTATGTACCTGCATGCCCATTTCGTATGCATGTATATGGTGTTACGTGGTACATACTTGTGTAATCTGTTCTCATGTTGATGTTCTGTACATATAGTAACGATTGTTATCAATCTATAGTTATCACAGCTTTGTTTGTTTTAGTGGGAAACAGGGATTACATGCTTGTAAAAATATTCACAATTGAATA
>CM060306.1:104634616-104769616 GCA_030674185.1 Monoplex corrugatus | reverse complement strand
AGCTGACAGGAAAGCCTCAAAACTGAGACCAAAAAGTCACCGAAAAGAAACTGAAGATGATTTCATCATATTTTTCGAAGTGCCTTTTATGCACTGAATGCAGCAGAATCAGGCACCAGTCAACAGTCTTGAAATTAAACCTACAATTTATAAAGTGAAACTACAGTTTGTCACAATGGTCAAAGCTTACCAGTCCAGAGGCCACTCGAAGGCAATGAGTAACACCAACATTGTCTCCGTCCTCAAAGCGTGACCCAGCATTGGCCACCAGAGCAATGCGTGACACTGGGGAATAATTTTCTATGGATGCCACTGTCACACCATTGGGAAGTTTGGTTAGCTGAAAACACATACCACAAATCAGATTACTATTCATTTTAGCCATTTCACTATCTTTAAAGCTAATTCATAAATAACTAAGCATTATCATTTTATGTATTAACAGGCATTATACAAAATAACAGTAACAAATAAGACACATTTAACAGTGAAATAATGTTCACACTAGAGACGAACTTCTAAGAACTTAACTTTCGTGATGTGACAGTAAGTCCTTCTAGTAAAAACTAAATTGATTTCTTTTGAAAGGTTTTATGTTCAACTCTCATTACTATAATACAAAACATTGTAGATGAAAACACACACACACACAGTAACATATACACAGTGGAACATACACATGTATACAAACAAGCATGCATAAGTCAACATTGCATTCACTGCACTCTGCATATACGCTACACCCAAGTCTGCCAATGTGCCAGTTATCTATCATCTGCCATGTCCTTCGAGCCTGTGCAAAACCCTTTGTGCCAGCAAGGTCATGGAAAGGGAAACCAAGGAGCAGGCCTATGTACGAAAACACTATTTAAGCAGATAGCACCAGAATAACTGAAGCATTAAGATGAGCAGCAAATAAGCTAGTTTTGTTGTTTTTTCAGTTAACATAAATACATGTAGTGTAAACTGGATTATTTGACATTTATTCAAGACAGATTCATCACACTCAGACTATTACATATATATGCACTCAACCCAATCTGCCATCTATTAACTGGCAAACTCCTTGATACTGCACCAAATCTTATGCACTGCCAAGGTGTCGAAAAGGAAGAGGGAAGGTGGGGGTGGATGGGGAACAGAACCTATGAAATACAAAGCTGACACCACCGAAATGACTGGAGCATTAAGATGGGCAGGAAAGAGTCTAGTTTTTATGTTGCAGGCTATGATGAACTCAAGATAACAGATTGAATACACGGCTGTTTTACGAGATCCAGCCAGTCCAATAAAATCATCTGTGGCCTGCCTGAGGATCGAACCCACAACCTTTGTTATCACCATGGCACTCAAAACAAATGACCATTGGAAAATCAAATGGCTGGCCTGAGGAACATTCCCATAGCGCTCTAACTGACCGAGCTAATGAAGTCACTCAAATCCTGTGAAACACTGATTAAGTATATATGCAATTTGCTATCAACGGAAAGTGAGTAAGGAAACTCAAAACAGAAAAAGAAAAGCATGAGGAGAGATGAAGGGAGACAGGAAGAGGTGGTAAGGAGAGGAGTGAGACTGAAAGAGAGGAGAGAGACTGACTGAATCAGTGAATGACTGACTGATCTGTATTTTCTAAAGACAATATGAATAACCACTCAATATTTTAAACTGGATGCCCGCTTTCGTAAAATCTCTCTGAAATCTAAAGCTATACCAAAATGTAAGACAAGAGACCAGTCGCAGTGGTATAGAGATTAGCACACAGACCATCGAAAATATAGGGGAGTTTGTGGGTATGAATCCCCATCAGTCCTTTCAAAATCATTGTGGGATGTTTCAGCCCCAACTGCCTCCTATCCAGATTTAGCATGTTATGGGCTCTTTGGGAAGACTGGGACCACACAGTTGTGTATCATACACTTGATTGATGGGTCACTGACGCCAAGATGTATGATGAATGTAAGTTTACAGTACAGCCCTATCAATAGTATCACTATCATACAGTCAATCCTAAATGGAAGTGAATACCATCATGATAACCATTCTGGTCACCACTATCATCATAAAATTATAAAAATTATCCCTGCTTCCGTGGCCATTAGTATGGTGTAGAAAATGAGGATGGTAAGCACACAGGAAACTAAGAGTAATAATCCCACACCCTCGCACTCACACACCCTCCCCCCCCCCCCCAACCAAAAAAAAAAAAATGTAAGAGAAACAGAGGAGAGGGAAGTGGCAATTTCATCTTCCAAATATAGAAACAATTCATACTTTTGGTCCCTGCTGAGGTAAAGGTGAACTGCTTTCTTTTGCTTCCTGGCGTGCTGCTGCTGAATACAGCCGTGCCTGGATACAAAGTATTACACTTTAAATTTAATATAATATCTTAGATAACTGCTCAGTTATGTTTAAAATGATCACATTCATAGACATGTGTACTCAATAAACACAAATTGTACAAGAGTATAGTATTACAGCATTAACAACAGTATTACTAACCAACCACACATTATCAGTATTTCACACAATTATAATCAAAAGCCACATTAAATATGTGTATCATTAATAGTAATAATACATAGTAAATCGTCATTTTAGATATACATACCAGTTTTACCACTGATAAGTAAATTGTCATCATATACGTATCACTGATTCATACTAAATTGTAATGAAAGACACACACTTTTAATTATTAACCTTTCCCTTTCTCAAATAATTTCTGCAGTGTTGTTCCTTTCTGAAAAGGGAACAGTTTTGGTAAACTGAAATTTTTATCATACATTACAAATAAATTGTAAAATTGTAAGAATTTTAGGCCTACACAAATAAATTGTAAGGACTTTACTCTGTACATCCATACACACCTGAGTGTATCTCACCAAGAGAGAGAGAGGTTGTGTGGGTGCGAATGTATGTGTATAGTGTGTGTGTGTGTGTGTGTGTGTGTGTGTGTGTGTGTGTGTGTGTGTGTGTGTGTGTGTGTGTTATTCAAACTGTGTATCATTCAGTCAATACATCTTTACATGTGTGTGTGGGGGGGGCTGGTGGGGGGGGGGGGGGTAGGAGACACGCACACTGACACAGATTGTACACAAATTGTGTGTGTGGGTGTAGTGTGGCGTGAAGTGAAGTGGAGTGGTGTGGTGTGGTGTGTGTGTGTGTGTGTGTGTGGTGAGTGTGTGTGTGTGTGAATTTATTTCTATTATAAATTATTATGTAATATAACTGATAACATGCCATGCTCACAGACAACAGACTACAGTCATGTAACTGACAGTGACAGTATCCAGGGCAAAAGCAATAGGCTACAGCTTATAAAACTCACGTGAAGGATCCGATAAAACAACAGCAGATACACCAATTTTATTATCAATGATCACAATGCAATAAGTTGAATAACAGACAATACACATCGCGACACTGACGGCACCAATGCTGAAACTGAAACAGTCACAGTGAAAGGTCTCGAGTTGACTTTGGCAAGGTCAGTCGGCACCTTCTAAAATATCAGCAACTACGCAACAAATTACAAGGATATGGAAAGATATACAAGAACAAAGGGCAAAAGCACCTGCAATGTTCTCACAGCTCTTCTGGACAGCGCAGATGCCATATTTTGTCACTTCAAATTGACGACTCGGTCGTCTCCAGAAGCAGCCGAAGGCGAATATGGCCGAAAGTCACGTGACTGGAAGGGACACCACTCTGAGTGTGTTTGTGTGTGGTCTGTGATCGGGACACATTACCATTATCATGGGGCGGGAGTAGGGACATGAACAAACTTACAAATTAAAAGTAACTGCCGTGAGAGAGAAAGACAGAGGCAGATAGACAGATAGACATAGAGCTATGTCTGTTGCTGTTGTGAACGTTGGTACCACGCACACTGTGAAGATATCCACTCAGAGACGTACACCAATCTAACTCCAAATGTCCAGTGGTTCTGTAACTGTTGTGGACATCGGAACAACCTACTTGTTTTCGATCTTCAATCTAGTGCAAATAGCCTAGACTGGTCTCTCTCCACCCTACCATATCCTTCCAGAACAGGTTCATGTAGTAGCCCAGTAGAGGTAAATTTTAGACCCCAACATGTCTCCACTCCTACAAGAGCCATACAGCAAGACAGAAGACTCAACAGACCCCAAGAATCCGAAATATTAATTTCCAGTCAGTGACTGGCAAAAAAGCTGAGTTTGGATATCTCCTAGATAGTTCTAAACCAGACATTGTCATCGGAACTGAAACACATCTGACGGAAGAAATTAAGAAATCCGAAATCCTGCCAACTCGACATGGGTAAAAAGAGCACCGAAGTGATAGGAATAGGGATGGAGGAGGTGTTATGATCCTTATCAAAGACTGTTACAACAGCACCCGCGTGAAAGAGCTAGAGACAAATTGCGAAGTAGTTTGGGCGAAATTGAGACTGAAAGGTCGACGTTCTCTGTATATTTGTTCATACTATAGACCTGACGTTTCCCACAAGACCAGTCTCCGAGAGTTTGAAATTTCAGTGCAGAGAGCTGCTAGCATTCCCAACGCGATACTACTGATTGGAGGGGACCTGAATTTCCCAGGATGGGACTGGTCAACAATGACTTTAAAGCCCCAAACCAAATATGTTGAAATGCACCATCAACTCGTCCAAATCACTGATGATAACGGCCTGGAACAAATGGTGACAGTCCCTACGAGAGGTGGAAACACATTAGACCTCATCATGTCCAACACCCCACAACTCATTTCACGAGTTGAAGCCATGCCACCTTTGTCTGATCACGAAGTAGTCTATGCAGAGCTGAACATCATTCCCCCCCCCCCCCCCCCCCCAGGGAAGAAACCAGTAGAGAGAACTATCACCCTGTATAACAAGGCAGACTGGGGCAACTTGAAGGAAGCTGTAAAGAAGATAAGGGAAGAAGTGGGTGGAATGAAGGATACTGCGAGCACTGAGGGCTTGTGGACACACTTCAAAACAGCGCTCCCTCGAAGCAGTCCAGACCCACATACCTTCCAAGAAATCCCGACCTAACTACAGCCAACCATGGATTACTCCCGAGCTTCGCCGCTTAGTAAACCGACGTAACCGAGCTTATAAAAAGTGGAAGAAGGGAGGCGGCGAAGATCTCAAAGTTGAGGCCAGAGCCAGAAGGCGTGAAGCCCAACGACACCTGCGCCAAGCTTATTGGGACCATATTAACACCACCCTGACAGAGGAGCCCACTGAACATCGCCAAGGCCTTCGACAAGGTGAACCATTCACTTTTGTTGCATAAACTCCACAGCTATGGTGTACGAGGCAAGATCAACAAATGGATCTCCAACTTCCTCGCCAATACGGCAATAGATGCCAAGCAGTTGTCGTCGAAGGGGCCCAGTCTGACTTTATCGATGTCAAGTCAGGAGTCCCGCAGGGGTCGGTCCTTGGACCATGTCTCTTCCTGGTCTTTATTAATGACCTTCCCGAGAAACTGACCTCAAAAACAAGAATGTTTGCAGACGACACCGCCATCTACCGCACAATAGCATCCAAAGATCATGCCCACCTACAAGAAGATCTAGAACGTCTCCAGGTCTGGGAACAGAAATGGGAGATGGCCTTCAACCCAGGGAAATGTGCTACGCTAAGGGTCACGCGCTGCAAAAGCACCATCAGCGACAAATACCAGATGCACAGACACACTCTAGCAACAGTACAATCAGTGTCATACCTGGGGGTTACTTTGAGGACAGATCTAGAGTGGGCAGAACACATTGACACTATCAGAAAGAAAGAAAGCAAAACCCTTGGATTCTTGAGACGTAATCTGAAAGTTGCTTCCAACGAGCTGAGAGAAAAGGCGTACCTAACCTTCGTTAGACCTTTGCTAGAGTACTCCAGCTCAGTATGGGACCCCCACAAGATAGGCTGTATCAAGAAAATGGAAAACATCCAGCGAAGGGCAGCCAGATTCGTCCTGAACCGTTACCATCGGCGTGCGAGTGTAACAGAAATGCTCGAAAAACTCAAGTGGCCGTATTTTCAGAAGCGACGCCAAGCGTCAAGGGTCACCATGTTGTACAAAATCCACAATAACCTGGTGCAGGTCAACAAAAGTGTCCTGGAAAAACCCATAGTAAGAGACAGAAGATCACATGGCCAGCAGTTTAAACGCCTTGCAGACCACAAACAGCAATACAGACTCTTCTCATTCTTCCCCCGAGCCATCCATGAGTGGGATGAACTCCCAGCACATATTGTAGAGGCAGACTCCTCCGACAGTTTTAAAAACAGTCACCTCCCACCTCAATGCTGACACTCTTTGACAGTCTCGCTACTGCGAAACTTCAGGAGTAAATAATAATTAATAATTACAATATTTATATAGCGCAAAATCTTGATAAAATCAAATCTAAGCGCTGAAGCAGACACACACGCACGCACGCACGCACGCACGCACGCACACGCACGCACACACACACACACACACACACACACACGCACACACGCAACTGGCTATAAATGGGGAGAAAGAATAAAAGCAATAAAAGCAAGAATAAAAGCAATGGAAAATTATAGAGAGCATATTATATACAATTATATATTATAACCATGTGATTCCCCTCCGAGCGGAGACAGGCTGCAGAGGGGGGGGGGGGGGGGTTGTGAGGTTAGGATTTTATGCGGAGGAGAAAAGGTGAGTTTTGAGAGCGGACTTGAAGGAGACAAAAGTAGGTTGCTGACGGACTGAGAGAGGAAGTTTGTTCCAGGAGAGTGGACCAGAAACAGAGAAGGCTCGTGGACCATAGGTATTGAGCTTAGTGCGTGGAAAGCGAAAAGTCAGAGAATCGGAGGCAGAGCGGAGGGTACGTGAGGGAACATAGATCTCAAGTAGGCTTGACAGGTAATCGGGGGCTGCGTTATTGAGGCTTTTGTAGCACATGGTGTCTAGTTTGTACTGTATGCGCTTTGATACAGGGCCTAGGGAGCCAGTGAAGTTGTGCCAGGAGAGGAGATATGTGGTCAGCTTTTTTCTTTTTGAGTACAAGGCGTACAGCATTGTTTTGAATGCGCTGTAGGATGTGAATGGTGGAGGCAGGAAGACCAGACAGGAGTGAATTGCAATAGTCAATGCGAGACATTATGAAGGAGAGAACGAGTTTTGCAGTTGTTTCGACAGAGAGATACTTCCTGATCAGCCTTATACGATGGAGATGATAGTAGCAAGATCTGGCAGTTTGAGAAACAAAGTTGTTCATGGAGAGGGTAGAGTCAATGCAGACACCAAGGTTTTTAGCTGAATCAGAAATTGGAACTGATGTGTTACATAATGGGAGAGAAAGAGGAGGCAGCTGAGAAAGTTTCTGACGGGTGCCAATGATAGCTTCTGTCTTGTCGTCATTAAGCTGAAGTTTGTTGAACGTCATCCAGTTCTTAATGTCCGAGTAACACTCAGTGGTGCGAGTCAACAGGCACTGTATATTATCAGGTGAGTCACTGTCTTGAAGTTGGGTGTCATCAGCATAGAAGTGATGTTTTATAGAGTGGGAGTTGATGATGGTGGACAGGGGGGAGGTGTAAAGAGTGAAAAGAACAGGGCCAAGGACAGATCCTTGTGGAACACCACAGGTCAGGTATGCAGGTTGAGAGTAAGTGCCATTGATGAGAACAGTTTGTTTTCTGTTTGATAAATACGAAGTGAAAAAGGAGAGAGCAATGTCAGAGATGCCAAAAGTATGATGAAGTCTAGAAAGGAGAATACCATGGTCAATGGTATCGAAGGCTGCAGACAGATCAAGGAGTGTGAGGAGAGAGACTTTGCCAGTATCAGTTGCAAGGAGGAGATTGTTGAGAATGTATAGTAGGGCAGTTTCAGTGCTATGGCACTGGCGGTAGGCTGACTGGAAAGGATTGAGGAGATTGTTGGCAGACAGGTGAGAGTTCAGCTGGTTGAGGACGACTTTTTCAAGGAGTTTTGACAAGAAAGAGAGATTAGAGATAGGCGGGTAATTTTTCAGTTCATTTGGGTCTAAATTGTGTTTCTTGAGGAGAGGGTGAACAATAGCAGACTTGAAAGAATCTGGGACAGTTCCAGTTTGAAGAGAAGTGTTGATGATGTCAGTGATGAATGGGAGGAGAGTAGGGAGACAGTCGGAGTAGAGAGAACCTGGAAGAGGATCCAGTTCGCAGGTTTTGAACGACATGGATCTGATTGTGTTGAAAATTTCTTCTTGTGAGACTGGGGTAAAAGTAGTAAGAGGTGTGCCAGAGAAGGAAGGGTCAGGTGGGCATGGTTGACAGGGTGTCCTGTCAAGCCTGTCACGAAGAGTTTGTATTTTGGTGGTGAAATACTTGGAGAATACAGATGGGAGTTCTTCATTTGTATGTTTTGTTGGGAGAGGTAAATCTTTTTGTGTGCCAAGGAGATGATTCATGGTTGTAAAGAGTTCTTTTGAAGAAGAGGCATTCAGGATTTTGGTTTGGAAATAGCTTGTTTTTGCTGATGCAATGAGGGTGGATACTTTTGTTTTAGAGGCTTGGAAAAGTTGCCTGTGTACAGTGAGTTTGGATTTGCGCCAACGGCGCTCTGCTCTGCGGCGGGCACGTTTTGCACAGGCAATCTCATGAGTGAGCCAGGGGGTAGGGGGGCGGTCAGGTAAAAGACGGGTTGTGGCTGCAGCATGAGTGTCCAGAAGATGGTGGAGAGTAGTATAGAATTCATCGGCAAGGTTATGTGACTTTTCAGAAAGGAGACGGGAGGCATCAGATGAAAATGTGGAGAGGTCGATAGATTTGAGATTGCGTCGAGTCACTGTGCGCATGGTACGGGAAGGAGGAGAAATGTCGAGAGAACAGAGAATTGCAGAGTGGTCAGATGGAAGGGCTGAAGTTAGACGGGTAGAAAGAACTAAGCAGTTGTCAGTAGCGGAATTGTGGTGATCACGAGAAATGATCCAGTCAAGAATGTGACCTTTTTGATGGGTTGGTTCAGAAATGTGTTGAGTCATATTGTGATTGGACAGAGAGTTGATGATATGTCTTGTGTCATAACGGTGAGTGTTGTCATAGTGGACATTGATGTCACCTAGAATGATGAGATTTCCAGGTAAGAGGCAGTAGTGGTCAAGCAATTGGTCAAAGTCAGAGAGAAACGTGGATGTGGTGAGTTTGTTGGCAGAGCTAGGTGGGGGTCGATAGACACAGGAGAAGGTGATGGGGTGAGGGGTGGATTGGAAGGATACTTCAACGTGCTCGAAAGAAGGATGGGAGAAAGGCAGAGACTGCGAGAAAGGTTGGCGGGAATGGAGTGAGTCGTTGTAAAGGATGGCGATACCGCCACCTCGGGATGAGCGATGGAAAGAAGCAAGCCTGTAACCACTCGAAGTGAGGCTAGCATGTATAGGTTCGTGACCAAGGGGGTTAAGCCATGTCTCTGTGATAAAAGCAATGTCAACATGCTCATCTGCGATAAAATCAGCAATGACTTCGGCTTTGCCATCCTTGCATGTTGACTGAGCATTAAAAAGGCATAATTTTAGTTTATCACAGTCATATGGTGGTGGCCGTGGTGGCGACGAAGGCGGCACCGACGGGACAGAAGGTGAAGGCGGCACCGGCGGGACAGAAGGTGAAGGCGGTACTATCCGGACAGAAGGCGAAGGCGAAGACGGCAGAGGAGGAGACGAAGTTTGCAGCAGCGAGGTCGAGGGCAGGGGCAGTGTGCCAAAGACGGTGGAGACGTCCACCACGACAGGATCGCGCAGTGCGGGGCTTAGGACACAGCCCCAGTGTTCGTATTCGCTGGTAGACGCCTCCACCGAGGTAGCACTTGCTGTGTTTAAAAAGTGTCAGTCCAATTTGTTTTATAAAAGACGGGTCCATAATTGCGAGCCAGTCAGGAGAGGAAGATACTTGCAGTGTGTGGGTTGGTCAGTTCACAACACTTAGATCCAGAGAACACAAAGGTTTGGAAGCTGTAGCGTTGGGCGAACACAGTAGGCTAAGATGTAAACACAGTTCACAGAATAAAATGTCCGACTTGAGCGGCTGAATTAAAATGATAAAAGTAGGTATAAAAACTTTAAAATCAGATTATCTGGTAAAATATTCAAAATTGTTAAAAAATATTTACATCACCGTGTGTCAGGATTTCAAAGCAACAAACTGATACAAAATTCAATGCATAAAACCAAATAGAACCACGATAAAATCACTGTAAAACACCACACACACTTTTGCTGCCTGCTGGCGCGACATCTACTCACAAAACCCCATTAGGATGGAGGATATAGTTGGACCTCATGGCCTTGGTACACAAAATGAAAGGGGAGGGAAACTCGTAGAATGGGCACAGATGAATGAGTTCATAGTAGGAAACACCTGGTTTGAGCAGCCAAACAAACACAAACACAAACTACCCTGTATGAATGTGAGAGTGCTTGGTCAGGTAGGTAGTGGGTAGGGGATGTGCTGGTAGGAGGGGGGTGCCGGGGGCCATCATTAGGATGCCTACCTGTCACGTCTCGTCCCCTCTGATCCAGTTAGTGGGCAGGGAGTGTGTGAATGTGAGGAGCTTTTTTTTTTTTTTTAAAGTCAGGCAGCCGGTTCGTGAACCCCCTGTTCTACCCTGTGGCAAAATAATCAAAGTGTTGATTGTGGCCACACAACAGAAGAAGAAGAAGGTTTCCCAGATCCTGCGGGGAAAAAAAGCGAGAGAGCATTCTGAAAGTTCTTAGGATCTTTCTCCACATTTTGCCTTTTGAAGTTTATTCAGGAGAGTTGTACCGCACTCGCACAATTCCATATACGCTCCACCCAGTGTGCCCATCTCTTGATGGGCAGACTCCTTGAGCCGACGCAAAACCCTTTTCCATTAGACTTCAAGAAAGTGTTTGACCTCACTGACCGTAACACCCTTTCAAATAACCTGCACACGCACTCACACACACACTGTCACCTTGTTTGTTTTTAATGTTTCTTTCACCTTCTTCTCCAAGTTCAGTTTTGTAATTTATTCTCTTCTCTCTCTCTCTCGCACACACACACACATAACATATACTTATATATACATACATACACACTCACACACCCACATAACACATTCATATATACATACATACATACAGAGAGACTATTGTTATTTTTTATGGTTGTAATATTATTATTATTTAAAAGAAACTATTTTTATGGTTATAATATTGATTTATGACAAATTACTAATACTAATGTTGCTGCTGCTGTTCTATTGCTTTTATGTTTTGCTATTTTGTTATTGTTAGGGGTTGACATGATTTGCATTACATGTGTCTGCCTTTCCATCTCCGTCTCCATTTTGATGGAGAGATGGAAAGGCTTAACATCAGTATTTTAGGACTAGGGGAAGTGAGATGGAAGGGGGCAGGCATGATAACATGAGGAGAATAAACAGTGATATACTCTGGTGGTAATTCACATGAAAGAGGAGTAGGCATCATAATGGACAAAGACAAATCAAAAGCAGTTAATGGATACTGGGCAGTGTCCGACAGAATTTTGCTGGTCAAATTGGGAGGCAAACCATTTGATATCAACATCATACAGGTGTATGCACCAACATCCGCAAGTTCTCAGGAAGACATCGATAACTTCTACGAAGTTTTGGAGATGGCCAAGGTCCAATGTAAATCACAAGAAGTTACAGTCATAATGGGAGATTTTAATGCTAAAGTGGGACAGGATAGGGTGGAGGATATAGTTGGACCTCATGGCCTTGGTACACAAAATGAAAGGGGAGGGAAACTCGTAGAATGGGCACAAATGAATGAGTTCATAGTAGGAAACACCTGGTTTGAGCAGCCTAACAGAAGAAAATGGACTTGGATGAGTCCAGGAGATAATACCAAAAATCAGATTGACTACATCCTGATCAACAAAAGATTTAAAATTCTTTACTGTCAGCAAAAACACTACCAGGCGCAGACTGCAACAGTGACCACAATCCGGTAGTGGGAAGGTTTAAGCTGAAATTGAGGAAAAGGAAACAGACCAAAAGCAACATCAAACTAAACCTTGGACTCTTAAAGACAGATGAAATGATACATCAAAAATGTATAGTGTACATGTTCAAAACAAATTCAGTGCTCTGGAAGACGTTGGTGACAGTGAGGAACAATGGACAAAGTTGAGAAATTCGATAAATGAAGCTTGTGAAGAAATCCCTAAGGCAGATAGAAAAGCAAAAAAGAGCTGGATGACTAATGAAATTTTGGGCTTGATGGAGGAAAGGAGGAGGGAAAAGAGAAACGAGGAGATATACAGGAAGATAAACAAAGAAATCAGGTATAGGTGCAATGAAGCTAAGGAAGCTTGGCTGAACACAAAATGCAAAGAGATAGAAGACTGACACAAAATGGATCCTCAGGGTATGTACAGACGAATTGAAAAGGAAAAATACATGCACATCAACTGGTTGCTTAAAATCGAAAGATGGCACACTTATCATGGAAAAAGACAAAATACTGGACAGATGGGGAGAGTACATTAAAGACCTTTTTGAGGACGACAGAAATGAAGAACACATTATAAAAAAGAACATTGAAGGACCACCCATAATGAAAGATGAAGTCAGAGCAGCACTGAAAAAGATGAAACCAGGAAAAGCCCCAGGACCAGACAACATTACTACAGAGATGATTGAAGCCCTGGATGAATTTGGCATAGAAAAAATAACAGTCCTCCTAAATGAAATTTACGACACTGGAAAAATCCCCAAAGATATGTCAAAATCAATTTTCATTGCACTTCCAAAGAAGACAGGGGCTATAGAACGCGAACTCCATCGCACAATCAGTTTGATGAGTCATATAACAAAAATCCTATTAAGAATAATCATGATGAGGACAAGGAATAGAATCAAAAGAGAAATAGCAGAAGAACAGTGTGGATTTGTGGAAAGGAAGGGAACTATTAATGCCATATCCATCCTAAGAACTATCATACAGAGGTCAATTGAGATGAATAAGGATTTGTATTTATGCTTTGTTGACTATACCAAGGCTTTCGATTGGGTACGACATGAAGAATTGATCAACCAACTGGAGAGACTCAATGTTGATGGAAAAGATCTATGAATAATCAGGAGTATGTACTGGGAACAAACAGCTGCAATGAGAATAGAAAACAATATAAGCTCTTTCCAAAACATCAAAAGAGGAGTCAGACAGGGTTGTGTTTTGTCACCAGATCTGTTTTCACTTTACAGCAAAAACATCATGAGAAACCTAGAAGAAGACCCTGGATTAAAGGTTGGAGGGAAAATGATAAACATCATTCGATACGCAGATGACACCGTGCTAATTGCAGAAAATGAAAGGGACCTACAAAACCTTGTGAATATACTAGAAATAGAAAGCAAAGGTAAGGGGTTGGAACTAAATGGCAGGAAGACTGAAGTCAAGGTGATCAGTAAAAAACATGAAATCCCCTCATGCAAAATGACAGCAAATGGCACAACCTTGACACAGGTTAATAAGTTCAAATACCTGGGAACAGTCATTTCATCAGATGGCAGATGCACATAGAAATAGCCAGTGGAATCGGCTAAGCCAAAACAGCATTCAAGAAGATGACACGCATTCTTACCAACAAATGCCTATCAATTAACATCAGAAAGAGAGTCCTTGAATGTTATATAGAACCAATACTGTTGTACGGATGCGAGGCGTGGATAGTCAGCAAGCAAAGCCAGAGCAAGATTGAGGCAGCCGAGATGTGGTTTCTAAGAAGAATGTTGAGAGTTCCATGGACAGCAAAGAAAACAAATGAGACAGTCTTGATGGAGGCAGACACAAGTAGATCACTCATAAGGAAGATTAGGAAAAGACAGGCAACATGTATAGGCCATTTTATGAGGAAAGGGGATTTGGAGCACCTGGTCACAACGGGAAAGCTGGAGGGAAAGAGAGCACCAGGCAGACCCAGGGAGAAAATGCTGGACGACTTGCAGAGTGGCTGGGGACAAAGAGGGTGGGAGAGATGCTAGGGGCAACGAGAGATAGAGACAGATGGAAGTCCATGATCGCCAACACCATGCGGCAGGGCACCTGATGATGATGATGGTCTGCCTTTGCCTCTTATGCTTTTGTAGAACGTTTGACCAACTGATATACAGATGTCAACATTTTTTTGACCTTTCACACTTAGAACTTCTTACTCACTACATGTTATAGTTCTTTTGTTTGTTTGTTTGTTTGCTTGCTTGCTTGCTGTTTGTTTGATCAATATTTTTCCGACATTTCACTTTTAGAACTTCTTACTCACTGCATGTTATGGTTCTTTTGTTTGTTTGTTTGTTTGTTTGCTTGTTTGTTTCTTTGTTTTTTGTGATATGCTCATATGATATGTGTACAGTTGCAAGGACTAAATGTAAGACAGTTCTGTTAGGACCCGATGCTTCAATCCCTGTTTTGAAGTTTTGAAATGGAAGAAGGAAGGTGGGTGTTGTGTGGACTGTGTCTGGGCAAATAGGCTGGGGTTTTGTTTGTTTCTTGTTTCTTTATGTTCGGTCGTTTAAATGTTCAGTGTCTGCATTTGGTTGTCTTCCCACCCTCTTGTGTGTGTGTGTGTGTGTGTGTGTGTGTGTGTGTGTGTGTGTGTGTGTGTGTGTGTGTGTGTGTGTGTGTGTGTGTGTGTGTGTGTGTGGTGTGTTATGTGTGTGTGCGTGATAGTAGATTCTTTGTTTGACCAAGGAAGATGATCATACTTTCTGCTCTTGTGAGTACATAATACTTCATCCCTCCCCACTCACTTCCCCCTCCTCTACCTTCATTTTCTTTTGTACTTTCTTATTTGTACGAATTATAGGCCTTTTTTGTTAGTCATACAAATGCACAGGCATGCAAGCACACACACATAGCCACAAAGATTTCAGGGATCTATGACAGCTGCATACCATTCCCCTTATTGCCCCAAAGCTTCCCAACCACCCTAACACACTCAGGATATAATAGCATCAGGTTTCATTGGATCTGTCTTACATCTGGTCCTTTTTTTTTTTATTATTATTATTATATGTGCATATATACACATACAAACACATACACAAAATGTTGAAAATAAAACAGAAAATTGGATGTAAAATAAATGATATAAACGAATGCTAAAAGCAAATGAACTTATGAACAAACAAAAAGAACAAAGAAAAGAATGCACAAAAAATTAACAAAACAAAATAACAAGGGGACAGCTGGGTTTCTGTATAGATAACAGACAAAATTCTGACCATATGCATTCTACTGAAATGTTTTTTTCAGATCTTGGTGTCGTCGAGTGATATTTTCAATACTGTTATGGATGTATACAGCAATACCAATTTGGCCTGGGATTTGAGGATACTTCATTATTATGCTGTGGTTTGCAATGTTGACATTAGCATTAGAAATGTTGCAGCTGAAGTTGTGATTCAGTAATGCCAAATAAGTGGTAAACTGAGCTTGAATTATGAAAAAAGTTAGCAACATTTAGTACTTTGTTGCACAGAGTGCAGACATTCAGAAGACTTAATTGTAGTACATTCATTCTCAAAGAAACCCAACAAAAGAAATGAAAAACAAGAAGGTGGATAGATGGAAAATAACTATACAACTTGTCAAGATCCATTACCAGGAAATAAGTAGATGTAACTGATTAAAATGCTTTGTGAAGTAGTGAAGAGAGCTGACATTTGAGAATGTGTACCACCATAGGTTCTGGAGGAGCACGTTCAGCTTTTGAGACTGATTATAGGCAAAGTGATTGTACCTTGGGACATTGATGAAACACAGGGGGGGGGGGGGGGGGGGGGGCATGGGATGAGGGAACATGTTGTTGCAGGGTGAGAGTTTGTAAATATTTGTTTACAAGCGATTGTTGGTTCCGCAAGATGTAGTTAGTTGTTTGTATCATTAGATTTTGACTTGGGAGCTGCGTGATTGTTCTCTTCATTATTGTTTGATAGGGTGTTTGGCAGTGAATGTTCATTTGGAAGAGATTTGTTTAAGTGGCTGTTTATGTATTCATTGGTATTATTTTGAATGTGTTTATTGTTCAGCCAGCTGCTAGACAACATTTGGGCCATCTACGCCAACAGCAGGAGTGCAGTCCGCACTGCTAGTGGAACATCTGACTGGTTCCCAGTGACATCGGGAGTGAGTTGAAGCAAGCCAGTGAATTTAAATACTGAAAATGGCAAACTAGACAGAGAAATCAAGACCAGATGCCAGAAAGCCAACGCAGTCAGCTACCAACTTGCCCCTTTCCTGAAACACCCCAGCATTCCCACCAGCACTAAGGCGAAACTCATCAACGCCATTTTTCTACCAACGTTGACATACCCAGTGCCAGACATGGTCCCTAACTAAAGTCCTCGAGAGAAAACTGGTCACCTGTGAAATGAAATGCCTGAGGAAAGCAGTAAACAAGACAAGGCGGGACAAGATCAGAAATGAGGTGATACGAGACATGGTAGGACAACACCAATCCTACAACACATCGAACATATGAGGATCAAGTGGTTCGGACACCTCACACGTATGCCCCTAAACCATCCAGCTCTTTGGGCATACAACACCAGATACTCTGGCTGGAGAGCCAGAGGAAGTCCAAGACGATGGAGCAACTCCGTGGCAGACACCCTCAGAGCTCACGAGATGTCCCTTCTCCAGGCCACCCGCCTTGCTGCTGACAGACGACTGTATTTCCCCGCGACGCCCACCGGTACAAGTGGAAGGAAAAAGTAAGAAGTAAGTTAGTTTATTGTTCTCATGTGTTTTAGACCAAGAGGTTCATCGTGTGGCAGTACAGCTGTGAATGAGTTACGAGCACTTGACTTTAAATGTTTGTGCTCGTCTTCCTGTGCTTATACTTTTCTGTACAAGTTTTCAATCTGTTTGTCTTTGTTTTCAGTTGCAGCAGTCAAAACTTGAAGATCTCTGCTGTAATGTTCTTAAATGACAAGAAGTTTTTTTGAAATTTGTGTTTGATGATCTTCAAATTCTTCTTTTATTTGCTGTATTATAACAAGAAGACAAACAAATAGTAGGCTACTCCATGTTCTAGAATTTAAAGGTGATTATTAGGCTTCCAGAGTTTGAGTAAAAACAACAGTCAATTACAAACACAGAGATTTGACTCTGTGTGCTTTAGTGTATGTGTGTGGGAACATGCATGTGTGTGTATCTGTCAGTATGCGTGCATACGTGTGTGCATGCACCAGTGTCTGTGTGTTTTACAGATGATATTGTTATCATCATCATCATTGATATCATAATTGTTTTTTTACTGTTAATACTATTATCATAATTGCTGTTGTTAAATTGTTACTACTGATGTTCATTGTTGTTGTCATTATCATTTTCATCATCATCGTTGTCGTTGTCATCGTTGCTGTTATTGCCAAAGTTAATTGTGGTGTTGTTGTTGTTGTTGCTCACTGCTGCCACTGTTGCTGTTGTTCCTGATATAAATAACATTTTACTGCAGAAATCACCTTCTCCAACAGGGATTCTTTCATATCAATGGATGTAATACATTTGGTAAGAAAAACAGACAAGAAGGACATTGACTGCATAGTTTGTCAATCTGAAGTGAGTCATATCATAGGCATGGTCGGATTGTCACTAAAAAATATCTATGATCACTTTGGAATCTCGCAGTCTAGAAGTTAGATGCAAGTTTGCATAGTCATAATTAACTCAAAATATGTTGATCTACATGAAACAAAAAGCAATCAACCAACAAACCAATCAACAGATGAACCAACAAACAAACGAGAATGCAAGAAACTCAAACTAACATATTAAAGTCTAAACAAAACAAATTTCAAACAGAAAAAGCACCACTACCAACAAAACCCCACCAGCTAAACAAACAGTCCAAACAAAACAAACAGATGAACAGAAATTAAAGCACAAAAAAAGTTATAGTGATGATGTTACTTGTTCCACCCAGCACAACCCAACTACCATGATAACGGTGACACTCTGGGAGGGTCTCGTGGGCTGCTCCCCAGTCTTTTCCCCCATGTATTTACTTACTTATTATCACCATTTATTATCACCTGTCATTGTGTTGTGTTCTCAAAAGGTTACTCTTTCGTTTTGTCTTTCAGATCAGACAGTTTATTCTATCAAGTAAAAGGTCTGTTTAATCTGCTTGGTTTGGTCTTTCCTCTGTTCACACTGTCACTGTGACAACCGTACTTCCTCTCTCTTGGGGCTGACAAACATGCAAGCATCTCTGACTTCCTCTTTCGCGCGCGCGCGCGCGTGTGTGGAGAGAGAGAGCGGGCAGATGGGAGGTTAATGAGTAGGTGTGTGTGTGTGTGCTTGTGTGTGCGCGTGCGTGTGTGTATGTGTGTATAATGTCAGCGCTGTGCGCGGTGCTGTGCATGCTGGCCTGTACTGATGTGTCTGTGTTTGCGGGCGCGAGTTTCAGTATGTGTATGTGAGCACTTGCATCTTTGAGTACGTAATGAAAAGCGTTTCCATGTATGGCACAAACCACACTCAACTTTACTACAACAACAAACTGAATTAAAGGACAATCAAATTCAGATTGTAATCCAGACGTCTCGATTTTGTATCCATTCTTCAGGCCAAATCCAGCATGACAGCGTCATATATCTTTCTTATCACAACGGCATACATAATATTACATTTGCTTAGCACATTTTCTAAAATTTTAACGTAATTTCTATTTGTCCAAGTCACTTTACATGCGTGCTTATCACACTGTGTTGAATCTAATCATCTTCGATCTTGATATCAACGTTAGAACCTAGAAACTGAAAGTAGTTCTTGTTCGTGTTTGAAGCACCTCCTCGTCGTTGCTATATAAATCATCAAAATGTTTTGACCATTAAGCAAATTGTATTGTAACTTTCTGAAACAAAAGGGTTTCAAATCCATCACAGCAGCACTCTCAAGTAATGAATGATTTGTTTTGGCACCGCAAAACGTTTTTTTTAATGATTGAAAGTTTAGAGATTAAAGGTTTAGAGATTAGTGTCAAGGGAGGTTAGTCTGTGATGAAGTCATAATTTCGGCAGTTGAAGATGGAAGGAGAGACGGAGAGAGTCGTTATGGCTGACGATCAGCAAGAGGAGCAAGAACAAGAACCCAGTGCTGCATATGATTCAGATGAAAATTCAAGCGATGCGTCGGGGTATGATGAGCTCAATGATCTTGACTGTTTTGGAATCGAAGCTATTGACCGTGCGTGTTCACTGTTATATCCTGACCAGCCAAATCCAATTCAAGCAGAAGCTGTCGTGAAGTTTTGGTAAGTCACCAAGTGCCCATGTTTCAGTGTTTGTCATGGTTGTGGAATGTGAACCTGACTTGTCATGCAAGTTTCTTGATTCAGTGTTTTTGTAGCAGATGAGTGTTCGCTGACCTGTGTTTCATTGTGCTTTTATTACTAGTAATACTATTCAAACTGTTATTCAGTCGGTCACTGTATTAGTGTTATACTAGTGTATTTTATGTATATAGTAGTTGTATTGTTCATTGTATTTGTTACATTTTGTATGCCTATTTTGTTAGACAAAGCCATACACTCATGTTAGACTTAGGCCCTATAAAAAATCACAGCCGTTTTCTGAGTTGGCCTATAGGCCAGTTTTTGTTTTTGCATTTGTTTTATGTATTTACTGTATTTTGTTACCACAGAGTTTTTGTAATTTGTAAGCTTAACCTTTTTTTAAGCACAGTGAGTCTGAGTGACACAAAGGTGGTAGATTTTAGGGGGATGTCTTTCAACTTAAAAAAAAAAACACCGAACAGATATGACTTAAAATAGTTATGTATATTATCATATAGCTTTTATTATAAATTCAGTGCTCTTCAAAAGGAGAAATGTTACACTTACAGCCTCTTTTTAAAGGAAAAGATCTCTTCAGAAATTAGAACAGCACATAAGTTGAGGGTATTCATGATGTTATTGATAATGAATCACACACACAACACACACACACACACACACACACACACACACACACACACACACACACACAGGACACACACACACACACACACACACACACACACACACACACACACACACACACACACACACACACACACACACACATATATATACACACCACACTCACTCACATAGACAGTATGATGAATGAGAATTCGGAGAAAGGGAGGTGGTATGTGATAAGCTAGGAGGTGTGGACTTGGAAGTTCACCCTTTTAGAGGCAGAAAGGTCTTGCCCACTTTTGGAGGATTCTGGAGATAAAACTGTAGTTTATAATTTGTTTAAGAGGGATTTATTGTGCTCAGACAATCCCGTATGCACTCCACCCAAATCTACTGCAATTATCTGGCAGGGTTCTTGAGTCTGTACAAAACCCAATGTGCTGGCAAGGTCTTGAAATGAGAATGGGGGGAGAGGGACCTGTGAGGATGAAACACTGATAGTGACACATTAGAATAATGGAAACATGAAGATGGGAAGCAAGTAGGCCATGGATCTTTTTTGTTTTGGTTTGTTTTCTTAAATGTTGTGGACTGGGATCAGATTGAATTGAAGATAGCAGAAGCCTTTGAAAAGTACTAAATCGTAATGACAGATCCTGAAAGCAGTCTTATAATTTGAGCAAAACTTAAATTGTCTTTAAATATGAGGGATGCCCCAAAAGTTCTCAGCTTTGATAAAGAGATGTGATAAGATTTTTTCACCAGTTATTTATCAACATATTCCCCTATGAACTTCACACCCTTTCTCCAGCGTGGCTGCTGCATCCCAGTGCCACAATGGAAGAACGCATTTGGGCGCCTGATGGTAGGTGTTGATGGCATCCATGATGTCATTGTGTCAGTTTAATCTCTGCCCATTCAGAGGTGTTTCTTTTTATGATTTGAGAACAAGTGGTAATATGAGGGGCAAGGCCTGCAGGCCTGTTTTTGTTTTAGTGGCCTTAGTTATGTTTAAATTTGTATTCAGGTGTGTTTTTAAATCCTTTGTGTGATACATTGGACGGAGTGGTCAATACCAGGGTCACCTTAGATTATGTGTATAAATGCATTGATATGTGTAACTAATTTTCTTTTCCTTTTTTCTCTCCTGTTCAAGTATTATGTATGTTTTGAAATGGTTATAGCCCTGATCTGGCTCTACACAGTCGGCTGGGCTTTGAAAAAAACAAACAGTAAATAACAGGTCTGGCAAATAGGGTGGGCTGGTCAGTGATTCTGAAACTGCATTCATGCATGACTCCTGTGCATGTGTGCATTTATTGTTGAAACATCATGCCTTATCATGGCATTGTGTTACCTTTCCTCTGTATTTTGTGATGATAGCTGATGTAAGTTATGTGGCAAGGAAGAATAACATTCCCCATTGATTGTTAAAACCTTTTCAAGATAGTCCACAAGCAGAATTCCGTCAACATCCCAGAAAAGAGTAGTTGACACCATGCTAGCTGAAGTTGACCCTTGCCTTCTTTGGAAGCAGAGAATGAAGATCATTCTGTACCTGTACTATTTTGATTTCTCTTTACTGTATGGTGTAACATAGAGGACCCAAATTTCATCAGTAGTAACAGATTGGTCAATAAAGTCTGGTGGATCAGCTTCAAAATGGTATAGATCGTCTCTAAACAAGGTGAATCATGTGCATTTCTGCTCCGCTCTCAAAACTTTTGGCACCCACCTTGCTGAGACCTTTCTCCTTTTCAATTCACTGGTCAGAGTTGTATGAATTCTTGTATGAGGGGGGCCTGGGGTGTCAGCAATATCATGGAAGGTCACACATCTATCAGTCATGAACATTTCCAGAAGTCTGTTAAGGTTTACCTGGTCATTGGCTGTTTATGGCCTTCCACTGCATTGCGCACACCAAAGCCTGTCACTCCCCAATGACTTATAATTATACCATTTTTTTAACTGTAAAATAGGAAGATGCATCCTCTCCATACACCTTCACCATCACATGTTTTTCGAATCAGCTTTTTCCTGCCAAAATATAATGATGGTATACCATGCTCTGTGTGTGTGTGTGGATGTGTTGTGTGTGTGTGTGTGTGTGTGTGTGTGTGTGTGTGTGTGTGTGTGTGTGTGTGGTGTGTGTGTGTGGTGTGTGTGTGTGTGTGTGTGTGTGTGTGTGTGTGTGTGTGTGTGTTGGCGCATGAAGATTGAGTATATGACGTATTGAAACCTTATGTCATATCAAACATTATTAGTCCTCATATTTTCAATTTTGTTTGCAACCCATTCAGATGCAAGTGCGTATTTATCCAAATTTCATTTTTGTAACTAAACTCCTATTTGGTGAGGCCAAGGATGTTAAGAACACCACTCATAGTTAGAATGAATCATTGATATCATTTAGTGGCTGTTGAGGTAAATGTCCCTCTGCCAGTTTGACTGCAAAATTCCAGTCTAGCTTTATGAAAATTGGACAGTATGCATTCAAGTCTATCTTTTGGAATATCTGTGAATGAGATCTCAAATCCATTCAGCTGTAATTGGTTATTTGACATTTTCCACGTTGGGGATATATTTAAAGCAGCAATGAAGAGGAGATTGTACTACCCTCATAATGCTTCCACTGAGTTGACTTTTCTCTACCACCTCACTCCTTTATTATGATAGGGCTCTGGGACAACATGAATGGCTTTATAGTTTGTTTGTTTTTAAATCTCACGTGTTTCAGAAAAGGATTTTTGTATATTGACACAAGGGATGTGTCTGTGTGTCTCTTTGTGTGTGTACTAGTTTGTGCTTAGTTGTTTGTGAATAGATTTTTTACCAACTTTGGTGCGTAGTCTAGTTCCTTTTAGTTTGTATTGATAGGAATGGAAAGTATGGTCCAGCATTGTTATTGTCAGTTAGACAGATGGATAAGTATGCTGGTTTTCAATGCCTGGTGTGGGTTTTCATGTTTTACAAAAGAATAATCCTGGAAGCATGCGTTTTTAAGCAGGCATTGCATGGGAAAGAATCTAATCCTGGATTTTGCTTCCAATAGTTTCTATTTTGTCGAATAGCAGCTGTCCTGTGCTGTTCAAATATTGATTGTAAATACTAAATAGCATGCTCTGTTGTTACCAGCGCACTCTGAATACTGCATGACCAGTACAGGGAATTTAAAAAGAAATTAAAATGTTGAAGGGGCATGCAATCATCTCCCCACATTTTTGATGTTGTAATGCTCTTCTTCAGTTCATAGTTCATTTCTTCGTGAATATATTGTCTCTTCTCTGTTATTTGGGAAAATGTGGTTTTACTTTTACTAGTTTTAGTTTCATGCCTCTCAACAATGCAGATTTCTGAAAGTTTATTGACCTAGAAATGAACGCATTCTTATAAATTTATGCATTGAATTAAATTTCATTTTTTGCTTCATGCAAGTTTTGCAGCTCATCACACTGGCTCTTTCATTTCCAATTTTCTCAGTATTGATGTAGAGCTGTCTTTGCCATTCTGTGCACTGCTCAGTGGCATTGTGCAAGGTGAATATTTGATCAACACATTTTAGACCATCATGAACTTGGCCTTTGAGGCTACCTCCCTGTGTTTCTCAAAAATTGTATATAGAGCTTCCTCTTTGTATCAAAAATTTCTTGGCAGAGTGACAGTTTCAAGCCCCCGTGTTGGCAATCTTTCCGACACGGCGACAGCTGAGCAGGGGTTTGGAGTTACACAAGGGAGCATTCTCTGTCCTGCTTTGTTCAGCATTAGAATCAATATTGTCAACTCAGTAGAGCAGGATTCCGATTCTGTACAGTGTACTGTTTGTGGATGATTTTTTACAGTCTCGGCAACTTGACACCCCCTATGCAAGCCTTCAGTGCGGACTCCAGCTTAGAATAGATAAGATACAACAGAGGAAAATGGCTCTGCTTACGCTGCAACCAAAACAAAAAAAAATGACAAGAGGAAAATGGCTTTACTTTCTTTGCAACTAAACACAGTGTATCCAGTTTCATAACATCCAACAATTTTTTGCTGACCCTTAATCATTCTGGTTATGAAAGAGCTGAATTTTGGGGGAGGGGTCGTTTTTGACATCCATCATCATCATCATCAGGTGCCCTGCCGCATGGCGTTGGCGATCATGGACTTCCATCTGTCTCTATCTCTTGTTGCCCCAAGCATCTCCTCATCTTCAGCCACTCTGTATTCTTCCTCATTGGCATTCAAATGCAGGTTATAGACCTAGCAGTTGTTTCATACTTGTCCAAATTTTTGGACATCCTGCCATGGGGCCTTGAACTTGTTGAAGCACCTGAGGTCCGTTCTGATCATTGGCATGCAAGTCCTTTTATGCAGAACTCTGTCAAAATTTCTGTCATACCACAGAATATTTGCACATCGATAGAAGTCTGACAAGTCTGCCTTTGTGTTCTGATCAGCCATTTTCAAAATATGCTCCCTCAGATAGTTCTGCTAAGCTGACTGTGCTTTTGGTATTAAAAATGGTGTCTCAGTCCAAGTATAAATAGGCTACAAAGACTTTCCTTATCTTTTCAGACTCCCTTTTCACTCCAGAGACAATTGTGGTCATAATTTCAGCCACCCAGAGCTGAAAAATTTGAATGCTTTTCATCTTTAAAAAAAAAAAAAGTGACAGATTCCTGGCCACATTGGTATATTTGTGACAGTGAAATTGCTGACTGCCTTGCCAAGAATATCACAACAGAAAAGATGTCTACAGCCTTGATCCTTTACACAGACCTGAAACCCGAAGTACATACTAAATGATACTTACGAGAAAAACCTTGAGCAAGAAAATCGGACCAACCATACAGACAATCTGCCCTGATGTTTAACAGTTCCTTTTCTCTGTTTTTGGAAATTGCAGGAAAGGGTGTTACTGTTAAGTGTTATACAGGCTGCACATGGTTGCACATTCTCTGCACACTTATACTTTTTAAAAAATAATGAAGTACTTTGGTGCATCCTGTGATCATCCACTCAGCATCAAACATTTTATTGAATGCTGGGACTTGCACAATGTGAGACATAGGCACTATACAGCAGATTTCTTAAAGAGCGCTCTTTAGAGGAGAACTCCCAGGCATAATTTTCAAGTTTTTACAAAAGATCAATAGATTTCATCTTTTATATTGTCCAACATGGGAAAGATTTCTGGAAATGTGTTTAACATGATGTTAGCTCTGATATAGCTTTAATGGTTAACTGGGCTGTAAGCAAATTCAGATCTTGTTCCTTTCGGAAAACCTGCTTGGTCTTTCCTGAGTTGTCTGCTTTTTTTGAGATTCATTATATGATTATCCATCATAATGTTTGGTCTTATTATTTGAGAAAGATGAAAAGTCTGAATTGTCTTTTTCAATGGAAACATATGTGATATTAATTAAATTATAGTTCTGTTTTGTTTTGATATTAAAATTTCATCATGGAAGGATAATAGTTGTTGTTATGTAAATATGGCTTAAGATTTTTTTTCTGTTTCCTGTTGTTAGGCTGGGAGGCCCTCATCCTTTGGACTACATCAGCATGTATTCCAATGAAGGGGATCCAGAGCAAGGGATTCCACCACACTGGCACTACATCACCTACGGGTTTACAGATCTACATGGAGACAACCGAGTGCATGGGTAATCCATGATAATCAGTAGTTACTGAATACAGCATATTTCATTTCGTAATTATTGTGGTAATATTTGTTCATATCGTGCTGCTAATAAGCTTCTTGAGTATAATGCTACTAATAACAGATGTTATTTTCAGTGATAGTTCTAGTGTTGGTACTATGTAGACTAAATCATCAGTATTAATTTCATTTCATTTCATTTGTCAAGAAGTCCTCGACAAGTTTTGTTAATTTGAGCATCTTTGGCAGGCTTTTGTAAAGTCATATCTTTTGACTTATGTTCTGTATTTACTTATATTTATGACTTTAACAAATGTTAAAGAATATGCCTAGGTTGTCATTTTCTGTTCTTTAATGTCACGACTGCATCTGATGAACCCCCTTATCAGTGGAGAGGCTATACCGCAGTGCAGCAGATGAACCCTTTCGTCATTGACCACTGTAAAAGTTTGGCAGCTCGTGGAAGTGTTCTCTCAATCTCTGTGACACATAGTAATGATATTTTCTCATGGTGGTGAAGCATTTGTTTACCACGGTATCTGATGCAGTTGCTGCAGAAATATTGCCAGATGAAGATTCAGGTAGTGATTATTTCAGTGTTGACTGGCTGATTGAATTCAGCTTGCATTCTTCCCCTTTTCTTTTTTGGAAATGTGTTTTCATGCACATAACTAACAAGCTAAACTTTTCTGCAGACAGAGTAGCTCAGCAGTGTGCCATAAACCTCATGCAGACAGCAGTCAAGGGGTTAAGAAGAGGAGAATGAGGAAACTGAATTCAGACAATGATATGTGTGTGTGTTTGTGCGTGGCTGCATGTGTGCGTGCGTGCGTGCGTGGTGCGTGCGTGCATGCGTGCGTGTGTGTGAGAGAGAGAGAAAGAGAGAGAGAGAGAGAGAGTTCTCAGTCTGTGTGTAAGTATGCAAGTGTATATATGTATGTGTAAACAGAACAGGCCTACACTGATTTGGGGTCTGTTTCTAGATGTATTTCTAGAATTGTTATTTAACAACAAATTTTGTCCAGCTTTACTGGGAGAGGTATGCTGAGTGGATTTGGTTTTGAGCTGACCTTTCGCTTGAAGAAAAATGAAGGAGAGACAGGTCCACCGATGTGGCCAACAACTCTGCTTAACAAACTTGCTGCCTATGTCTTCCACACAGGTATGTCAAATTCCTTCATATTTTCTTTGTTTAGGACTCTGTTGTTACTCTAGAAACAGTGGTCAAGCATGGCATTTGTATTTAAAATCACAATTTTATGTATCTGTTGAAAATCGGGGGGGGGGGGGGGGGGGGTATATATGTGCAAATTTGTTGTCTTCCACACAGGTATGTCAAATTTCTTCATATTTTCTTTGTTTGGGATTCTGTTTTTGCTCTAGAAACAATGCTCAAACATGGCATTTGTATTTAAAATCACAATTTTATGTATGTGTTGAAAATTTGGGGGGGGGGGGGGGGGGTGCATATATGTGCAAATTTGTTGTTTACTGCAGATTCACTATTGATTTTTATTCCAAAATGTTTCATTGTCAAAAATGAGTTTTCATTTTGCCAAGTTTAATTTACTTTGAAGTGCACCCCACCATTTGCTTTCTTGAGATGCTTTGAAAATATTGTACATCCTTTTCACTGGTTTCAAAATGTTTTGGAAATTCAGCTAGACAGAAGAACTGTCATATGAAAGATCGGCAAGGGGGAGGTGTATGTGATGTTTTGAGAGTTTGGATGAGACAAATTGTCTGAAATGGAAAGTTGTGTGAAATGGAAGAAGCAAGAAAATGACCGATCAAAGGAATTTAAGTTGATAAGTCTGTTACATTGTGAAAATAACCAGGCTGGAAAAATCCACTGTATTTTGTGCAATGAACTGATAATTATGGCATGATCTACAAGTTTCTGATTAGCCACATGAACAACCAAAAACGTGTATGTCATGTTGAACTATAACCTGTGTTTGTGTGTTGGGGGGGGGGAGGAGGAGGGTTGGTGGAGGAATCATGATTTATGTTGAAATGGCTGTACGAATATAACTCAAAATTTATGTTCAGAAACAGGCTTCTTATTGGGCTACAAGTACTGAAATAGGCAAGTATGGGTTTATTCAGATGGGGATAAGAAAATGTGAAAAAAAGTGATCCATGGAGATTTTGAGTTTAGGGAGAGAGGGAGAGGTGGGTAAAGATAGAGAGACAGGGAGACAAACAGAAAAATTCTAATATTTTAATGCAAAGATAACAGCTTAGAATAGGGTTGAGAGGAACATGAGTGTAGTAAAGAGATTGGTAAGGATTAAGCGAAACCTGTGTATAGTAATGAGACTGATCAGAATATTCATTAGCACACAGGCTGTGGAAGAGGATCAAAACTGAAATACATATATATGCATACATACATACATACATAATACATATTTGCACAGTGTGGGCAGACAAGGAGTGTGGGCCAAATAACCAGAAGAACATGCATCCTTTAAAAAATATGTAGTAGGAATAGAGACCAAAAAAACAACAACAACAAAAACAAGTGCTTATTATAGGCTAAGAGCTGTATAGCTACTACATATGCTTTTATTGATTTATTGGTTTTGGTTGGTAGTATTACTGATGGTGTTTTACTGTTACTATTATCTGTAGGCTTGATTTGATGGGAAATGACATTTGACTTTAAATTAAACATTTACTTGATGAAAATGAATGGCTGTAATCCAGTTCAAAGAATAATCTAATTCAGGAAATCAGAAAGCATTTAAGAATAAAAGAAATGTACCTTTGTAAAATGCAGGCTGTAAAATCTGTGATGAATACTTGCCATTGCTGTATTTTTGTAAATATATATAGTAAGCCTGTCTTCAGTTGTTACTCCACAAATGACAAAGCAATTACCTTGATTGCAGTGCCTCACATTAATCATCATCATTCTTCCATTAATGAGAAACCAATTATTCTGATTGCTCTGCCGGATGTACTTCTTTGTTTTCAGTGCTTTGGCTCTGATTGTCTTTCCTTTTTCCATTATTTTATTTTAAAAATTTTTATTTGTTTATTTGCTTTTTGCATATATTTATTTAAGGCTTAGGATTTCTCATTATAAAGTAAAAATGCCTTCTGCTATCTTGTAAATAAGCAATGGAAATAAGATGGTCAGATCATACTAACCATGTAACAATCATCCTCACAGTCCCCAAGGAGTGTGATTACCTGGCAGACAGTTTTTCATCCTTTTTATTTGTGCAGAGTTTGTATACTAGTGATGTAAAAAATAGCTTAATGTCTTTGAAGTAACATGGTTAAAACACTCTAAGCATGCTAAAGTGATACCAAATCTGCTCATAATCCTTTGATAAAAAGCCAAAAAAGTATATGCTTGATTATTTTACAGTACTTTGGTCACAATGAATAGATGTCAAACCTCTGTCATAGTTCACCAGTTTTATTACCATCGCATTAGTACCACATACAAAACTTGTTTTTAAGTAGAATTTAAGAAAGTGAATGCTTTGCTTGTTTTAGGGCTGAGCATTTCAGATTTTTATTTCATAGTAATGTCATCAGAATCAGTGTATGTTCTCAAAAACATATACTTAATTATTCTGTTTTACTGAAACAGATAAATGAATAGATGAATGAATAAATGAAAGATTGAATGAAAAATAAATAAGTAAATGAATAGATGAATAAATAGAGAAATAAAAGTTTGTTTTGATATAGTTCTTCGATCTTTTGATTACCTTCAACATCAGAAATGCACTGTAGATGTTATATTGTCAGATACTGGCCTAGATGAACTGGAACTGGCTAAGCTTACAAGGATTAAATATTAGGGAGAACAATATGCTCTGTACTGTCATGGTTTCTAAATAATGTGTTAATTTTCTATGATAATTATATGTACCCATTGCTGTAAAGGTACAATTAGATGTTCGTTTCTTGGCCATTATCCTAGCAGCTACCACTAGCCAGTGTTGAAGCTGTGTGCAGCTGACAGAAGTGTGCTCCTGGAGGGAAGGAGCACTTAGTATGATTGCCAGGATTTTATTGGAAAAAAAATCCAAGGAAAGAGAGAGAGAGGGGAAGAGGAGGAGTTGGAAGAGGGGCCTGACATAGTCTCATAAAACAAGAAAGGAATAGCCGAGCAGAGGGAGACTCATTATTTGAAGTCATCATTTCATGCGCAGAGTTGGTGGTATGATAATACTGGTGTTAAACATCAGTACTGAAAATTGAAAATGAATGTTAAAAATGAGATTTGTTTAGATTAAGTGTTTTTGACACATTTATTCAGTGAGCATTATACAGGAATTAATTTTCATTTAGTTCACCTTCTCTAAAGCAGAGGTTAGAAAGTTTGAAATTGAAACACACACACACATTTGAACATTATGAACACTCATATGACCATGTGACAAGGGGAGAAAATATTGCTTTGTCTTTTACATAACACAGACCTTTCGAAATAGGGATCCAGTCAGCTACACTTACATGTAATAATATTATGAGAAAAAGGTTTTTAAAAATGTCATGACATTCAGTGTAACTAGCTTCAACATTTGATAGAAAATCTAAGATCATACATGTTATCATTTTGTCTTGTTTCTGAAAGGCAAAATGAGAGCAAAACAGCAACTGTTTACAGTTTATTCAAGAAAGATTCTCTGCATTAGACAATTCCATATAATTATGCACTTCACCCAGTCTGCCATTTGTTACCTCCTATGTGCTTGCAAAGTCTTGAAATGGAAGGTAATGGGAGATGGGGGTATGGGTTGGGGGGGGGGGGGGGGGACCTATGAAACACTAAACTGACAGCAGTGAACAGGAGAGTTTTTATGTTGTGGGCTGGGTTAGGACTTTTGATATTTAATCTTGAGTCCCATCTCTGTTACAAAAGCCAGTTAGCCAGTTTCCTGAGTTGTATTTAAAAGTCTGTGTGTTTGTGTATGTACTGAAAATATATATGTATGTTAGGCTATGTATTGTGTTGTAATACTTTTCTCTCAATATCTTAAGAAACTTGTCGCTGATTGGAGGGCAAGTTGTTTTGTCTACTTGCCCCCAGGACTGTCAGGAAAAAAAAAGGTTAATGTCCTATCTTGTGCACAAAAGAAACAGAAAGAAGAAGAAAAGGAAAATAGCTATGCACAGAAAGGAACAAGCAGTATTCTTGTTGATTTGCTTTGGTCTCAGATGTTTAAGTCAGGTGCTTACAGGAAAAAACAGGGTTTGAAAAATGATCCAAAAATGAAGAAAAATAAGCTTCACGGATAGTTGCAGATTGTACGTTTTCTTGCCTGGTTTCTTCTGGAAAGAGACTTTGTAGCTTTATGATCAAGATGGATCATAACACACTTAATTCATCCCCCCCAAATGAATTCCTCGCTCTTTGTTATTGTGCTCTTACACTAGAATGTTATTATGAAAACATTTCCAAAAAACAAACTGCAAACTGTAGAAGTAATTTTTCATCTTTTGGTGTGAAATTATGTATAAATTACCAGAAACAAGTTGTTGGTGTAATTGTTTTGTTTATCTGTAGAAACAACTAAACAAAGGAGAGTTGATTGTACAGGCAATATTCTTCATGTTGGTGATCACATTCCATGGCATCAACCACTGGATGGCGGAAAAGACTCCCGTATCCAGCATATGCTAGTGGCAGAAGAGCCACAACTCTTGGATCTGGAAACACCTTATGGGACCGCTCAGTTTAGACAGGTAAATCAAAAGTTATGAATGATTTTGTTGTTGTTGTTGTTGAAGTGAAGCTGTTCAGTTCACCCACTGAATATGTCGTGTTAGAAAAAAACCCCATAATTTATGCCAAATTGAACACTGTTAAATGATTTGTTGAACACTGTTAAATGATTTGACTTTGATATTACATGATAGTGCATCTTGCCTCAAAACAGAAAGGATAGTGTCACTTATGATGTCATATTGAAGGGATGTTCAGCCACACCTCGCGTATTCTTCAGATGTGAGTCCCCCATACTTTAATCTACTCCCCAAGTTGTAAACCCTTTTGTGTATGTTTTTATGGCTTAGCTGACTTCGAACTGGAGTAGACAGCAAGTACAATGTGTCGGACCTTCCCAACAGATGGGAATCAGCCATTTGGGAGAAGTTATTGGTCATTATTTGATTGTTTTACCTTTTAATAGAATACTTGTCGGATGATCCTCATGCAGTTGGAAATGCAATTAGCATACTTTAAATTCATAAAATTATGTTTCAGTATTCTCTAATTTAACTCACTCATCCTAAGAGCCAGGATCGCGGGCCTGCCAGGCGAGGTGCTTGCATTCTAAGGGCCACATACACGGATTTGACATTCAAAACTTTCCACTTGTGATGTGGTGCTGTTTAACGGTCCTGATATAGCCTTATCAGCATAGAGTAACCTTTGACCACTGCACATGGCAAGTGACCAATTACTGGTAGCCTTTGAGCTATTTTTGTGCTGACTGCATCTCATTTTAGACTTGAAACAATGGCATCTCAACCTGAATTTGTTGCGCTCACTGAAGTCTAACAGGATGTGTTTATACTTTACACGAGGCAGTAAAAGTCATTTTGATTGAGGGATTTGACCTTGAAATGTAGAACAGTATGAAGAAAGTGATTTTAGCCCATCAGAATGGATGAAATTGATGAAAATATGTCCGACAGAGGTGAGAGGGGATATGTCCGACAGAGGTAAGAGGGGAGTGGTGATGGGGAGTGACACAGGCAGTGATTGTAGTGAAGTAGACACAGCGCTTATGCAAATAACCCACCAGCTGATCTGGCTGAGGTTGGTTTTGTCGTTTCATGATGAATGTCTGCCTTGAGATGAAGATTTTGCGTTTTTTTTCTCCCAGTTATTCCTCCATACACAATTGGCTAAACACAGGCTAAAGTTGTATGGCATGATAAACCATACCCCCATTGACTTTCTGACCAAATATTTAGTGACTTGATCTTGAAGCACATGGTTGATGAAACAAATAGATGCAGTGATCAAAGCTTTCAGGCACAAGGGTAACTAGCAAATTACAATTTGGAAATAGGAAGAACAGCAGTGAATAAAAAGTGTGTGTCAGTCAGTCATAGTTTTGAAACTTTTTGTTGTGCTTATTCAGTCAAACAAATATGTTAAAATTTCAAGGGTTGTGTTTTTTTTTTTTTTTTTTTAATGATTTTTCCAGTTCTGTTCAAACTCTCAATCTACTGAAGCTAAGTACAAATCACTAAATAGTCCATAACAGTGTGCTGATTTTAGCTGATCTGTATAAAAGAGAAATCTCAGGTAGCTGTTGTACTGGGATTTTTAGTAAAATGACACCTGAGCAGTCATATTCAGCATCTGAAAACTGCAAATTAGTTTGTTTAGCTTATACAAAAGAAGATTTGTCACCCAGCCAAGTATTGTTGCTTTTCCTGTTTTGACACATTCGCTGGTCATATTCTAGAGCAATATAGATCTCATACCAGAGCGTTTTTGTTGAATATGACCTTGTCAGAACATTATAATTCTTTTTTTGTTTAAGAAATGAATACAGCTTTCCTTTTGTGTTCTGCATTTGTAGGTTACTGCTGTCTGTGCAGAGAATATCTGAATATATTGCATTACAGTATAACTGGTTTGATAGTTCTAAGTCACAGAGAAATGTCAAATGCGTTTTGTTCAGGTTGTAATAACACTTTCAAAACAATGTTGTGGTTCAGATTGTCGGTGTAACAGATGAAGAAGTGCGATCTGCTCAGCGTTGGAAAGGGGCTGGTATTCTTGAATTGCTTCAAAAAGATCCAATGTAAGTAGAATCATTGGTGATAGTGTATATGTATATAAATGTGTCTGTGAAGATTGAATTCATGGAAATATAATACATTTTTGGTTGAGCCTGAAATACAGTGAAATGGTATTTAAAATATTTTTGTATCATAATGATCATTATATATTGATAAGAGTGTGCTCTGTTCTACTAATTCTATTCTTTTTAATTCATAACTTATAATAAATGAAAATGTGTACAGTGATGCATTCCATGTATGCAGATGGTATGGTACATATTAAGAGCACTGTATTTGTTTAGTGAAAACATGTTTTTGTTATCTCCTGTCTCAGAGTGGGACCACAGTTTGTCACAGACATGCAGCGAGACCAGTCTATTTTTGAGAGAGAACCCAGTCTGGTGCAGCTGGTGAATGATGGCATTGAGACAGACGGTTCCAACCTTGGCCATGTCACTGCCCTCTGTGCATGGTCACTGCTCCATGATGAGTGAGTGCTGTGTCAGCTGTAGGTTTTGTGAAATGGATTTTGTACTGATATTGGTTAAACTACTGGTATGAATGTGTATTTGTTTTTCTTGTGTTCGAGCGTGATTGTCTCAAATGACCTCGAGGTTGTGGTTTTCATCACATCCTCTTTGTTGCTCTGGAGTTAGCACATTTGGCAAGTGCTCATTCCTTTTTTATTTCTGAACCGAGGACAGAACTGTGCAACATGCTTTTGGAGATTGTGGTCTTGTCGAATGTGAATGTGTAAAAAGAAATAAAGGAATGTGTGTGTGTGTGTGACTTAACCCTCTCCCATTTGCATAGCTCGCAGTGAAACTTCCCCTAGTATTCGTGGTTTTTCAGCTTTTTTCAAGGAAAATATGGTTCATGTACGCTATACAGCACTATTCAGCTGTCATTTGCCGTAGAGCAACAATTTTTGGCAGAAGTGTTTATGAGTGAACATACTTTGGTTTGCATGTCAATATGTGTGTCTCACTTGTGGATGTCGTGTCGTTGTCCCCTCTATTGTCACATGTCACAGGTGTTTTCGAGGTGACATCATGATGTTAGTAAAGATACACGGTGTAACATGACATACAGTTACAAACAATACAGAGAGGCCTACCTGAACTTGTCCCATCACTCCCGTCACTATGGTAATCCATCTGAATTGTCAGTGTCACCAAATCCATGTCACCAACTATACGTGTTTATAGTCAAAGAACAGGAAAAGCACTACAAACTAACACTGTTACACAGTCTACTTTGTACACTTTATGGAGAAAAACAAATAGCTATATGTATATATATGTATGTATCTGAGAGTACAATCGTGTCGGTCACTGCCAGTGTGCTGGTTGGTTGTCATTTTATCTGTCATTTCAGTGTCACAAAATTGTCAACTTTCAGGTGCAGATCCTAACTTGTTTGCTTGTAGTTATTGGTTGTTGTTTTGGTGCACAAGATTGCTGTCATGGTAGTCCCTAAAACAGTCACGGCCGACACGACACAGTGGAACTTGACAAAATCCACACTGAAATGACGTTTCTACCTGTCGATTTGTGGGTGTCAGTCGCCCTACGATGACACACTGGCGACAGACTCTTTTGCGTCCTTCTAGCTTGATCAGCTTGTGGTGGTTGATTGTTTGGACAGCAATCGGAGCCTCGGGGATTTGTTTCCGCTTTCCTGTTGTCAACTTACGGCAAGTAAATCCACCCCTCAGTTGGTCGGCGACATCAGCTCGGAAGGCGAGATGATCGTACCTTTTCTTGACAGGTGGATCGTGTGTCGATTTTCTCCAGGTGAGGAAAGCCTGAACAATGCACAAGTTGACAAAGGAATTGAAGATGTATTTCCACCATTTCTTGTTTTTGTGTCCCACGGGATAGTAGGCCATGTACTGGTCACACTTGTCAACGCCACCCATGTACTTATTGTAGGCAGCGATGACAGTGGGGATCTCTTTGTCACCTACGGTTGATTTGCCCGGTGGCTGACTGGTGCTGAGCATGTAAATCTGGCGTTTGTCTTTGTACACGGTGGCCATCAGAGAACTTTGTTGCACCTGTAGCAGATCACCTCTGTTGGGTAGTTTGGCCGCCTTCACCTCGTCAGGAAGTCCTTTGCGGTTTGACATGATTGTCGCACAGGCATAGGTCCCTTTGCTGGACAGGTGTTTCAAAAGGGGCACTGACGAGAAAAAGCGGTCAAAATAAAGGTGCCTGTGTTGGTTGTAGTAAGCTGAGGCCAATTTGTCGACCACCTCCTCCCCCAGGCTGATGTTGGTATTTTGGCGGCTATGACGACCGTGTAGATGTCATACGCCACACAGTATCCACTTTCTGCATCACACAGTTGCCACACCTTGATTCCCCACTTGGTAGGTTTTCCGGGCATATACTGTTTGAAAAACACCCTCCCTTTGTACCCAATCATTGATTCATCAATGCTCAAGTCACGGCCAGGGTTGTATCGTGACTTGAACAGTGGCTGGATAATATCAATGAAAGGCCTGATCTTATACAGAGGGTCGTAGTTCGCACTGTCACGCCCAGGTGTGTTCGATGTGTCACGCAGGTGAAAATACTGATTGATTTTCAGAAACCTTGTCTTAGGCATAATACTGCCTAATCCAAGGGTCTCTGAATCGTGGATCAGTCGACCAGTACATATCAATCCGCGGTTTACGGTTGATTCCCATCATAATAAGGATCGACAGGTAGGCACGTATTTCAGTTGAAGATATATCTCTCCACAATGGATCACTGGCCAAGCCTCTAGCTAAGATCTTCTGCTGTGCATACTTGTTAGTCTCCTCTGCCGCCGTTTGAAAAAAAGATTCCGGTAGAAATAAAAAAAAATAATCTAAAGGTTTTGCATTCGCGGGCAATGCGTGTGAAGGGCCAGTTTCGAGATGGAATTCGTTCACCCGGCTTGCTACAGCAGCGCGTCGCCACGTCGTCTGCAAATCCGCTAACGGCACATTGTCTTCAGGGTCGCTTTCTTCCTCGCTTTCCTCCTCCTCATCATCTCCTTCAGCAACATCAATTTCTACATCTGATTCTGCATCTTTTTCTTTTTCCATCTGCTCCATTTCTCTCAAAATAATTTCTAATTCCTCCTCTGTATACTCCTCCCATTCTACTTCTTCGTGCTGCGCCGCCATCTTTCTCATTCACACGTACACAAGAATGGAATGCGGTCATTTCCTTCTTCTGTCTTGTGAATGATGCCAGTGGTGGCGTCTTAATTTAGTGTTAACAGTTCATTGGTCCTCCGTGGACCTACCCGCCAAATTTCATTCATTCAGAGTGAGCTAGCTCAAGGTTACAGCGTGATGGAAAAGTACTGGCCATGAGTGCAAACATGCGGCCGGCCGCAGCCGGAGTGAACAGATGCGGGAGAGCTGTGTTTGGCCGGATGCAGCCGGAGTGAATGGGATAGGGTTAAATGTTATGAGCATTGTCACATTTAGTCTTGAGATTTATAATACATCTGAAATTGGTAATTAGGGCTCTTTGCTACATTAAAGGCTGGTTTCATTGTGATGTTGATTCGCTCAACAATACCAAATAAAAAAACATAAAATTGGATAGGTCATAAAGATGGAATTTTGGGGGCATAGTGCAGTGTGAAATCTTTCTGAATTTGATAAGGACTGTCTATCAGAGCAACAAGATAACATCTTTTCAGTTTTCGGACATGTTTTATTATATTTTATGATTAGATTTATCTGACTTTTTTGTGTGTTTTTGTTCCAAGGTAGGCCTACTTGAAACAGATCTTTTTTTCTTTGTGGGCTGGTTGGTTCTTTTGATAGAGCAGTGGACTCAGGATTTGATATCTTGAGTCCAGTAAAAGCCTGCAGCATTAAACAGTGACCTGTTCGCTGCCCATCTTAATGGTTCCACCATTCTGGTGGTGTCCACCTTTCCACTGTTCAGTTCAAGACCTTGCCAGCACATAGGTTTTGGACAGGCTTCCAGCTGGCGGATTTGGGTGGAACACATATGGAATTGTCTGAATGCAATGAATCCCTCTTGAACAAACTCAGAACTCAAAACTTCTTTAACTGTTTTTGTGTAATCTCCCTCTTTCTGTCAAAAATGATTTGTGGGGAGAAGAATGAGGTATCCTGTTTTCAGTTTCAGTTTCTCAAGATGACATCTGTGCACTTGGAATGAATGTAGAAGATCCAGAATGACCATGGGGCGAATATTAAGCCTGCACATAAATCCCTGAGGTCTTACTTATCCTATGGGTTTTTTTTTTTTATCTTATTTTCAAAAAGAGAAAGTAAAAAGGAATACTAAATTAGAGAAGTTAGATAGACATGAATCGATAGTCCATGGAAATATTCAACTGAGTGAAGATTGTTTTGAATCCTTTCAGGATGGCTGATGGCTCAGGCAAGAAAGGCCAGACTGGTGCAGCTGAAGGAGACACCGGGGAGAATGGGGACTGCAAAGCAGGTGGCGATACTCAACCAGAGGCTGGTTCAGACACTCAGGGGTCAGACAAGAAAACCAGTGTAGATTCCAAACCGGCAGTAACTGACAAAGCAGGAGAGATTCACACAGAAATAGGGAATGGAGAAGGAGAGAAGACTGGAGGAAACAAGGAGGAGGAATTAGAAAAGAAAGGAGATGAGGGAGAAGAAGAGGAAAATGTGGTCACTTTGGATGGGATCCAGCTGCTGTTTGACATTGAGGCAGCAGAACTGATTCCTCTCATTATCAGGTATTAGGTGCTCACTTCTTCAGCTGACTGGTGCTGTTCTTAAACTAACTGGCCATCTTGCCATTTACCAAGATTTGTAGAATTATGGCTTGAGTGGACAGATAGCAACATGCTATTAGTATTACATTTCCACATTTTATATTATTTAGTTTGGTTAATTAATTGCACATGCAATTTACACATGATTTTCTGTGCAGAAAATAAGTTATACACTTAAAGCTGTAGCCATAGGGAGAAAAGTGGTAGAATGGTTAGGCATTCACCTGCCAATAATTAAACTTGAGGTTTCAGGGTTCATTCCCCATTGAGGCCTCAACTTTTCTCCTCACTTTGATGGGAAAATCACACTGAACATATTTTCCTTTGGAAGGGGACAAAAACGAGTCAGACCCATATACCTTCTGGCCTGCACACATTTAAGATCCTACAGGTTATAGCTGTGATGTGGCTCTGTGCAATCAGCTGGGCTTTAAACAATAACAGTAACGGTAACTTTTTATTTTGCATTGAATTTCACTATAAATTTTTTTAATTCATTTTTATATTGGTAACTACACAGTACATAAAGCATGTTTCATTACAATCACTATGAAACTGACTGTACATTCAAAGACAAGACTAGAAAACAAGTTGCAGCTAAATCTCAATTTCATACAGACTGACTCTCACCACTTTTCTGAGGCTATATATCTTGGTTTGCTCATGTGTGATTTATGTCCCCATTTATGAGAATGGGTCAGATATTCTTTTTTATTTGTTTATTTTTTTCAGCCAAGTCTATTTGACGTTACAGGCAGAAAACTACAAAATCTTAGTTGTTTGTCTGGCAGAGGTCGGCTTGGCAAAGGGCGTTTCTTCATCTTCCACAATGCAGATGGTCAAGCAGTGCATTTGTGCCCCCAGAACTGGTGGGTCAGGAAAATGTGATGGTGAGCTGTGAAGAACCACTCAAGTGCTCTGACCAGTACCTGCAGGTGACTTTCCTGAAATGATCTGATGTTTGTATGTGTAACGAAAGAGTGTGGAGGGAAGGGTTATTTTAAACAGTTGTATTTTGTATTTATGTGTTTATTCATTAACTGAAAAAGTCAGTCTGTTCAGAGGGAAGAGTTACATTCAGCAACTTTATTTTCTTAATCATGTATTATTGATTCTTAAAAAATAAGTCCATTTGAATGTGAACCTTTTGATAACATGGTTGGTTTGAGGGTTGTCTTGCTTTCAAAGTGAACATTGTCTTCTTCAATTTTGCTTGCTTTTTGAACATGTCATGTTTATGTATTGACACTTGTATATCATCATGCCTTTGTATTATCATTTTCTTATCATGTCTGTATGATCTAAAACATGTCATGTTTTTGTATTGACACTTGTATATTATCATGCCTTTGTATTATCATTTTCTTATCATGTCTGTATGATCTATCATTTTCTTATCATGTCTGTATGCAGTTCTTATACCAAAAATCTTGACATTTACAGTTGTATCTGTTTCAGTAACAACTGCGATGGGCATAACTATGATTCACTTTTTCCTGACAGTGAGCTTGTTCTTAAATGTGTTGTTGCAGACTGAACAAATCCAAAGTTTTCAGACCAAATCCTACCTCCCTTTTCCAACTGTAGACTTTTCATTTAATGCTTTTGCTTTTGTGTTAGTACAGTTCTTCATCAAGAATTATTAACAAGCATTTCTTTTGACTGATGTATATTTTGTATGTTGTCTGATTTGTATTTTCTGTGTTGAATCATCAAACATGTGTGTGTGTGTGCGTGCGTGCATGCATGCGGTTGTGTTGTTTTGTGTGTGTGTGTGTGTGTGTGTGTGTGTGTGTGTTGTGTGTGTGTGTGTGTGTGATGTGTGTGCACAGATTTTCTGTTCCCATGAGCTCATGGAAGAAATGATTGAAGAAATGGCCTTTGTACAAGAAGCAGACAAGGTATGATACAGACATTCAAATATTTAGTGTGTGTTTCATTCTTTTATTCGTTCATAGTTAAGTTGAATATAATTCTGGATTTCAAGGTGCTTGATTCTCCAAGATTTTGACCATACTTTTGATGAAGTTTTTACTGATTATCAGTGTGAGTTAAATTTTATTTGGTAAGTAAGCTAACAGAGCTTGTAGACTAAACATAATGAATTTTTTCTCTTCTCCCAAGATTATTATGGGACTGAGTGTTGAAAAAAGGGCAGCCACTATATGATCTTAAATCTCCAACATTTGATCCAGTGGATGTGGATGCATGTGCAGTAAGCATGGGCAGGGCTAATTTAAATGAAATCAAGTGCTGATTATTTGGTGACGGCTTCAGAAATCTTTGAATCGTTCACAGCAGCCAGCCAGTGATGCTTTGTGATCCACTGAATTCAAATAGTTATACATTGTAGTGCCTTCTGCGTTATGTACTGCTGTTGCATCTTTGAATCAAACTGTAGAAAGCATTGTTCTTAAACGGAGTTTAATTCTTGGAAAGCATCAGATAATCTTAAGATGAACAGACTATTTAACCCTTTCGCTGCTATATGTTTTGCTAAGACACATGCTAAGATTTTTTTCAGAAATAGACAAAAGTCACGCTTATTATTTTCAATTGCTTATAATTCAGAAGGCATTGAAGATAGATACATAAAAGTATATATCAAATGAAAGGAAATTGAATGAAGATTGTGTTTATGACAATTTCAAAATGAAATAATGTACCAGAGTGTCACATGTACTCTTTGAAATGCAATAAAAAAAATGTTAAAGTCAATGATGATGTAATCAAGTGATGCAGGAGCTCACAAGCAGTTTATAGCACACTTTGATTTGAAGATATAGACTGTACAAAGGTCAGAAAGCAGTGTCCAGCCACAATATAAGCACAGCCTAGCCACACATAGAATGAAAGGGTTTTATCTCCCAGTGTCTATCCCCAGTAAAAACGCTTCTGAGTGTGGTAGTTCTGGAAGCAGTATTCTAAACACAGTCCTCTCCTTCCCCCTCTTGCTCCCCTTCCCCTTCTAGCAGGCCCAGCAACAGCAGGTTCAGCAACAGCAGGTCCAGCAACAGCAGGTCCAGCAAGCCAGTCCAGCCGAACATCATCACCATGCTGCATTACCATACCTGTAGCACAGTGAAAGCAAGGATTCAAATTTCCACATATTTTATGAAATTTAAAAAAGTCACACACACACACACACACACCACACACACGCCCCACCAAAACAACACACAACACACACACACACACACACTACAATATAAACACACACACACACACACACATGACATAGGTAGCATGCTACTCCCCCATGCCACGCCCCCTTTCATTTTCCTCAAGCAAACACTGCAAAGAAACCCAGTGAGTACTGCTTCTACCAAAGTGACTTCATTACAACATTGTTTCTGTCAGTATTATCACTGAATGCTTTCAATTTCCTATAAAAAGTCACACCAACAGTCTCTCTCTCTTCTCTCTCTCTCTCACACACACACACACACAAGCACACCCCTCTGCTCCCACCCTACTCCTCACATAAACACACACAGGCCATGGAGATAGTAGCCTACTCCTCACACAAACACACAAAGGCCAGGGAGATAGCACAGGGCAGAGGCCGACCAGAAAAACAAACCATCAACAAGACACACACAGCGTGCAACGAGCGAGCGACGAGTGACACGCCCACAGGTCGAACACACTGCCCACTCAGTCACTGGCTCGCTCGCTGACCAGGCCCAAACAAAGGGCTCAGCCATACAATACACACACTTAGCTGTTCTATTTATAAATATACTGAGAAGAAAGCAATACAATCATGTTATAAAATGAATAAAGCTCTCAAATACACCTACCTGCATCTGGAACAATCGGATCTCTATAGGCCTACTCTGATTCAGACGATCAGTCACCCAAAGATTCTTCCACATCAAAATCTGGGTCGTTGGCATCAACTTCACGAAGTTCGAAGCCAGCTGGCTTGAAGTCTTCATCTCCACTGTCTTGATCTTGAAAAATCGCTTCAATAACTTCTGCAACTGTGTAGGTTCGTTGTGGGGCAGCCATAGCGCTTCAAAAACTGAAAGCTCAACTTCGTAGCACCTTGCCAATCGATTGTGATAAATTATGCAAATGATCTAAATAACTTGAACAAACGGCACTCAAAGAGCGAAGATTGTCAAGGGACCTAATCCAATCATAAATAGAACGATTCTGTGATATGCTAGACGAAAAGAGAAAGAGTGTTTGATACGGGACGATCCGCGATCGTCAACAGAGCATTGCAGACGACGGTTTCTATGACGAGCGTCACTCGTCAACAGCGCAGTGAAGAGGTTAAAAAAAAAAAAAAAGGGGGGGGGGGGGGAGTCAGATAAAGGAGAAGGAAAATGCTAATAACCAGAACAACAAATAAACAGAAAAAGTCCCCAGTAACCTCCATATTTTTATCTTCTTTTTTTCTTCTCACTTTCTTTCCGTTTTTCACTTGTTCACTTCTCAAACTCTATCCAGCTCAAATATCTATCCTTCTGAAATGTTGTTACTGTGGGTTTTGTTCTTGTTTTTTCTTCCATGTTGACCTTTTTGTTTGTCTTGTTTTCAGAAACCATTTACAGAAGCCCAGGAAGTTCAGCTAAAGAAACTGCCTATTCTGATCCGAGTGGTGCCCAAGGGAGGACCCCTGGAATCAGCACTACTGTAAATGGGTATTTGACCCATGCACATATACACAGAGCTCACGCTGATTTTTCATCATGCCAAAGATGTATCTTATCAGGCCCAGCCTGCCAGCAGAACAGTTTCTTGTGTAGCATTGGCTGTTGTGGACACAGACCATGGTGTCGCTTTACCCAGAACCCATTGCACACACGTAGTTTTGTCTCAGATCAGCATTCTAGTCAATTTTTTCACAAGTAGCATGCTTTAACAACAAATCCCTGATATTCAAAGTTGTACAAATTTTTGCTGTTAACCAGGTTTGTTCATTGAGAAACATATTTTTATGTGCATCTGACTTAGAGTATATTTTTGATGTGGTGAAATACTTTGGGTCTGTTTAATCGCTTGGTCTTTCATCCAGTTGTTGGAAGTCTGTTTAACAATCTCCACTCTGTTTTTACAAGATTTATGATTGATTGTCTCATTTGCTTCGACTCATGCTGAGGGTAATCATATGTCGTCCATTTTCTAGGGAGTGACGATCTGTCTCATAGTGGAATATCTGTCCAAGGCTGTTCTTTTCTTGCACACATCGTATTTGTGTTTTAGAAACTTGTTTTGTTTATTTAAGATTTGGTTGGTAATTGCTGTATTCAACATTTACAGTTATGTCAGTAAGATTTTCTGCAGATTGTCATATGAATGAACAAATTGTACTATGTTTGTTTGTTTATTTATGTCTTCCTACTTGTCTGTTTGTTGATTCATTTCTTTTTTTGTTCTCTTTTCTGATCAATTAAAATGCAGATAGTTTAAACATTTGTAAACTGAAACTGTAAATTATCCAAACTTGAAGAAATATCTCAGATTAATGAAATATTTCTGTAAAGATTTCAGCAGATGTTATTATTAATTTTTTCACTGGAAAGATAATATGATCTCTGAATAGATACAAGGTAACCATTTTGTGCTGTTTTATTGCACAAAACCCACATGCTGTGCATTCAAGAAAATCTGTGGGGGCAGCATTGTTGAAACTCATAAATAAAAATTCTTAATGACATTTATCTTAAAGACCTTGCCACTTTAAAGACCTTGACCTTGGGAAAGTGTCACATCATACTGAAAACTTTTTTTCATTGGTTTTGAGATTTAAATTCAATTTGAAATAATAATTGTATATTTGACACTTATATTATATTTAATTATTTTCAACTTGTTTTAGAAGTCGTAAAATAGATTGAATGATGTTATTGGATCAAATAGCCAGGTACTTAAAAATTCATGTCTTTTACTTATTTTTCATTTGCTTTTTTGTGTGTTTTTTTTGTTTATATTATTTTGTTATTTACTTATATGATGCTGTGCTGTATAACATGTATTGAAAGGTCTGTTTGCATTTATGTCAATTTGTTGAGGTTTTAGAATGTTCATTGTAGACTTTCTAATATTGAGATGTTCACTGTAGACTTTATATGTACATTGCACTAACGCACAAACTTGTAGACATGTGAGCTTAATCATCATCCCCTCCGCAAAAATCTAACACCACAACTGATGAAGAAAGCTTATGAAGTTGGTGTTTTTGTTTGATGTAACCGTTTGTTACATCTCTGTTGTGTTTCTGTTGTCTTTTTGTTTTGTAAATAATGTGGAAATGGAACAACTAACAAAACACTTGCAGCAGTGTGGATATTTGCTAGCTTTTTGAAAAATACTCAGAGAAAAAGTCCAAAGCGGTTTACTTGTGTTATACAGGCTTGAGCAGTAGGAGCAGTTGACAAAAAAGTAGGTCAGATTAACATTTTTGGTTGTGAGCTTCTTTGAACTGCATTATCTCTAGACTATCTCTGCTTGAGGGAATTGAACTTGTGTTTCTTATTATTAGCAGTGTTGATTCAGAGGAAATCTAAATTTTAGTTTTATTGGTTATTTGTGATTGTAACTAAACCAGAATTTGCTGTCATTCATGTTGCAACTGTCATGCTAGTTTTAGAGCAATTTGTCAGTTTTGTTTGGAATCAAATACAGTATCCTGTTTGGCAAGCAGCTAAGAGCATCTAGCATATTTGTCTTGCAAGTAACTTGAATTCGTTAGTTAGCTTAAATGTTATTGTTCAAATAACATTTCAGACTTGTGTAAACAAGCATTAAACTCGTTTGCTTTAAGAGAGATCACAGTATTCATTTTGTATTTATAACCAAAACAAATCTAGAAATATTCTTCACACATCTGTGACTTTGAACATATTCTTAATGAAGTTGTGGTACTTTTTAGAGGGAGTGGTCAAGAAAACTGACATGCTGATACATATGTATCCATAGCATGTTCTGTGATGGATCACATTTCTTAACTTGACCAAATGGTCTGCAGTCCTTTCCACTTTTGTGGCCCTTCAATACTCAAAATGTTTGTTGAATACATTGATAATATATTTAACAACGAAATCATACTTTTGTGTACGCTATTTGTATCAAGAGATAAATAGAAGCCTACCTACAGTATCCAAACAAATCCTTTTGGATTATACCATTCTTTAGTGTATCTATCTGCCTGGTGATTGCAAATGGTTTTGGTGATGTTTCCAATTATAATGCTTGTATGAAAGTGTGCAATGTCTGTGATTCATCTTGTGAGTGTTTATCAGTAGCATGATTTTTGTATGTTTCTACTGCAAGCGCAAACACATACATGAAACTACGTGAATGCAGATAATGCCTGTGTAACCTAACATATTTATGAACGCTCTGCAAAACAAGGTTGTGATGAAAGTGATATCTTAAATTTGTTTACTAAGATGTTGTTTTAATGCATCTTTACAGTTAAACAGTGAGCCAGTGACCAAGGCTCTCTCTCCATTATGAATGGTGCTACTTTTGTGTGTACTTGAGAAACATGTTCAGCATGTGTACTTGTTGACGGATGTGCTGGAAAGACAAAAATCAAAATCAAAACCCATTTAATAATATACTAGGCTTTACAAGAGCTTACAACTTTATGTCTGGTGTATAATAACATATTTGTAATTAGTCCTTTGTGTTTAGTAATGTAGATTTGTACCTGTATAAATCAGCATGGTTTCACAATTTATTCTATGTCAGAGTATATTTGTATGAACTGTTAAGTTGGGTTTATGGTCATTTTCTCTCCGCTCTTGAAAAGGACCCTTGTGTCTGCTTGTCTGTTTTGTGTCTGTTAACAGGGTGTCTGTGGGCTCTTCATAAGTTGTGAGTTGATCTTTACCAAATTTAGATCACCATTCAGAATGTTTTGGAACATCATTGTGTTAATATGTACGTTTGGATAGGCATAACTTTGTGTGTGTGTGTGAGAGCAATAGTGAGAAAAAAAACCTTAAATGATATCGCCACTGACGTGGCCAGATTTCTTTGGGGGAAAACTCTAAGCACATTTTTTTGCTTTAGAAAGGTGACAATTTTATATTCAAAGGCACAGTATTGCAAAATGTGTAAAGCTTAAAAGAACAGAAGCCAGTAAAGCCTTACCTTCCTGTCATTCTTTTGTCATTCTGTGAAGGAAGTGAAACTGGCAACTTAGATTAATAAACTGTTTCTTGAGGAATCTATGAAGTGTAAGAATTTTGAATGATATGTAGAAAATCATGTATTGTTTTCAAGTCCAGAGTGACACAGTTGTAGTATGTGTAAAATGAGCAACTGATTTCTCAGTTTCTGGGTGGCTGTTCATTGTTGATATAAATTAGGATCATAGGTCAGGTTCAGTAGGGACAAGCAATGGTCCTAAACATAGTGTTGTAAAGGAAGAATAGTTAGTATGACTGTTTTGATGTGTTTGTTTTCACTGTCTTTGTTTTCTTTACATATTTATTCATCAGGATTGGATGGCAAGCTTAAATACTTAATTGATGGAGAACTTGAATACTTGAACCATTTAGATATGTTCTATTTATGCCGATGTCTTATTGTTCTGATAAAAATGTATGTCTCTTGCCAGTTGCAATGGTGTCGCAGTGATATATATTTTGTCTTTGGTCAAATCCAGTATTAAAGTATGGGTAGAGGGTGTCCACTTCTTCCTTTGCATTGCCATTTAAAATTCCCATAACCAGCTATGTATACACTCTCGTCCGTCTCTCTTGCCCTATTTACCTTCCTTCCGACTCTTATTCTATTTACCTCTGATCTCATGCATTTATGAGGAGTTTTTGTCTCTCATTTTCTTTGCACGATCTTGTAACTTTTTATGAATATACTTAAAATTACCTGGTGCATCGTCTAGAATTTGTGTGTGGTCTGCTTTTGTGAAGTATTTTCAATGAAGTTAACCTGCGCAAGTGTATTCTCCCTCCTGGTTTCCCTGGTGCTGTTCAATTTTCTTATCAGAATGTATTTTGTTGCTTCCTTGTCTTGCTGATGTCCTAACATTACACAGTTTTGTTTCATATATGTTATATCATGTGGTTATTTCTTTTCTATTAGAGGCATGGTCTTTAGAAGGAAAGGGTAGCTATATTGTAACAGTATCCACTTTTCAGTATCTTTGTTGTAGATGATCTTTTCCTGGCGCTGTTATAAATCTAGACCACATGAATAGATCTGAGATTCTTTTACCTGGTGCTGTTATGAATCTTGATCTCATGAAAAGATCTGAGACTTCGACTGTGAGATTTTACCATACTGATGTAATGGCTGACAGGATATGGCATCTAAGATGCAACAGAAATGTGGAGAAAAGAATTCAAGCTCATAACTGTAGAGGAAAGAACGGAGCTGATTTTCAAGCAAAAAATGTCATAACTAGCACCGATAATCTTAAAGTTGTATGCTTGAATATTTTGTTTCAGGATTTTTTTTTCTGTCAAAGAAAACATGTCATATAGGTTAACTGCATTTGTTTTACTGCACTGTTTCATATGAATGTTATTAGCAATATCTGTACTTCTGTAATGATGGATTTTTACACAACCCAGCCTAGTCAGTCTGTGAGTCAGTCAGAATTAGTCAGCTAGTGGCGTGGTCCATTTGGATGAAGAAGGGAAAGAGATGAACGAAGGGAGTGGGAAGAGGAGCTCGGTGACTAGAAAAGTTGAACATGTTTTTGCAGTGATGCTGATCTGTTGATTTTTTTGTCTTAGCTTATTTGTTGATTTCTAGTCTTAGCCACAGGGCATTGCCATAACAGAAAAGTTTGGCTTCGTATACTATATCATGCTGGACTGTGAGCATTATTGAGCTAGTTAGTCACCTTGTCTGGGCCAGTTTTAGCTCAAAGCACCCAGAAAGTACATGGACAAATACTCAACATTTGGGGGTCGCTTCCCATGTTCAGGAGACTATGGTACCCAGGCCCGCAGGAAAACAAAACAGTTCCCTTAACCCAGAGGTCAGGCAAACGAGCCTCACCCCAGTGATTTTATACCTGACCCACCTGATTCAGCTGCTCTTTCTGCTTTGTGGAGAGACCTGACTACAAGTGACTGGATCATAAAAGTGCTGGAGTCAGGCTATGAACTGCCTTGGAAGGATGACAGACCATCTCTTCTACCCTGTCCTCCTCCAAATAAACATTCCAGTAAAGAACAAGGCCACAGAAGTGGAGATTTATACCATGCTGCAAAAGAAGGTGCCACAGAGGAAGTCCGAACAATACCTGGACCAGGGCTTTATGTTTGCCTGTTTGAATCCCATAAGGAACCTTTTGTTGTTTGTGCCAGCCAACTTTAAAGATTGAGACAGCTCCTTATTTGAGAAGCCATCAGACAGGGAAATGGTGCAACACTTGTTTCCACATCCTGATCCATAACTGTCATGAGAAATATCTCCACTTTTTATGGTTTACCAGTTAAGATATGTCTCTTCCTTTTCGGCTTCTTCCTAGCACTGTACCTCTTCACCAAGTTGGCGAGAGAACTTGCAACACTGCTCACAATGAGTCCATTTGCTTATACTGCTGTCTTAACGATTGGTTCACCCTTGCATACAGCTGTGACAGTGTCTAGTCTACATATCCAGTATTATAGACCTGGCTCACCCTGCAGACAGCTGTGACCAATGTCTAGTTCACATAGCCAGTATTATAGACCTGTGCACACTTGTGGGTTTCGTGTTAAACCATAAGTCATGAAAACTCAACCCAAAGCAAACCTTTTGTTTCCTGGAAATCAGTTTCAGCATCCACTGTATGATGGTAGCTCAAACGCAGGAAGACTCCAGAGAGTCCACAAATCCATCAAGAACCTCTTTCATCCAAACTAATCACTTGTATAACCTCCTTTGTACCATTAGGCAGGGTGTTGAAATGTCGCATCAGATGCACATTCCAAACTTGTTAGGCCTAACAATTGAGCTCATGGACACAATGATCTAGTTGGGTAGGTGTATGGTCCTGGGAGTCAAGTGTTGCAATGGCTTGACCTCAGCTGGCCAAGCAGGAATCCCTATCATGTCTCCAAAAATGATTTTGTTTTTATCTATACATGATGGCCTGTCATTTGAAGGGTTGGGAGCCCCATCAAGCCTCTCAGTTGTGGTCAGAGGAAAAAAAGACCCAGCATGTAAACATCCTTGAACTTGAAGCAGTCTGCCACTCATTACTAGCATTCAAAGCCCACATCATGAAGAAAATAGTGAAATTTCTCACAGACAACAATACTATGGCCTTCTGTGTGAACAAAATGAGGAGGGGGAATGCATACGACATCCAACCTGTCCATGCAGACAGAAGCTCTCCTTCATCGGTGTCACAGCAGGAATATAATCCTGATAGCCTGACTTATAGCAGGCAAATTGAACATCCTAGCAGACTTATTCAGGTCCCACAATATAGTGTAGACAGAATGGACCTTGGATTCACAAGTACTCCTGCAAGTATGGGAACATGACCTTGTCATGACCAAGTTAAACAAGACTCTCCATCTATTACCTCACCTGTGCAAAACCTGGATGTTTGCGCTATCACTAGTCTTAAATTGGGGCTGGAGCTGTCTTCTGACCTATGCCTTCCTCCCATTCTAGATCTTACAGACAGTAATCAGAAGGGCATGACTACAAAGAGCAGTGATTGTACGAGTTCTGCAACCAAGCACTTGTCCAAACTTTGGTTATTGGTGCAACACGCCAGACTAAAGGGTGCAGAGTCCCTTTACAAATACTGAGTGGGAGGGTTGATGTAATCAAAACTGTATTTTTCCCCGAAGTCCACAACCCAGTCAAAAGTTACAAACTCCCTTCGCAAAGAGCCTTCCAAGTTTTATAGCTCTATTCCTCAAGATCTTACCTTAAAGACTGCCTCCCTTCTGTCCTCAGCTCCGGCAGATGCAGAAGTGAAATCGGTGCCTTTAGTGGCAGTCCAGTAGATATAAGCTTCCTGAAGGACAGTTCTATCACGTTAAGATTCTCCCTGAATTCCTGCCAAAAAACAGGCTATCAGGCAGGATCCCTCATCAGAGGCAAATATTCGCCACCTGTTCACCTTTTGGGACAGGTTGGACCAAGATAGACACCTGTGCCTAGACCAGTGCCTAATGCATTTCCTAGCTAGATCTAAAGATTGCTGCACCAATAAATGCCAGCTCCTTTTATCCATCAGCTGGAATTTTGATATATACATTGCCTCAACAGAACTTCAGATCTCTTCCTCCCTAGAGCCCACGAGGTAGAACTGTCGTCATCTCTGGCTTTTCCTGCAGAAAACTCCCTTGAGAGGAATTTTGGAGGCAGCTTACTGGCTTTCTGAGAATCCCTTCATAAACTTTTATCTCAGTGATGTCAGAACCAGAGCCAATGATTCCAGGGGCATTTCTTTCATACGTGGCTAATATGACCATACTATCCAGTCTGCCCCACTTGAACTGTGGGGGCAACCCTCCTCCAATCTTTAAATTCTGCCCACAGTGTGACATGGTACAAAAAAAAGTAACTTCAACTAAATACATTTGGCTAGATACTTACCATGTCAGACTCAAACTCCCACCCATCCTTCCCCATGGTACACAGTGGGACTGCATATTTGGTTGGGGTCGTCAGAATGATTTGATGAGTATGACCAGTGCATGACATGCATAAGAGGCATTGGGGGCTGGACTATGAGGCCCTTTTCAGGCTACCGGTACTTTCAGTTCTTCCCAGTATTAGACATGACATGAAGACCTACCAGTGCTATAATGCTCACAGTCATTATATGTATGTAGCTAAATGTGCTAACTAAGAATACCCCTGTTTCGATGGGCATGATCATCAGATAGCTAAATGTCAGACTTCCAGTCAAAGGTCCTGGGTTCTATCCTTCTGGTGGAAAAAGCATGGAGGTTTTTGTGATCTCTTAGGTCAACATGTGTGCAGACATCCTGGCATCTAAATCTCCTTCGTGTTTATACATATGCAGAAAGTGAAACATGCATGTTAAGATCCTGGAAGTCGAAGTCATTGGTTGCTTATTAAAACATGAAAACTCCCAGCATGAACACCTGCCTAAGATGCAGACTAGGCAATAACATGATGGAATATGATCAGTTCATTTAACAGCTCGAGTTCTCCATCCACCACAAAAAAGTTTGATTATGTATAATGTGTAGCAAGTCCACATGAGTTTGGAAAATACATAAACAATTCATAGTAATGATTATTGATAATAGGCTTGAGTTTGTATGCTTCATTTCTGAAGGCTACAAAAAGCCATTGAAATAAATTTGCAAGATGGAGAACATAGTGTGCTTCTGATGAAGGACAAATGTATGGCTTTTGTTCACAAGACCTTCTGATGCCTGTTTAACACATTGAAAGATTTGCCTGTTACGTTTGTGTAACCTCCTCGTTAAGATGCAGTACCGGTAGTTAATGGTAACAATGAAATTGACTCTTTGCAAGTCTTCTAAAGCACCTTACAGACATACACTAACAATGTTTCCTTGTGAAAGATTTCTCACTGATGAAAAACAGAATTTTGTGTTATGCTTTGTTGTTACTGTTTTAAATGTCATAAGCCTCCCATGCCTGCCTTGAAATATCCTGTCCCAGTTTTGAAATTTAGTGTAGTGTTGGTGGAATATCAATGTGTCGTTCTGTGTAAAGCAGCTACAAGCTGTGGTAGGCTACATTTGGTTTATTTTGTGGCAATTCCTGGCGTATTTCAGCGTTTTTTTCAGACATTTCCTTTTGCAGCAAGGAATGTATATGAAATTGTCTTAACAGTCTGAATGGTTGTCGCTGTGTATCATAATGACAGGACAGTATCTGAAACAGGACCATGTCTTTAAAAGATACCTGGGTTACTTGTTAATCTGTGATTAATAAATAGCTCCAGTTTTGAGGTGTTATATGCTATGAACACTCCAGTTTTGAGGTGTTATATGCTATGAACACTCAAACGTTTTTGTCTTCTTCAGTCTTAGTGTCATGTCCTCCTTCACTTGGTTCTTTTAATATATTTTTCCATAAAGCATTGTTTAGAGCAGAGTAATTGGTGAAAAAGAATTCTCTAATACTTGCATGACAGGGTGTCAGTGAAGGTCTTTTAAGCAGCGGGATGGTATGCTCTCTGATTGATTGATTGAAGGCAAGTAAGCTGAACAGCATTTTTCGAAAGGTTGTTTTCTAAAGCGCTTTCGTGACATCTTAACTGATATGTGAGCAGAAAACAAAGTTGCACTAGTTACAGCCGAACAGAATAGAAGCAGTTTAGGGGTTTTGTTGTTGTTGGTGTTTTTCATGAAATTCTGCCAACATTTGACATAATATTGCTTTAAAAACATTCCAAGGATGACTCCAAAGTTTATAGAAAAAAATATGATAATCTTGCATTGAATGGACTCTGGAAGACAGGTGACTGCAGTGTTTTTGAGAAACCAGCATAAGTTCAGTTTTGTCATCTTTAAATTGGAATTTATGTCATCCAGGATTTGGTATGGGCCATTGTCATTGAGTCCTCATTGTTTATAATGAAGTGTCATAATGACTGTCATTAGGGAAGCTTTGTTGGAAAATGGAGTGTTCTTGGTGATGCCAGAAACAGGTCCTTGTGATCTGCTGGCTGCAGCTGATAAAAATTGTGTAAATTTGGTATTTTCCACCTGTGTAAAATACCAGTGTCTCAGAAGAAATATTCAGAATATGTAGTTTATGATATACACTACATATAGTTTGTATTATACATTGTATTTGGTTTTTCTGTTCCTCTTTTTTTTTTCTTCATATAAACTGAACAGGAGAGCATGGACTGGGAAATTCACATTCTCTCTCTCTCTCTGTCTGAATTCTCTCTCTCTCAATATATATATATATATATATATATATATATATATATATATATATATATATATATATATTGTTAGTCACCGAGTGAAGTCACAGCTTTTCATGATATGCCTGATTTTAATTTAACTGTACCTTACAATTTTCTTCTTCTTTTTGTTCCTCCACATTTGGATTTTCTGCTTTTTACCAGTTTTATACTAGTATGACTTCTGTCAGATATTTTTGGTACAAGTGTACAATATTATGCATTTGTGTGCAGCAGAATTCCTTGACCAAAAATTAATAGTGTAACTAATATGCATGATTTTGTATGCAGTTTTTTGGCTTGAATGAATGGAAGCTCAGAGGTGTGTAATGTAATCTGTTTATTTTTCTTATAAGCAGTTGGTTTAGTTTTGGATTTTGCATTCTAACTACACTAGATAGTTTGGTTGGCTGAACTGTGTCTACAACATTAGTGAGTCCTGAAAACATAGAGTGTGCAGCCCTAAAAGTGGCGAGTGTTTTGCTCTCCATGGCAAATAGAAAAAATATTTGGCAAGTAAAACTTCATTTGCCAGTGGCGAGTACACAAAGGAAATTTTTAAACTTATGCCATTTTGTGAGTTTCCCTGTCCAGTTGTATTGGTAAATAGCGACCCTGCACTTATAGAATGAACAGACTGCACCAGAGTCTGAGACTGAGAGATTGTCTTGATATGTAGGCCCTATTTTTTTTTTTTTTATCTTCATTACAGTTGTCTGGTTTTTCTATTACATCATACCTCTATATTCATTGGAATATAAAACTTAAAGAAATCCAGTGCTTATATGTTGTATTGAGGGGGTATTTCATTACATTCACTGGGAGTTTGTTTATTTAGTAAACCACGAAATTTTTTCGTTTAGTAAACCACTTTTGACCATTTACTCAGTCAGAAAACTTAAAAATCCAGGTCAGTATGTTTTTCTTTTCATTGTCACAATATTTGCCACTTCATCTACAACCAAAACTTGTGCCTGTTTACAGATACATGAATAGAACAAAGTTGTTTATTCACAAATCAGAACCAGGAGTATGGTATTGTAGCATATTTTAACAGTACCGGTACATGTCTCCTGAATCTAAATCCAAATTACATCTATTTTGTCAGAATCCAAGATTTTTAGTATAAATGTTTCATCAAAAGAATCTATATATGTATTACTGATATGCTTTTTGTTTTTCTGTGAAAGGTTGTGCAGAAGTGCCATTTCCCCGTCCCTGTATTTTATTCAGCATAATACATATCCAGCATTCTTCACTTTGCAGCCATTTTGTGCTTATCTTCCATTTGTGTGTTTTTGCTTTAATGTGTATGGACAAACACCTCATAATGAACTCTTCACCTCACATGCCATTCACATATCACATCCTCCCTTGCCATACCACTGATTCCCAATCTCTTGTTGCCATTCAGCAACAGTAGTTCTGTCAATCATCGGAGCTGCTTTCATTTTTTGCACTGATAAAAATACAAAAACCACAAACATTGTGTTTCATTTTATATGAGCATGCCTGTGGAGATTATGTATGTGCACTTTTTTTTCTTTTTTTTAAGATCTCCTAGGTAAACTGAACGTACTTTGTTTCTGCCAACTATGTACAAATAGGTTGGTTTATTTTTCAGAAAGTTTTTGTCCTGTTTGCTGATGAAAGGTACCAGGCTGCATAAGAAATTGCCAAGTTGATTCTTTGTGAGAGTTACTACAGATGTTGCCACATGCATACATAGAAAATGCGCTTGATCGATGAGTAGGAGTGTGTGCAGTTGTACGTGCATGGATTGCTTCAAATTATCTCACTCAAGGAGTAGGCAATCTTAATTCTTACTACAGTTGAGGATGTAATGATTGTGAGTTTCTATTATCTACCCGATAAAAAGGAATTTAAAGAGCTTTATGAAATGATTCAGTAAAAAATTTGCAAGTTTGCGTTGAGCTTTGTATATCAGATGATTGATTACAACTTTGGGAACACATTTCCACTGTTCCTTTCTTTGGTTTTTGTGTGCAAGTTTTTTTTGTTGTTGTTGTTTTTAAACATGATATTTATAATTGTTATGTTAAAGGCATTCTTATAGTGGTTATGTTGGTTTAACAGTTTACTGAAAACATGCCAGTCTGTATGTGTGCTTCAGTTTGTTATTTGACATTTTTCTTTGCAGTTTCTTGCATGCAGTGTTTTGGCAACATTCCATGTTTGCAATTTATTTTATATAGCTTTAAAGCTTGTGATTTAGTTATTGCTTTTTTGGTGAGCTCAAATAAAGTGTTACACTTATATTGACTGTGTTTGTGTTTTGTGATGGAAAAAAAAAGTTATTTCCTCAATGCAGAATTTAAATCTACCATGATTATCTCAGCATTTCTTTCTCGACTTTGTAGAATAGAGCCAATCTACCTGTTATATCCTGCAAAATATTGCTTCAGATAGTATGCACACACACACACACACACACACACACACAACACACACACACCACACAACAACACACACACACACACACACAACACACACAAACACACGGGTGGAAGAAGCTGTATGTATATAGTCACACACACACACACATTCTCTCTCTCTTTCTCTCACACACACACACATATATATGCAATCTATCTATTTATCTATATATATATATGTGTGTAAAATGACCACAAGAATAACATTAAGCACTTTCTGGATTCTATCTGTTTTACTTTTAGTTTGCTCAAACATTTGCAAAAAGAAATGCTTTTGTTAGAAACAAATATTTTGTTTTGATCGAGTTTTATATGAAGTCTTGTGAACTCCTCTACTAAAAAAGAAAAAGACATTTTAAGATGCATCACACACACACACACACACACACAACCACACACACACACACACACGGGTGGAAGAAGCTGTATGTATATAGTCACACACACACACACATTCTCTCTCTCTTTCTCTCACACACACACACATATATATGCTATCTATCTATTTATCTATATATATGTGTGTAAAATGACCACAAGAATAACATTAAGCACTTTCTGGATTCTATCTGTTTTACTTTTAGTTTGCTCAAACATTTGCAAAAAGAAATGCTTTTGTTAGAAACAAATATTTTGTTTTGATCGAGTTTTATATAAAAGGGAGATTACATGTACAGAACAGGCTTAATTGCCTTGGTTTTGGTTTTTGGTTTTGTTGTTCTTTAAAGTTTTCCCTCAGTCGTTCATCGTCTCTAACAAAAAAAGTGGCAGAGGGACATGGAACAGATCTGCAGTCCAAAGTATCTAAAGATCTATTCAAACTATTGAAAAAATCTTTACTGATACTTTTGACATGTCTTGCTCGCAATCATACACATATATACCTGCACAGAACTTGCCAACCAACAGCACACAATAGTTAGATCTCTCCAATGGTTTCTTCAAATGAAAACTGGGAGGAAGAGGCAGGCTACAAGGAAAAAAAATGATTCAGATTGAAGGATCTACAGTTGAAATTGTGTCAGCAAGAATTTGTAGACGATTCTGTTTACCAGATCTGAAGTACATGTACATAATATTGTACATGTTGGTCATAATCATAAAGTGATTCATGACTCTCAGAATGGTTCACAATGAAACTGTGCACTTCTGACATTAATATCAAACATAAAAACGCAAGATTGCTTCAACATACAAATCTTAAATGAAATGGGCTTACAAGTTTTACCACTCACTGGTACAGTATCTGCACTGTTACACATAATTTACTGTTACAGTACACATACTCATGAATTTGTGACTGTTACACATAATTTACTGTTACAATACACATACTCATGAATTTGTGAATTATCCACACAAACTTAACATGTAATGAACACACACACACACACACACACACACACACTATTCGCACGCACACAAATATAATAAGCAACAGTTACTGTCAGACTCTCCCTCTCTCTCAAAGATATACATTTTCTCTCTTTCTATCTCTCTTGCTTCTTCTCTTCACAACATACTATTTCATAACTGGAAAAAATTTCTTCCCACAAGAAAAATTTCCGCAGATCTGCTCTGCTGGAGCCTGGCTTAGCCACCTTGACTTTCTCAAACATGCTGCCCATGGCACTTTCCAGTTTCTGCTGCTCTCCCCCTTGCCACAGCTTGCACACAAGATGGCCACCTGGCCTCAACACTTTTCTCGCAAATGTTAAGACAGAGAAACACAACCTGATAATGAGTTCATGGTCAAGAGATTTCTGTCCTGTTGCTTTTGGAGCCATATCACTAAGCACCACATCCACAGGCCTGCCGTTCAAAATGGTGTGAACTTTCTGCTGTGTATCTGTCGAAGTGAAGTCACTCTGATGAAGGATGTAGGCGCTTCCACTGGCATCATGTGTTCCAGGTCAATGCCTATTACCAAACCATTACCCTGACCTAGATAAACAAATGCACACACAATCATGAATACTGCATATACACTGTATCTTACCACTTTGTTGTGACATACTAACATAGTAACAACAATCACTAATCTACAAATGGGATTGTTTAGTTCATTGTTCTTCATAGGAACCAGAAAAATACAATACAATCAGAATGGATATATTCAATGTAACAAAACAAGACAGTACAAATTTTTGGATAACTGGTCTTTGTCAAGCATACACAAAAGACAACAAAGAACAATACACATTTTAGATAAAATAAAATAAAAAACCCAAGACTTTCCTGGTATTTTGTCAAGAAAATGAGTAACATGAAATCAAAGTGTTTGTGATTTCGTGATTTTGTATCATTCATTTTCTCCTCTTTATGATACAACAAGGTTTTGTTGGTTTTCTCCTAAATTTTGTTATATTTGTTCTTTGTTGTCATTTGTAAATGCTTGACAAAAGTCAGTTGGCCAAAAATTTGCATCAGTCTTGTTTTGTTATATTAAATATGCACTCTGAATCTATTTTGTATTTTCTGGTTACTCACTGCTTGAATGTGCATAGTCAGTTTGGTCTAAGTGTATTTTTCTTCATATCAGGATAGCTTTTTTAAGTTATGCCATGATGGTTTGTGAAAATGATACTGAGAGCTCAGTTCAGGCTGAGCATGCCATGCTCAAAGCAGGAAATGTGTTCTTTTGATAGAACCATAGACTCAAAACACTATTAGCAAAGCAAAATCATTCAGACAAAAGACTTCAAACTCAACATATTTATAAGGCATCCACATCTTGTTCAAAGGATATATGTGTGAATGAAATGTTACCAATACCAAAGTGTAAAGTGCAAGAAATATCATTTACAGATAAAACACAGAAACATTCATATTATAAAATCAATAAACAAATGTGTAAATAAATGAATGATTACATTGATTAAACTTCATTTATAGCATGTGCAAGTTCCACATCACTTTTGCATTATATTCGTCTGTGTGATATTTTATGGGAAGGTAACTTGTAAAAGAAGCAGTATTACGGAATATTTTGTCCAGTTTGTACTTATAAATGTATACTTTTCCTAGATAAGAAAGATTATTAAATCAAATACTAAATCTGTTTGTGTCTTTTCATAAGTACCAAATAAGATCACATTTCCATATATCTGAACTTTGCACAGTTGACATATTTTGACTCAACAATTCCCCAAACATTTCCTAAAATCTTTTCATATGCCGTTTCCAAAATATATGATCAATATTGTCCTTTGCTTCCAAACAAAATGTATGATCAACACTGTCTTTTGTTTCCAAACAGAAGTTACAAAAAAAGTTATTTGTTATTTGCAAGTTTCCTTTCATTTAGAATGGCATTAGTTCCTATAGTTTTGTGTACAATATGTATTTGAAACCATATTAGTTTAGTTTCTTGCATTTTATCAATTTTCATAAAATAAAATAGTGTTTATTCCTGGAACATTTATTCCCAAATTATCTAACCATTTTGAACATGAATTTGAAAAAGCATCATCCTTTTTCAAAATATCATAGAAGAGCCCTGTTCCTTTAGGTCTGGATGAAATTTCTTTCTGTGCCTAAGGCACATTATTTGCACATCCATGGTGTGTTAATTCTTGTTTCCTGTATCTATTTCTTAATCGACATTCTGCATCCTATTAAATATGTCAAGTGTCATAAACAAACCATTATCATTTAAAAGATGTGAATAATGCAATAAACTTCCTATTCAATCCAACTTTTAAATTTGATCTCATTGTTTTGATTCAATATTTTTTCATTATAGAGAATAAGTTCTAAGAGTTAATCTGTCAGAGTTGTTGGTTTTACATTTTTATGAACTACTAGTACTACATGCCACAAAAATATATTTCAAAACTACATTGTCATTACATTTCTGTGACACATAGTTAGAGTCATGCTTTTCTATTTCAGTTAAGAAAAGGTATCACTAAAAAAATATTTCTCCATTTATGGTTTGTAGTTTTAAATTTTCTTAGCCAAGATAATTTTAAGGCCTCAGCATATATTTAACATCTGGTGTGTTTAATCATTCATTCTGTATGCTTTTTATGATTGCCCTTATTAGTGATACTACTGATTCCATCAGGTTTATCATTCCAAATGAAAAGTACATTTTCTGAAGATTACTCATGAACTCATCAGGGGGATCTGGTATGGACTCAAGATTTGTATCTTGAGTTCAATCCCAGTCCACAACATTAAAAACTAGTAGTTCCCCTCTTAATGTTTCTATCATTTCTGTTCATGTCAACTTGGAATTTAAGTCCCTTCCCCCTACCACCACCCCATTTCAAGATCTTGTCAGTGCACTGGGGGTTTGGCAGTCTGCCATATAACTGCTGGCAGATATGGACTGTCTGAGTGCAATGACTCCCTCTTCAACAAACTCCAAACTCCTTACTTTTTTTCAGTTATTTCAATCAGCATGAAATGATGTAAACTAACTAAAAGTCTATCACTAGTATTAGAGAAAGGTTCTGCAGGAGTTCACTGTCCACACACACACACACACACACAGACACACACACACACAGACACACATAATCCATGTAAACCTCAGGATCAATCATCTGCCTTTTACATCTTCGTGGTTCTGTTGTTCATCCCCCTCCCCACATCCTCATGTAAAAAGTCTCCAGAAGAATGACCATCTCAGCTGAATATTTTTGGTCATCAGCATGAAAAGATTTTTACTATTGTTAGAGGGAACACGTAGGATCAGTGAAACCGTCTGCAGGTCAATAGATCTCATTCCACTAGCCTGGCCGAGAAAAAAAACAACTAAAAACAAAAAACATTTCTACAGGCCTTTAAGTGTCAACAAACAATACCAAGCCTCCCAAAGCCCAACCCCTCGTCCTCGTCGTGGGAGGTGGAAACAGGTAATGCTGGCCAACGGGCACTGGTGAAGCTGTGACTGGCTTAGCAGGCCGGCAGTGGATAAACGAATTGTTCAAGAAAATATAAGGAGATACAAACGGACGGATCACAACGGAAAACGATGCGGCGAGGAAAACGGACAACGAATAAAGAAGAACGAAAAGGTTGGGACCTGGAACATTTGCGGTTTGACGAACAAAGAACCAGAGATAGTAGAGTTCATGACCCAGCGCAAGATCTCCATACTGGGCATTGCAGACACCAGAAAGAAAGGAACAGGAACAAAGGAAATAGACGCCAACTAAGTTCTCATTTGGAGCGGTGTAAGCAAGGAACAGAGAGCAGCACATGGCGTGGGTTTCATCCTACACCATGACAAGGCAAAAGACCTAGTGAGTACGGAGTTCATTTCAGAAAGACTCTTGAAGATCGGCATTAGGGAGGACAACAAGATCAACAACTACATTCAAGTGTATGCACCATGTAATGACTCCTACTCAGATGAGGATAAGGACTCCTTCTTCGAAAAACTCTCGGACACCATCAACAGCATCCCGGACCAAGAAGACCTGTACGTCATGGGAGATTTCAATGGCAGAGTCGGAGAGAGAAGAACACCATGGACAAAACACCTTGGTCCACACAGTGACCACAGAACACCATGCAACTACAACGGCAACCATGTATTGGAACTGTGTGCAGAGCATGACCTTATTGTCACCAACACCTTCTTCCAGCACAGAGCCACTCAGATCTACACCTGGTACAAATGGAGCGACATCGACGTCTCATCTCAAATCGACTTCACACTAGCAAGATCTCGAATGCGGAGCAACATCAGAGACTCAAGAGCCATCCCCAACGCAGGCCTGGACACAGACCACAGGCCAATCATCACGACGTTGGTCACTCAGAAGAAGAGGAGGTTCACTAAAAATAAGAAACAGCCGGAAAGACTCAACATACACAAGCTTCAAGACAAAGAGGTGCAGACTCAGATCAGATGCACCATCAGTGAAAAATTGGACTGTAGTGACCCTACATTACTAAACGTAGAGGAAGCTTGGGCCATCTTCAAGACAGTCCTCCTGGACACTATAAAAGAAGCCTGTGGCACCAAGAAGACAGGAGGAAGAAACAGAAAGGCAACAGCTTGGTGGAACAAAGAAGTGAAGGATGCTATCAAGGAAAAGAAGAAACTATACAAGATCTGGGTCAAGTCAAAAGATGAAGAGGACTACATCAAGTACAGACTTGCAAGAAGACACAGCAAGAAAGTTGTGAGAACAGCAAAGGAAAAGTCATGGACCCAGTATGGTGAAAAACTCTGTGAAACATGCAAAGCTTCATCAAGAGAGTTTTACAAGAGTGTGAAAGCAATGAGAGTGCGAGATGAACCTTTCGATCCAACCACTATCATCAATGATGCAAACGGGGAAACATTGCATGGAGAGGAGAAAATAGTGAAGAGATGGGAAAACTATTTCAAAGACCTACTCAACCCATCAGGAGTATGGGAACAAGACACACAGTCCCAGTTCACCCCCAGCCACCCAGACCACTCAGAACCTACCATCCTAGAGAGTGAAGTAAGAAAAGCAGTGAAGACCAGTCCTAAAGGAAAGGCAGCTGGAGACGACGGCATAACAACTGAAGCCATCCATGTGTGCGGTGAAACCGGAATTCAGTGGCTCACCACCATCTTTCAGAAAGCTTGGGAGGAGAGAAAAGTACCAGAAGACTGGCAAAATGCAATAGTGGTGCCAATACGGAAGAAGAAGGGCAGCAAGAAAGACTGCAGTACCTACAGAGGCATATCACTACTCAGTCATGTAGGGAAAATGTACGCAAAGATCCTGGAGCAGCGCACTCGAGCGAAAACAGAACATCTCCTCAGTGACGCCCAATTTGGCTTTAGAAAAGGAAGAGGGTGCACCGATGCAATCTTTGCACTACGACAACTGTGCGAGAGGGCGATCGAATACGACCGAGATCTCCATCTTGTATTCGTTGATCAAGAAAAGGCCTTTGATCGAGTCAACAGAGACAAGCTATGGAAGGTCCTCGAGCAGTACGACGTCAAGGGCCAGCTGCTAGACAACATTCGGGCCATCTATGCCAACAGCAGGAGTGCAGTCCGCACCGCCAGTGGAACATCTGACTGGTTCCCAGTGACATCGGGAGTAAGGCAGGGCTGTAATCTCTCCCCTCTTCTCTTCGTGATCTATATGGATCAGATTACGAAGGAGGCAAACCCAGACCCTGAGGCACTCAATGAACATGTTTGCGGACGACCAGGCAATGGTGAACAATGACAAGATACAGCTACAGGAGCACACAGACCAGCTCAGTGAAAGCTGCAAGACATACGGCATGAAGATCAGCGTCAGCAAGACCGAGGTCATGACCGTCAGTAAGAGACCAAACAAACTGGATATCAACATCAACGGAACCCAGTTGAAGCAAGCCAGTGAATTTAAATACCTGGGCAGCATCTTCACTGAAAATGGCAAACTAGACAGAGAAATCGAGACCAGATGCCAGAAAGCCAACACAGTCAGCTACCAACTTGCCCCTCTCCTGAAACACCCCAGCATTCCCACCAGCACTAAGGCGAAACTCATCAACACCATTTTTCTACCAACGCTGACATACCAGTGCCAGACATGGTCCCTAACTAAAGTCCTCGAGAGAAAACTGGTCACCTGTGAAATGAAATGCTTGAGGAAAGCAGTAAACAAGACAAGGCAGGACAAGATCAGAAATGAGGTGATACGAGACATGGTAGGACCAACACCAATCCTACAACACATCGAACATATGGGGATCAAGTGGTTCGGACACCTCACACGTATGCCCCTAAACCAACCAGCTCTTCGGGCATACAACACCAGATACTCTGGCTGGAGAGCCAGAGGAAGACCAAGACGACGATGGAGCGACTCCGTGGCAGACACCCTCAGAGCTCACGAGATGTCCCTTCTCCAGGCCACCCGCCTTGCTGCTGACAGACGACTGTATCTCCCCGCGACGCCCACCGGTACAAGCGGAAGGAAAAAGTAAAGTAAGTAAGTAAACAATACCAAGTCGAAGTGTCAACGTTTAGGCTCGATTTATTACACCAACCCCCACAGTCAAACAAAATATTAAAGATCTGTACAACCTTCTTGTACTCTACCTGTAGTTTGATTAACTTTTTCGACAGCAACTTGAGTCCACGATCCTGGAGCTGCACCACAATCAATCACAACTGCGCCTGGATGTAGCAGACGAAACTTGTCATCTATTTCCAACAACTTGAAAGCACTGCGACATCTGTAGTTTTCAGTCTTTGCTTTCTTCACGTACGGATCAGACCACTGTCTCTTGAGCCACTGTTGTGAGCTTGACTTTCTGCCTTTCAATCCACGAGGTTTAAAATTGTACAGCATTGAACCTGTGCAGAAAGTACGTCGAAAACACCCGCACAAGAGGATCTTCCCTGCAGCCGCCATTTTCCAAACAACGCAGGATTTTCCCGCAATGGCCTTCACCTTGCCTTTACTTCCTGTTTGGGCGTGGCCTTAGGCACACGGAAACATCCAGAGTGGGTCCACACAATGAAATCAGAAGATCTGTAACGTACTTACATAATCAAGCCTCTGCTGACTTCAGGGGAGAGGGGGGAGGACAAGGGGGGGAAAATCTCTTAGATGTCCATGAAACAAAGATCTAATGGTCTTGCTAAATCTATCCACCAGACTATTGGGAAAGAAGAAGCAAGGAAATAAACAAATAAATAAATAAATAAATAAAAATGAGGGCTGACAACACCGCAGAATGGACAGACAAACCATTTGCAGGCACCCAGCGTTTGGCACATAACCAACAGAGCTGGAAGAATTTGGTGAACAGTGTAAGAGTGTTACTGTGTGCTGATGACATGATAATCACACACATTTTTCACAGTAGACGTTCGTAATACAATAATCTTGTTTTGATGTACGAAAACATGAAAAAAAGCATCCAAGGATCAAACACGATGCTAGCATCTATGAGCCGGTCCGTATAGTTATGGTGTAAGCTTAACACTGGCGTTAATTCCGGAAGCATGGGTAGGGTAGTATTCCGGTGCTGTTCAACATAGAGATCTACATCTATGTAGAATAAAATTTGTTCGAGGTAGTAGGCTAATACCCAACTTTTCCTTTGAATACGTCTTTATCAATTTAGTAGATTTCAGTCTGTGTTGGAAGTGGGAAATGCTCAAAAACACACTTTTGTTGCACTGTGTTAATATTATTTTCACTTGCTGAGGCCAAACCATTGTACATTAACAGACACATATTGAAGAAGAAATTTAGATTTGATTAAAGAAAATAACCTGTTCTTTGGCTTATATAGAACGTTGCTTCCTTGACAGTCTTTTTTGTTTTAGACAATCTAATTATCACAGAAAAGCAAGCGGACTTGAGCATCATAATCTCTTACTTTTTTTCTCTCACAGTTCATGATCCCCAGCACTACCCTCCCCTATTCCTTGTTCCTAACCTCCCTCCGTCACTTACATCGTGTAGGCCCACGTACACAAATAATGCAACTCAATTATACATATCACCCGAAGCATTGTCTCAGTGCATGCACGAACCCAGTGGGAAAAAGTTCTAGAAACTTGTAGATGCCGAATCCTTTGCTCAAGTAAATGTACAGTCGAGAAACATTCAGTGATTCAGCATGGAAAGTCAGTGTAAAGAGTTTGGTTTGAGTTTTACTAGGGTGTTCTTTCCTCAAGGCAGGGATCTCTGGTCACACTTAGATGTGAGTATTGATTTCTGTTGGTACTGAAGCTTATTCTCAGTGAGAGTAGCTCGACCTACAAAATGATACCTATACATGTATATATGAACTTCTTTCTAGTTTCTATGGTACTTAGATAACAGTGGGGTTTATGCAAGTGAAATGTGCTGGTACAATGTTGAAGCTTCACAGCTGATTTGAAGTTAATTTATTCTCTGTGGTCAGAAAAAAGATTATCGTGTATATAACTCATATCAGCTTGTGGTCATTTACAGACACAAACAAAATAGAATACTTTCCTGACAGACAAAAAACAAACAAAAAGATCTAAACTACAAAACGAAACGAAATAGAAACCTTTGAGGAAGACAACAACAACAAAATCGATAAATAAGTAAATAAATAACAAAAGGAAGAAAGAACGAATGGAAAAAACGAAAGCATAGCGGAAGTTCGAGAGCAGCCTAGGTAACCGCCCTAGAGCGCTCTGTCAGTATTTAAGTCTTTCAATGGGAAGATCATGTGCTCCCAAAGCAGGTGACGATTGGATTCTTTTCAGTCCTCTCACCCAAAAAAACAGTACACAGTTGTACATAAATTATATATTTGTACATCAAATACGACTGATAGATGGACTAGGCACATCATCTGAAGAGAGCAGGATGACACCATTCCGGACTGCCCTTCACTGGACACCAAAGGGAAGACATAAGAGAAAAAGACCCAATTGGCGAAGAACATCTGGCAACGAACAATAGAAGACATTAAAGATACAATATATAGGCTAGCCCAGAGCAGACAAGAGTGGAGAACCTTCATTGCTGTGCTGCACACCAATGGCATGATGGACAGTAAGTCAATAAGTACATCAAACAGCAACGTACTTCTTGTTGTCTCTATTCTACGGTTCAAAATGGAGTAAATATCAGTTCACAAAGCAGGAGGTAGAATGAAGCCTACTACAGATTTCGAATTATAGGGATAGAAGTCAGAACGACATCAAATTATAGATCCCGGACTGTCGTGTCTCAGTGCTATTTGAAACAACTGAAAACCCAGTAAAGCATGCAGTGTGTATATGTGTGTGTGTGCGTGCGTGTGTGTGTATGTGTGTGTGTGTGTGTGTGTGTGTGTGTGTGTGTGTGTGTGTGTGTGTGTGTGTGTGTGTGTGTGTGTGTGTGTTTGTGTACATGCGCGAGTACGTAGCGCATGGTGACCTTGTCAGCAAGAGTACAACCACATCCATCACACGGCAGATTAGTCCCCACACAGTCTGTAATGGTACAGTGTGGATATCACTTAAATACCACTTAAATCACTTAAAATGTTTGAGTATCGAAGAAAAACCAGGAACCAAACGGTACGTAGTTGGCGTGCAACTGTGAAATGTATAATCAAGTCAGTATTTTGCCATAATGAATGGGGCATACCATTTCGGCAAGCTATGATTAATAGAAGTACATGGTCGTGTTACATAATCAGCCAACGGGCCAGTCCTATACACATAACATATATATGCTGTACATGACGCATTCTAAGATCATTTGAAACATTGCTGAGAACTCATCCTTATGTGCGAGTTTTTGGTCTATGACCAGGCAAAACAAAAACAGCAATAACTTTGAAATAAAACTGTTCCAAAAGGTAGATAACCGAGGCGACATAATCTATGTAGAGTGCGTGTAAACACAAACTCGCCCGTCAAAAAAAAATTGTTTTTTTGACTGTTTACGTTATGATAATTTTAAGGCAAAACTTACTGTAGTGTCAACCTGAAAACTATGACTTGTTCTTAACCCTCAAGGAACGGTGTTTTGCTTTCTGTCATTTCACTTGGAAATTCAAAATCGAGAACATTCACAGAAAAGCAGTAACCAAAGTTGAGGTGGGGGGAAAAAGCAAACTGTTCAAAAAATAAATACAAGAAAGAGACTGCTGACTGATAAAAGATTCAAGGTCATCTCCTCAAAGACAAGAAAGGATCGAGACGGAAAATAGAAACACGTGCAGTTACAGGGGGTAAAAGGCCCAGATTCAAGGAGGGAAAAAAAAAACACACACAAAAAACCCCTATTCTTTTGAAGATAAGCAGAGAAATAATCAAACAAAACTCAAAATGTTAGTTTTCTCCCAAAGACCGCACGGCTACAAGGCAGGGCTATTACTGTTGTTGGTTGGCCTCGTCTGCTTCGTCGCAGGTTTCTCCTCTCCGTATTGGACCGTATATCGCGTCTCCCATACGTCTGGCACTGGCATGGCCATGATCGATCCTTTCTTCTTCGAGTCCGTAAGCGGCTACAATGGACTGTGGCGGACCTGTGACACCATGCCTGGCTTCACCAAACACTTCTGTGATTCTGTTACTCATGAGCCAGGATCCCAAGGTAGACTAGTTTGTGGATGTTTATTTGTTCGACATGATCATGTGTTGGTAAATTTTTTTAAAAAAGCCAATTTTAAAAACGAAAAAAAGGAAGAAAGAACAGATTGACATACTGGTTGGTTTGTTTTTGATAATTGTTCGTTTTGTGTGCAATGTATAATAATAATAATAATAATAATAATAATAATGTGCACTTATTAAGCGCCTTTTCACCCGAAGGTGCCCAGGGCGCTTTACAAACAATTCAATACAGAACAAAAATGACAATTACATCAAGAATATATACAAATGCAAAAATCAAACACACTCACCCACACACCCAAACACACACACACACACCCACGCACACACACACATACACACACACACACACACACACACACACACACACACACACACACACACACACACACACACACAACACACACACACACACACACACACACACCACACGCACAAACTTATGCTGTCAGAAGGAATTATCAAAAATACAGAAAGTTGAGATTAAGCAGAGCAGGTTCACGCAAATAGATGAGTTTTCAGGGCCGACTTCAAAGTAACTTTGGAATCAACTGTTACTTTGAAGTCGTTTTATATTCTTCTTTTGAGCTGTTGCCTTTTTTGTTTTGTTTTTGTTTTTTTTGTTTCTTTTTATTTCCTTTTCTTTGTTTTTCTTTTTCTTCTTTCTTTTGTTTTTTGTTTGTTTTTGTTCTAAACCTATTTTTATTAATTTTCAACGGAAAGCAAACACTATTAGCTAAGCAAAATTAATCACATAAAATACTTCAAATTCAACATATTTGTAAAGCATCCACATCTCATTCAAAAGATTTACATATGTGCATAAAATGCCATAAATACCAAAGCTTAAGAATAAGAGGAAACATTTACGAGTAAAGCATTGACAAACATTCATATCATATTTGTAAATATATAGATGCTTACATTGAACATCATCTGTAAAAAGTGGTAATGTGGCAGCCATTTTTCTCTGAAGATGTGCAGGCTCCTCGTCACTTTTGCATTCAATTCTTCTATGTGATATTTTGTAATAAGGTATCTTGTAAAGGAAGCGGTATTTGGGAATGTTTGTCGAGTTTGCAGTTATATATATATATATATATATATATATATATATATATATAATATATATATATATATATATATATATATATATATCTGTGCGTGGCTGTGTTTTCTTAAACACCAAATAGAAATATGTTTTCAGTTAATCTAATCTTCGCACTGTTGACACATTTTGACGTCAACAATTCTTCAATCATTTCCCAAAATCGGTTCACATGCCAACGTTTCCAAAATACATGATCTATACTGTCCTTTGCTTTCAAACAGAGGTCGCAGAAAAAAAAGTTATTTACATGTCCCATTTCTTTTAACCCTTTGACTCCTGCACCCTGTCACCAGCATCCTGCTTTGTCAACCATGCAAACAAAGCAAACACTTAACCCTTTGACTTCCCTTACCCTATCCACCAGCTTCTTGCAGGAAGCTGGTGGATAGCCGATGGAGTCAAAGGGTTACGTTTTTGCAGTTGATGGATAGAGTTCGGGAGTCAAAGGGTTAAAACGACACTGGTTCTTAGGATTCTGTGTACAACACATATTTGAAACCATTAATTTTCAGTTTAATTTCTTGTATTTATGGATTATTTCAAAAATCCCCTTTTCCATGGAACACCCAATTCGTCTATCCGTTTTGAATATGAAATTGGAAGTACATCATCCTTTGTCAAAATATTGTAGTAGAGCTGCGTTCCTTTATATATGGTATAAATTTCTTTCAGTACTATAGGAACATCTTTTTCACATCCATTTGGTATGTTAATTCTTGTTTGCTATATGTATTTCGTAACCGCCATTTTGCATCCATTAAGGGATAAGAAAATGAACATTTATGTACTTTGTATTTTAAATTAAGTTCGTCATGTGTTATAAATGATCAGCTATCATTTAAAAGGTGTGTAATACAATAAACTCCCTTTTCAATCCAACTTTTAAATTTGATCATATTATTTCCAATCAATATTTTTTTTGTTATAGAGAATCGGTTCTGAGGGTAAATCTGTCAGAATTATTGGTTCTACATTTCTATAGAAACTATTATATGTCATAAAGTATGTTTCCACGATAAGTTATCATTACATTTTCTAGTAACGCATAATAAGGGCCATGCTTTTCTGTTTCGGTTCAAAATTAGTACATTTCGCTAGGAATATTTGTCCATGGTTCTCGGCATATTTCTTAGTAGATGGATGAATGGATGGATGGATGGATGGATAGACGGACGTGTAGATAGATGGATGGATACATAGACAGATAGATAGATAGATAATAGATAGATAGATAGATAGATAGATAGATAATAGATAGATAGATAGATAGTGGATAGATGAATGAAGAGATGCTGGTGGTGAATGATTCAGAGCATTCAACAGGAAAGATCACTGATGAAAAGAAAATATGTTTTTGGTGTTTTTTTCTTTTATTTTTATTGAGGTCTCTTCTCCAACTTTGCATTTAAGTCCGGCCACGTAGAAGGAAGCCACGATTCCAAATGAAACATAGCCAGTGTTACGTCTCAGTAATCTAACGTCATTTATTGAACAATGGGCAGAGTCTGTCAGTCGACAGGCAACATGTCAACCTCTCCCGTGGTCTTCGTCAGGTCGAGTTGGTTGTAAGCTGGTCCTGTCTCTGATACATGTTACAGGCCAACATGGTGATCACTTAGTGTGGGTACTTCTTTTCAAGAACGTATCGATATTTATACAACTAGGTATAAATGTCAACCAAAGACTTAATCAGTTTCATTATGACAGAACTGTTTGTCGCTGCACCTCAGAGACAGAAGTGGAAGGTCCCACAAGTTTTAAAGGACCACGCTGATTATAGGATTGACTAGAAGAACCTGAGAGATGTTTGTTTGCCGACATATTGTATGTATGTATGTGTGTGTGTGTGTGTGTGTGTGTGTGTGTGTGTGTGTGTGTGTGTGTGTGTGTGTGTGTGTGTGTGTTGTGTGTTGTGTGTGTGTGTGTGTGTGTGTGTGTGTGTTGTGTGTGTGTGTGTGTGTGTGTGTGTGTGTGTGTGTGTGTGTGGTGGTGTGTGTGTGTGTGTGTGTGTGTGTGTGTGTGGTGTGGTGTGCTTGGGATCGTTTTATCATGGAACTTCAGACGACAGACTTCAGGTGATTTCTTATCATGTTCTTTTTTCGTTCGTCGACTATATGGTCAGACCACAGCTGGCAATGAATGTGACCGTTTTTTCAGTTCCTTCTCGCTCTCATGTCTATCACCATGCAGACAGTTGCATTATATTTCGTTCTACAATGGTCTTCAGGCGACTGCAGGCCTGACAGACCTCCCATGTTACCTCTGACTTCAGCCTAGGCATGGTCTTTATTCATTGCTGACTTTATCGCAGATGAGCATGTTGACATTGCTTTTATCACAGAGACATGGCTTAACCCCCTTGGTCATGAACCTATAATGCTAGCCTCACTCCGAGTGGTTACAGGCTTGCTTCTTTCCATCGTTCATCCCGAGGTGGCGGTATCGCCATCCTCTACAACGACTCACTCCATTCCCGCCTAATCTTTCTCGCAGTCTCTGCCTTTCTCCCATCCTTCTTTCGAGCACGTTGAAGTATCCTTCCAATCCACCCCTCGCCCCATCACCTTCTCCTGTGTCTATCGACCCCCACCTAGCTCTGCCAACAAACTCACCACATCCACGTTTCTCTCTGACTTTGACCAACTGCTTGACCACTACTGCCTCTTACCTGGAAATCTCATCATTCTAGGTGACATCAATGTCCCACTATGACACAAGACATATCATCAACTCTCTGTCCAATCACAATATGACTCAACACATTTCTGAACCAACCCATCAAAACGGTCACATTCTTGACTGGATCATTTCTCGTGATCACCACAATTCAGCTACTGACAACTGCTTAGTTCTTTCTACCCGTCTAACTTCAGCCCTTCCATCTGACCACTCTGCAATTCTCTGTTCTCTTGACATTTCTCCTCCTTCCCGTACCACGCGCACAGTGACTCGACGCAATCTCAAATCTATCGACCTCTCCACATTTTCATCTGATGCCTCCCGTCTCCTTTCTGAAAAGTCACATAACCTTGCCGATGAATTCTATACTACTCTCCACCATCTTCTGGACACTCATGCTGCAGCCACAACCCGTCTTTTACCTGACCGCCCCCCTACCCCCTGGCTCACTCATGAGATTGCCTGTGCAAAACGTGCCCGCCGAGAGCGAGGCGCCGCTGGCGCAAATCCAAACTCACTGTACACAGGCAACTTTTCCAAGCCTCTAAAACAAAAGTATCCACCCTCATTGCATCAGAAAAAACAAGCTATTTCCAAACCAAAATCCTGAATGCCTCTTCTTCAAAAGAACTCTTTACAACCATGAATCATCTCCTTGGCACACGAAAAGATTTACCTCTCCCAACAAAACATACAAATGAACTCCCATCTGTATTCTCCAAGTATTTCACCACCAAAATACAAACTCTTCGTGACAGGCTTGACAGGACACCCTGTCAACCATGCCCACCTGACCCTTCCTTCTCTGGCACACCTCTTACTACTTTTACCCCTAGTCTCACAAAAGAAATTTTCAACACGAATCAGATCCATGTCGTTCAAAACCTGCGAACTGGATCCTCTTCCAGGTTCTCTCTACTCCGACTGTCTCCCTACTCTCCTCCCATTCATCACTGACATAATCAACACTTCTCTTCAAACTGGAACTGTCCCAGATTCTTTCAAGTCTGCTATTGTTCACCCTCTCCTCAAGAAACACAATTTAGACCCAAATGAACTGAAAAATTACCGGCCTATCTCTAATCTCTCTTTCTTGTCAAAACTCATTGAAAAAGTCGTCCTCAACCAGCTGAACTCTCACTGTCTGCCAACAATCTCCTCAATCCTTTCCAGTCAGCCTACCGCCAGTGCCATAGCACTGAAACTCCCTACTACACATTCTCAACAATCTCCTCCTTGCAACTGATACTGGCAAAGTCTCTCTCCTCACACTCCTTGATCTGTCTGCAGCCTTTGATACCATTGACCATGGTATTCTCCTTTCTAGACTTCATCATACTTTTGGCATCTCTGACATTGCTCTCTCCTGGTTCACTTCATATCTATCAAACAGAAAACAAACTGTTCTCATCAATGGCACTTACTCTCAACCTGCATACCTGACCTGTGGTGTTCCACAAGGATATGTCCTTGGCCCTGTTCTTTTCACTCTTTACACCTCCCCCCTGTCCACCATCATCAACTCCCACTCTGTAAAACACCACTTCTATGCTGATGACACCCAACTTCAAGACAGTGACTCACCTGATAATATACAGCGCCTGTTGACTCGCACCACTGAGTGTTACTCGGACATTAAGAACTGGATGACACACAATAGACTTCAGCTTAATGACGACAAGACAGAAGCTATCCTCATTGGCACCCGTCAGAAACTTTCTCAGCTGCCTCCTCTTTCTCTCCCATTATGTAACACATCAGTCCCAATTTCTGATTCAGCTAAAAACCTTGGTGTCTGCATTGACTCTACCCTCTCCATGAACAACTTTGTTTCTCAAACTGCCAGATCTTGCTACTATCATCTCCATCGTATAAGGCTGATCAGGAAGTATCTCTCTGTCGAAACAACTGCAAAACTCGTTCTCTCCTTCATAATGTCTCGCATTGACTATTGCAATTCACTCCTGTCTGGTCTTCCTGCCTCCACCATTCACATCCTACAGCGCATTCAAAACAATGCTGTACACCTTGTACTCAAAAAGAAAAAAGCTGACCACATATCTCCTCTCCTGGCACAACTTCACTGGCTCCCTGTATCAAAGCGCATACAGTACAAACTAGACACCATGTGCTACAAAAGCCTCAATAACGCAGCCCCCGATTACCTGTCAAGCCTACTTGAGATCTATGTTCCCTCACGTACCCTCCGCTCTGCCTCCGATCCTCTGACTTTTCGCTTTCCACGCACTAAGCTCAATACCTATGGTACAGAGCCTTCTCTGTTTCTGGTCCACTCTCCTGGAACAAACTTCCTTCTCAGTCCGTCAGCAACCTACTTTTGTCTCCTTCAAGTCCGCTCTCAAAACTCACCTTTTCTCCTCTGCATAAAATCCTAACCTCACTCAACCCCCCCCCCCCCCCCTCTGCAGCCTGTCTCCGCTCGGAGGGGAATCACATTGTTATAATATATAATTGTATATGATATGCTCTCTATAATTTTCCATTGCTTTTATTCTTGCTTTTATTGCTTTTATTCTTTCTCCCCATTTATAGCCCATGCGTGTGTGTGTGGGGTGTGTGTGTGTGTGTGTGTGTGTGTGTGTGTGTACGTGCGGTGCGTGCGTGTGTGTCTGTTTCAGCGCTTAGATTTGATTTTATCAAGATTTTGCGCTATATATAAATATTGTAATTATTATATATTATATTATTATATCACTTCAAACATACAAAACAAACTGAAAGATAAACACGATTTTTATCAATCGCAGATTTCAATAATGGATTAAAAAAAAAAAGTCTTATTGTGGGGGTGGCGCAGTTGAATATTAATCTACATTCTCAAGTTAACGGTTTTATTTCCTTTCTTTCATTCGTTTGTTTGTTGTGACAGGATGGATAACTGCAGTGCAAGCCTTGCAGTGTGTAGGCCTCATCGGCCTGATTGCGGCCTCGGTGTATGCCGTAATTGTCAACTTTGTCCAACGAGAGCCAAACCTGAACAACAGGTACATGGAAATTCTCGTGTTTGTATCAGGTGAGATGAACCACGCTTTGTTGTTGATGATATTGTTGTCGCGCACGCCAGCATGTGTGTGTTTGTGTGCGTGCGTGCGTGTGTGTGTGTGTGTGTGTGTGTGTGTGTGTGTGTGTGTGTGTGTGTGTGTGTGTGTGTGTGTGTGTGTGTGTGTGTGTGTGTGTGTGGTGTGTGTATGTGTGTGTGTGTGTATGTGTGTGTGTGTGTATGTGTGCGTGTGTGTGTGTGTGTGTGTGTGTGTGTGTGTGTGTGTGTGTGTGTGTGTGTGTGTGTGTGTGTGTGTGTGTGTGTGTGTGTGTGTGTGTGTGATTAGGGCCTAAGTTGTTGTAATGGCCAGATTATATCTTTTATAGGTTTTATCTATATCCAACCCTCTCAGGCATTCGAGTATATTCATCAGATAAAACAATGTCTCTGTAGGCATATTGCTTACAAGTTTTCTTGTAACGTTAGTCCAGTTATTACAAATACAACAAACAATAAAAAAAATTACAAAAAAGCAACAACAAAAGAAAACCCCAACAACAAACAAACAAAAAACCACCACCATCACCACCACCACCACTACCACCACAACAACAACAACAGCAACTACTACTACGTCAACAGAACTGGCCTCTTTCTGCGTCGGTTTTTACTGGCGATGTTTTGTGAGTAAGGTGGTGCCAATGGCCTTGTGGTAAAGGCAACCATCTGATAAGCAAGAAAGTTTATGTTTGATTCATGGTTGCCAGGAATGTTCTCCCTCCCCCCTATCCCAACTATCTGACATGAATGGTACTCTTAAGTCTTAGTCTTTCGAAAGAAACGGTATGAGTGATGCAGTAAAACATGCTCGTATTTCCAAATATAGAAAATGTGGTTTGTATTATGCAGTCAACGCAAATGTATCTGATTGTTTTGCTAAAATCTATTTCTAAGTGAATTGAGAGAGAGAGAGACAGAGAGAGAGAGAGAGAGAAGACAGACAGACAGACAGACAGACAGAGAGAGGAACGTTTGTACGTGTGCATGCGTGAGTGCATGAGGTAGTGTTGTGCCAATGTTTGTGTGTGTATGTGTGTGTGCGCGCGCGTGTGTGCGTGTTTGTGCTGTGTGTGTGCGTTTGTGTGTGTGTGTGTGTGTATGTGTGTGTGTGTGTGTGTGTGTGTGTGTGTGTGTGTGTGTGTGTGTGTGTGTGTGTGTGTGTGTTGTGTGTGTGTGTGGTGTGTGTGTAGGCACGAGACAGTGTTTTCTTACCACCACTATTTCATCAACGGGCTGTACACAGGTATCCTGGCCTTCATCGGGTCCATCATCTACGTGTCACAGAGTAGCGGCAACGATGACTTGATCATGGCTGACAAGGACAACTTTCCCTGGGAATTGATCATGTTCCAGAAACGCCAGAAAAATGTAGCCCAAAATGACCTGTCCTGGGGTTTGGCCTCAACCTAGCCGGCTGTCTGATAGCCATGCTGTCTGCCGTGGTCTTTTGTGCCTACAGTCATCTGGTCCCTCGTCAACAGGCACCTCCACCATCTACTGTGCCTGTCTCCTTTTCTGCGGGAGGACCCTCTGTTTGAACATACTTAGCCAGGTGTGCATAATGTGCTCAGCCAGGTCTGTACAATGTGTTTGGCATGCCTCTTGAGAACAATTTGTAAACTATAATGTAACTTTACTGTCTGTTTGCTTGTATTTTTTTTCTCTTCTTTTCTTTTTTGAAGGATTATCGCACCTAGGCAGTTTCATTTGCGCTCACATTTTTTTCTGTCTCATTTTCTACGACACCGTATGGCCACTGGAGCTGGGACGATTTTTAAAATAATGATGAAGGATGATGACAATTGTAAATGATTATCATGATGGGATTCCATTTAGGACTGAGACTGCGTGAGAGGGCTGTACCCCACGCTTATTATCATATCCAGGCGTTAATTGGGCCCCAGAGACACTTACACCTTTGCTTCTTGTTTTGTTCCAATGTTCTATATTCTAGCAGAAAACCTCTTCTGCATTCGAGCAGTCGTGTTTAAACGTTTATTCCAGGGGCCTGCAAGAAGGATATGCTTTCAAACTTTCCTTTTTGCTGTTCTTTTAAAGTCTTTTTTTAGTTGGCTACCTGTTGATTTTTTGCCTGAACAGTGGGCAAAGCTTCATAATGTTCTCCTGTCTAACTGGACATTCGTTTGTATGAGACAGCCTCATTCAGCACACTTGCTGGGGTATGCAGCAGGGTGAGATCCACTGATTCAGTTTCAGTTTCACAACACAACGTCTCTGCGCTCCGAATGAATTCCATAGTATGCACTGACGCCACTGGCGCTCTGTGATAGAGAAGATCCAGAATGACCCTGGCACAAGCCTGATACCTGCACATACACCTCATGAGCTGACAATGTCCTGAAATCCTACCCAACGTATGGGTTTTGTATTTTATATTTACAGTATATCAGTCTGTCATTGTAACAATCTCGGTTACATTGTAATGACACTGAGGTTCATTACTGCTGCTCAAGGCAATGTATGCGATTACTTCCCGGAAACAATGCAGAAAAAATGAAGACAGGGTAGACACAAGAAGAGATACGCTTACAACATTTTGAATGGACATAGATGAGCTGTGCCGCAATCTGACCCAAGCACTTGTCAACACCATGAGAATCAGCCTGTACCCTGCTCATGAGTAGCCTACAATGTTCCTACAATCTTGGTGGAGTATGGGACTGCTAAGGCTTTGTAAACAGGGCAGAAAGCGAAAGGTTTTCTTTCTCACGGTTTTCACCTCTGCTCTATTTACAAAGCCTTAGCAGTCCCATACTCCACCAAGATTGTAGGAACATTGTACTAATGAGCAGGGTACAGGCTGATTCTCATGGTGTTGGCAAGTGCTTGAGTCAGATTGCGGCACAGCTCATCCATGTCCATTCAAAATGTTGTAAGCGTATCTCTTCTTGTGTCTACCCTGTCTTCATTTTTTCTGCATTGTTCCCGGGAGGGTGGCCTTGGAAAGCCTGTTTAGTCTTGTTAAAGGTTCTTACCATCTTAACTTCCGTAACGTTACTGTAATGTGCAATCGCTTTTCATAGAAATCACATGCTAGGTGATAGTTGAGCATGCTTCCTCGGTGGCTAGTAAAAAAGATACCAAGAGTTTTTGAAGCATCTCAGCTTGAATGTCTTTCTAGGGTCACAATCATGTCGTAAAATTTATCCAAGCTTCAGAAATGGTGATGGTGTGAAAGCTGGGGAGAGGTATAGAGATAATCTTGTCGGTTCTCATTTTTCCATCACTGTTGTTCCCGGATGTGGCATCATTACGATTTCATTCTTTTTCTCCTGATCATTACTTTTTAATGGTACTTTGTTGAAATGTTCATAAGAGCATGTTATGAATACATACTATTTACAAGAAGGAAAACACTTTTTAAAACGCCTCGCATTCATGTCTCAAAATGTATGTGTGTGAATGTGTGCGTGTATGCACATGCATACATGCAGATGTGTATGCGTACTTAATCATGTACATGCTTTTGTGTCTTTATGTGTGTGTATGTGTATGTGAGTGTGCGCGACCCCCTGACTACGTTAATGATGTGGGACAACAATCATCACCTGGGCTCTTTAACATACATGCTTCTCTGTCTGTCTGTCTGTCTGTTTGCGTGTGTATGTGAGTGTGCGCGACCCCCAGACCATGCTAATGATGTGGGACAATAACCATCACTTGAGTTCTGTACTAATGAACCTATAGCCGTGACACTGAATCATAATTACACCATACCTAAGCTGAATAAAGACATCCCAGTGTATATGTTTACACTAACTATAGTGGCAATTAAAATAGCGATATGGCATCAGATTTCAAGGCAATTACTAACTGCTGGTAACTTAATTACCCATTTCTGAATTCAAGAATGACATTTCATCGTCAGCTGTAAGCGTAGTCATTCACTTCCTTAGAATGTCTGTAATTAAAGCTTAGTGTACAGAACCATTGCAGAACTGACCTGGTCACCGCTGCAATAATTACAGCCTTTTAAGCGTTCAACCCATCCGTAATTATGTGTGACGAACGTTTGCGTGTTATACTGCCTTTAAACACTCAAAACGTTAAGCTGTGAGGGTATCATCAGACCTAAAGGAAATATTAAAAGCCAAGTACTGTTAGGGGTTTGTTCAAGAAAGATTCATCCCACATGGACGATTCCATGATCGGCCTATCCAAATCTGCCAGTAATTATCCTGCAAACTTCTTAACATTCAGCCTACGTAAAATTCTATGCACTGGCAAGTCTTAAAGTAGGGGAAGGAGACAAAGGGAAGTCTGAAATACCAAGTTTAACCTCCAGAATGAGCATTAAGATGGTAGGCAAAAGGCAGGTCTTATGTTGCAGGCTGGGACTGAACTCCAGACATCATATCTTAAGTTCACGCAATTCATACAGCCATACTTTCAGACACAAGAAGTCATTGATAAAGAAGATTAGGTAAACACAGGCAACATTTGTAGGCCATTTTAGGAGAAAAGGGCAATTAGAGCACCTGGTCAAAACAGGAAAGCTGGAGGGAAAAAGAACACCAGGTACCCAGGAGAGAATATTGAACGGACTTGCAGGGTGGCTGAGGACAGAGAGGGTGGAAGATGTACTGGCAGCAACAAGGGATAGATGCATATGGAGTGCCATGATCGCCAACGCCATGCGGCAGGGCACATGATGATGATGATGATACTCTCTGTGTTAGGTCAAACTAATATCTGAATAGTAGGTAGCAATTAGTGATTCGGAGTTCAGATACTAAAAGATTTAATTAACCACTGACATAATGAAGACCATTCAGTTAAAACAAACAAACTAACCATGATGACCACACAACAATATAACAGTCTCCTTACACTAATGCTGTTATATACTACTTTGATATGTTGACTGCTATGATGATTAAGCAATCGACATAATAAACAACACTCAATCAAAAGACAAACAAACAACATAGTTGACAAACAAAAGGATAAAGACCAAGTTGATCAAGTCATACTGATAATGCTCTGTTGCTGATGCCATAAAAGGTGACTGTGAACTGCAAAGTGAAGCACGCATATTAAAATTCGTGTGTTGCTGACTTGAGTAATGTGCAAAAGGAATCAAATTCAAACCGCAGTTGGATCATAGAATAAAATTAATAGGAAGGTGGGAGGTGAGAGAGGGGAACAAGAGTTGGAGGACGGTGCTCTAGTTGTTTATGAAGTGTGGGAAAGACAGATATCTATGTATGTGTGTGAGAGAGAGAGAGAAAGAGAGAGAGAGAGAGAAGGAGCAAGAGAGAGAGAGAGAAGGGGCGAGAGAGAGAAGGAGAGAGAGAGAGAGAGAGAATGAAAGAGCGAAAGAGAGAGAGACAGAGAGGAGAGAGAGAGAGAGAGAGAGAAGAGAGACAGAGAGAGAGAGAGAGAGAGATTTGATGGACCCAATTTAACAGCTGCTTAGAAGAAGAGAGAGAGAGAGAGAAGAGAGAGAGAGAGAGAGAGAGAGAGAGAGAGAGAGAGAGAGAGAGAGAGAGAGAGAGAGAGAGAGAGAGAGAGAGGATTTCATGGATCCAATGTAACAGCTGCTCACCAGTATTTCAAGACTGAGTCATATTCGTTCCAGCAGGGACATTTGTAACTGCATGATTATCTGCTTATCTGACATCTGACTAAATTTGATAAAAGAAATCTAAGCATCAAGTGCCATGGAATCATTGTGCACATGTTAGCTCAGAGAATAAGAGCTACCGTGTAACAGTGGAAGAAAATTTGCAGTATATACGCGCCACACACACACACACACATACACACACACACAATACACACACACTCATCCTCATACCCACCCACCCTAAAAAATACCCTCCTTACCACATACACATACACATATGTGTGTGCGCACACACACACACACACACATCCTCATACCCATACACCCTCAAAAATACCCACCTAACCACATACACATCCACACACACATATGTATGTGCACGCGCGCGCACAGCACACACACACACTTACACTACATCTTTACACACAGTTACAACAATCAAAAATTGTACATTAATCACTCAACACGACAGATCAGAAACAATGACTGACATTTATTTTTCAACGAGACTGCATAGCATGACTGGTGATGCTGTTGACCAGTACCTGCATCTATATAAAAAAGTATGCACTGTGTGGTATACAAAGCAAACAAATTTCAGGCAGCAGGTACTAGTATATGTGACATTAATTAAACATCATGCACACAATCAAACACACATGCCAAAACATAAGTACATAATCAAATAACAAAGTGAAATAGAAATAGAAAACATACATAAAAAAAAAAACTGTATCAAGTCATAAAAGTATTTTCTGACAAGATATAATAATATCAATCTTTAAATATTATTAACTACAGGAAATAAAATGATTAGATGAAATCTTAAAATCGTTCATAGCTGGACATTTTAAATGAGCTATACACATTTTCATAAAGACAATAATAATTATTATAATATCTGAGAAAATACATACATAAAGAACCAACCATCTATTTGAAGATATAGGTTACTGTTGCTTAACCTTTCTTCACTAAAAAATGGAAAACTGTGTATAAATAATAAACAATAGCAAAACCTTTATAATCCAAAGGGATCCTACAATAATGAGTGTCATTTTGGCATCAAAAACAATACTCTGTCACACAAAGTCCCCATCTAATGAAAAAATAGGGGGTGAAAGGAAAAGCAATGCATTTTCAGCTACAGTAGCTAGTTATGCACTTGATTTTACACTGTTAAATATACCACAGCATACACAGAACGCGAGATAATACAAGATAGCACCAATGCGTATAACCATAACATGTATCACATCCACATAATCTGCAGGCATACACAATCTTCGTTTTCGTTTCAAACGTAACGTGTCATAATCTTGAAGAAATGTCTATACACATAGCATATACATAAATAGATAATACAAAATTAATATTCAACAGGAAACATGAGATTCTGTGAGTCTGGCAAGATCTTGTTCAATATTTTTCCTGCAAGCATGTTTATCATTAATTTTTGAAGACTTTTGCATCAAACGACATGAGTTATTATGTTATTATTTTCATTGTATCTCTAAGAACTGCACCATGGATTCATGACATATTTGAATCAGGCAGAGGAAAGCCTTTAAGTTTAAGTTCTTGGACCAAAATCATGTGACATTCAATGCCTAGAACAATTATACTTAATCATGCATGCATGGACCATGTACTGCATAGCATGGAATAACAGCATTCTATATCATTGTGGTTTGACATCATCATCTTCAATAACAATAACAAATCATAAAGAAATTAGCTGACATTTTTCATGTTCAGCTACAGATCCTAACAGAATGAAGTAGCATCTGTCTGCGCACACTGATTTTATTTTGTGCACGTTTTATTATGCAGGGCCTGCGTTTGATTACCCTTCAATCCTCTGTCTCATTCTGATGTTTGACCTCTTACCATTCACTACTAACTTCATTAAATTAATGGGCTTCATTGACAATCACACTGCAGGTTATCATGCAACAAGGAAAAATAAGTAATAATTCTATATGTCTATAAAGGTGCTTTACCTGGGCGATGTGATAGGAGGGTGGGGTGGGCTAGTACAACATTCATAAAGATGTACACCCGTTCATTGTTTTCTCAGTTCAAGTTATCATTTAAACCCTCTTCAGTAAAAGCCACACAGTGCAAAAATATATACTATAGAAAATATTTTGAAGTCAGTCAACAATTGCCACTGGAAAATGTTCTTCCATCCAAGTGAAAAAGATTCATGGAAAGAATTTAAACAAATCATAAACTCGCTTGCAACAAAAATGCATGCAAATGTGAAAACACTCTATTTACTAGCAGAGTTATGCTTTCATTGATGGCCTGAAAGCTATAGCTATTGCTAATGGACAGTCAACTCAATAACATTCTAATGGCAATGAATATTCTTTCATGCATGAAAATATATTTAATCATTGACAATTTGTTTTAATCCCCATGAAATCAATGTAGCTTTTATTTTTTTCAGTTGGCACTTATCAATATGTGCTGAGGTGGATTGGATGGAATGGTAATGTGCAGCTTGAGATATTTTGATTTATTCAAATCTCACTCACATTTGCAGTCTTTCATGAGACTGGTCAGTTTCAGCAATTGTACAATTTCATATTTCTAAAGCTTGCGTTACCTATGAAGTTTTCCTTTGCTACAATAAATTCTAAGTGTGTTTCCTTAAACCTCAGGTGGCTTTATAGTTTCAAAGTCCATTTATACAGAAACAAAAAGTTGAAACTTGTGAAGACAAATCATTTCCACTTAAAGTAACTGCAAATCAGAATCTTCTGGCAAAACCGACCTGAGAGGTAAACAAATGAATTAACATTCATAATTGTACAGACTCAACACTTTTTCATGCAAGAGAGAGAAAAAAAAAACACCCAAAACAAGCGGAACCAGAAAAACAACATTGCAAAGATCTGCACCTTGCCACACAATGAAGATAAATGCAATTAAATTTTTATTGCCAAACACCTACACCTTTTATTCACAATACATACAAATGCTGAGAAAAGTATCTGTTAATCTGGATCTTGACTGACATTTCCACGCTTCATCATGAGATAAATTTCTCCAACTGTTGATGAAACAGTCATTTCATTTGAAGATTTTCAACGCATGATGAAACATGTCATACTACTTATGGATTTGTGACCGTTGAAGAAATGAGTCACATAAGTGGTAGACTTGAGACTATTCATGACACAAACCATTTCACTAATGAAATTGCATCGGTTGATGGAGCATATCATTTCCTGCTGAATTTTTACACAAAGAGACCTAGCTGCTGACTTGACGCCGGACTTTTGTACGGACAACTTGCAACATGATCAGCTTGCGTGCTCCCAGCTTGTCACCCAGAGCAACAATAGTGGACTTGTCACGTGACATGGTTACATGGAAGATGTCAACACCAGCATTGAAGCTGCAGATCTCTGAGCCATTCTTCAGTCTCCACAGGCGGATGGTTTTGTCACGTGATCCAGACACGATGATTTCATTGTCAGGGGAAATGGCACAGCACCAGACCTAGTGAAAATAAAGGATATTTTAAAAATACTGTTTTCTACATCTATTTTTCACATTCTATAATATTTGCTGACACAATAAAAACACAACAGAGATGGATAAGTTTTAAACATGTTAGAAAAATACTATTTTAAAGTAAGAAAAAATTCAATACTAAAATGACTATATAGGACAAAATAAGTCTAGAATTACATGAACAAAAGCAGAGTGAAGAACATGAATGCCCTCTGCAGCTAGACAAACAATGACATAGATGAAGGAGGGACATGAAGTCTGTATTCAACAGAACTGGTGCATTATCATGAATAGAACTGTCCAGCTGTAGAAAGCTGCATATCAATTATAATTTAGTGCTAAAAGTTGATTGCAAGATATCATATATTATATGCATGTCTATCACCCTCTTTCATACTGAACAATATCATTGAATATGACAGCATCCACCTGGTATTTGTTGATTGCATTTAGTATTTCACAAGTATTACTAATAGTAGGATAAGAATACTAGGATAATGAAATGATCAAACAGAAGATGACAGTCAAACAAATAGAATCTATTGTCTGTCTAGTTTTATCTCGTTAATTACAACCTTATTTCCTGTTCATATTTTCAGGTTAAGAATCTTACATCTTTTTCCTAGGCAAAACAGAAGACACCATAAACACAAACCTCATCAGCATGGCCATTGAGAGTGTTGATGTGCCTCTCAGTCTCCACATCCCACAGTTTCAGAGTTCCATCAGCAGAAGCAGACACCAAGTACTTGCCATCCTCTGATCTAGCCACTGCTTTAACTTCACGAGAGTGTGCATGCCGTCCAGAGCCTGACAGGAGTTGGCGACTAGGCTGGCCAGTGCGCATGCTCCAAATGACCAAATCCCCATTGCGCAGGCCTGTTACTGCCTCATCACGCGGTAGGACTGCGGTGCATTCTGGGATGGCATCCAGACGGAGGACAGAGGGGTCAGAGACAGTGTATGAGGTCAAGGTCATGTCGAAGACCACAAACTCGGCATAGTTATCAAAGCTGTTGGTGAACCCAGCGATAACATAACGGTCATTCTGCAAGAGAAAAGGGAAACGATTGATATGCTATCCACAAGTCTTTGTTAATTTAAGTTTGATCTTTTCATTTCTGCTGTACTGTTTTGCCACACAACAGTTGAATGGTTACTTACCAAAAGTTTGACCCAGGCTGTTTAACATTCCAAATCTTATTTCAATATACTGACTACCATCAGTGGAAAGACAAATATGTCTTGACAAACACATCAAAAACAATATGAATACTTGAGTATAAAAATACCAAAAACGAGATTTAAAGGTGAAGAAAATTACAGTTATCTCACTTGCATGTGCACACAGCCATTATTACCATCATAAACTATTTATTGACAGATTAATATTATTGTTGTAAGGACGAACACACAAGCACACACACACACACACACACACACACACACACACACATGTGCGCGCGTAGCACACACATCTTTCACCTTCCTCGCTCCGCCCACCTCTGCATCCCAAGTGTCTCTACTAAATAAAAGTAATACAAAAAAAAAAAAAAAAAAAATCCAGAAATGTTTACCTGTGAGAGAGCCAAGAAATGAACATAGTCGTTGTTGCCAACAGGGGCATCATAACGCATGTGTTTAATGGGCTGGTTGCCCAACAGGTCCCACACCACCACGTTGGTGCCTCCACCAAACTTGTCAGACCTGTCATAACAAACAGGTTTTTACACACACTAAGTGCATGTATGTCAACTGTCCTTGTTCACTAACCCTTTTGCTCCCTCACTCTTTCTCTCAGCATCCTGTAGAAAAGTTATGGGAAAGCCATTACATTTTCATTATAGCCTTTTCATTTTCATCCTTGCCACAAGCTTCTCTCGAGGTTAGCATTTCATGCCCCTCTCTCCCCTCCCTTGATGTCTACCTTCCCAATCTACAATAAAGCAGGTACCTGTTTACAGCTGGAGTGATGTACTCAAGCCAGGGTATCAATCAATCTCCATTCATCTGGCAACCACAATGGGTGGTGCTTAACCTCAGTGTTCAGGAGCAAGCGCTTCCCTGTCTCATCTCCTCCCCCCCCCCCCCCCAGCAATCCTGAGTCTATTAACCATTAAAATATATGGCTGTCCCATATACTGAAGATGACAGTGGGGTCGGGGTGGAGGTAAGGTGGATTAGATTTTACAATGAGGTAAATGCATCTAAGAATTAATAAGTGTTTAGAGTCTAAGAAAAAGTTCGAAAACTGTTCATTAATTTCTCATCTTTAATTTCTCTCTGTCCCCCTTTCTCTTTGTTCTCTCCCACCTCTCTTTTTGTTTGTCTCTCCCCCTCTGTCTTTTTGTCTCTTCTCTCTAAGCTGTCCATAGCTCTGTGTGAAGAGACAATCATATATTTTCATCATTCTACTGCCCCCCAGTCCTCTCGTCCAATCTCTCTTTCACTGCTGGTGCATATTATACATTACAACTAAATAGGCCTACACTTCAACTTCTAATCAATCAACCAACCAATAACCAGTCAACCCTCCTTTTGTCTAATCTGGCCAATACCAGTTTGTCAACAAACCAATGAACTAATCAATCGAGTAATCAACTGACTGAGCAGGTAACCAACTTACTAACTAACCAATCAATTCTTTGTCTGATCTGACAAAAACCATTCTGTCACTCTACAAACTGACCAATCAAAGACCAACCAAGCAAGAAATAAATCATCAAACTAACCAACCAACTCTATGCCTAACATGACAAAACCTACTTTGTCTACCGAACACAAACTGTCCAGCCAATCAGCCAACAGTCTACAGACACCAATCAACCAACCAACTAACCCACCACCTTCAACCAATTTCAACAAACCCCAACCAACTAATATACCAGACAACCAACTCCAACCAACAAACCACCCACCCATCCGCTTAAAACCTTCCCAACATCAACCATTCAATCAACCAATCACAATGATCCATCAATCATTCAATACCAACCAACAGCTAAAACAAAGGAACCCTTGTCTAACCTGGCAAATACCACTTTGTCGTTGTCGCTCATCAATGCCAGAGCTGAGCAAACCTCCACATCCGACATCTCTAGTGCCCTGCCTGTTGTGAAGTCCCAGATCTGAAAAATATTGAACATCACCACAGTCATTTTCAAGGGAAGCATTGTATACTGAAGCTACCCTGAGTTATGCTACTGCATATTTGATGGTGTAGCAGCCCTGAAATTGGCAAGTATTTCACTTGCTGTGGCAAGGAAAAAAAAATTTGATGAGTGAAAATAAAAATTTCTTTGCCAAAGGCAAGTAGACCTATACCATCATGATTTGAATCTGTCCACATATCATAATTAAGCTTATGCCATTTCATGAATTTCCTGTTCCAGTCACCCAGCTTTACGTGATTACTGATAAACAGCAGCCTTGCACTTCCTATCATAAAACCACATATGTGTCTGCTATGTTTAAAGCCCTCAAAAACCACAGCCTTGCGTCAGGAGCTTCCACTGGAAGAAAAGCAATCACTAGGGAGTTAATGAACCTTTTTTCCCAAATGGAAGAAGGAGTTTACATGACTTAATCAGTTGCTGACAATGTACAGTCAAAACTAATGATATGTACAATCTGTGTGAGACAAGTTGGACTTTGTGACTGGTTCAATCATTTAAAAAAAAAAAGTAACACTGGTATTCCATTGCAAAAGTATAAAGCATGTGGCTAGACAGTCTGGACCTGATTCATGAAGATGAAAATTTATGAAATGAACAGATTGCACCAGAGCCTCAGGCTGAGAGACTGTCTTGTGTTATATTTTGTTTCGTTATTTTTTGTCTTTATTACAGCTCATTTCGGTTTTCTTTTATGCTGTATTTCTTTATTCACTGGAATATACAATCTGAAGAAATGCAATGCTGTCCTTGTTTTCCCCCATACCAATCAATTAATCTATGCAAATAAGATCTGGTATCAGCATACACTTACATCATAAAGAGATATGCCTCTTTAATTATCGGGATTATTAATGTTAGTTTTCTTATAGAGATGAAGAACAACAGACTCAGTCCAATTCTCAATAAAGATTCCTCTATCAAAACTGAGTTGAAAAGTGTTACCAGAAAGTCAGTTTTACAAGCATTTTTCAGCAGATATGTACTGCTGCAGATTGTATGGCACCATATACAGTTCTCTGCCGAATCTGAAGACACAATATTTTCGGTCTGTCAAAATTAATGGTCAGTTACAAGAAATTCCACTACACATCCTCCACTAAGCTGTGAGAGAGGAGAGAGAGAGAGAGAAGAGAGAAGAAAGAGAAGAGAAGAGAGAGAGAGAGAGAGAGAGAGAGAGAAGAGAGAGAGACAGACAGACAGAAAGAAAGAAAAAAAAAAGAGGGAGAGAGAGAAGAAGAGGGGAGAGACACACACACAACACAGAACAACACAGACAGAGAGAAAGAGAGATAAGAGACAGACAAGAGACAAAGGGGGGGGGGGGAGGAGGCACAGACAGACAGAGACAGAGACACAGAGATAGACAGGGATGGAAAAACAAAAAGAACGAGGAGGAGAGAGAGAGAGAGATGAGAGAGAGATGACGAGAGAGAGAAGAGAGAGAGAGAGAGAGAAGAGAGAGAGAGAGAGAGACAGAGACAGAGACAGAGAGAGACAGAGAGACAGACATAGAGACAGACAGAAAGAAAGAGAGAGACAAAGAGAGAGAGAGAGATAGAGACAGAGAGAGAGAGAGACAGAGAAAGAGAGAGAATAACACAACCACAAGCTTATATGTCTGCTGATGCTCACTACAATACATAATGAAAATAACACAATACAAAACAGACAAAAGGAAATGTAAAACCAAATAAGAAAACAAGAAACGAAGAAATAAAACTCTACAATGGAAGACAAAGGGAAAGAGAGAAAGATGGGGAGTAGGTTGACAGACAGACATCTATACATCCATCCAGACAGACAGTAATACACAGTGGCAGGAACACACAAACACACACACACAAATCAGTAACCTGTAGCATGTAGTTGTGGACCCCCTTTGGTACAGAGAACTGGTTGGCCTCCAGGTCAGCATTGATGGCCCCTACCAATAGACGGTCATTGCAAGCCAGGTGAAGGTTGGTGGATCCCACTGTCTCCCCTTGCATGATTCGCAACAATTCTCCACTCTGTGAAATACACACGTAACAAATCATTAACATTTCGTTGCACTGACTGTGAATTATCCATTGATATAATGCTTACAAAGCCATCTAGAGCTATATGAATACCACTGTCTCCACTTCTGTGATTTGCAGGTTTCTGCTCCGTGCCATTTTTATATGTTTTATTGACAGCTGACTGCAATTTTTATAGATTTCCTTGATAAGGTGGTCACAAATTAATATGAAGTTGCATACTGCAATTGTAATCAAAAGTAAGACATGCAGCAGATGCCTTTTACTTGAGCAGCCTTGAATGTAGTTACTTTCTCTGGCAAGTAATGCTTAAAACATTAAAAGGAAAATTCTAAAATGGAGCCCCTGAATGTTAGGAAATGAGCAATTTATGTATTGTATTTTTGTAGAAAAACATGTATATCTTAACATAAATATAGATGCCGTTTTCTTCCTTAAATCAATGTTTATTGTTCAATTGTTCCGCATTCGGAAATTGTTAAAAATAATGAAATAACTCACAGAAATTTTAAGATCACATTTAGAATACTGGTATTCTAATCTTTCATTTGAACCACAACACACTTTTAATTATCAGGTATAAAGTATGTATCAAACCAAGTTCAGGCCAAATCATGGCTCAGCAAGTGCTAAAATAATCCCCCATTAATTGGAAATGTAAACTCACAGTCTGACCTAAATACACAATTTCATTTATATATATATTTCTTTTGTGAATAGACTTGAAATTGTAATAAATTGTTGCCAAGTAGTAAAGTATTAGAAGAGATTTTGGCACTTGACACTGTAGTCAAGCTGCATGTGCCCAGATCAAAACAGCTTGTGCTTTCTATTGCCTGTCTATTGATCAATTTCTGCACAGAATGAACAGTTTGCCACTGACAATATGCTTGCAGAAACTCTGTGTTATCAGCAACTTACTCACTAGTTTGATATTTTTCATGAATTAATAGTAAGTAGTTAAATATCTAAAAATAGGTTAGAATCCCTTTCAGCAAGGTTTATTCATTGACTTAAACTGCTCATAGTTTTATCTGAATGAATACGAGATGCAAAATGATGTAAACTACAATAATCTGTCTGCTCTGCAGATTTTTTTGACTGTAATAAGTTCATATTTGTTATATGGATTGCAGGATAAACACCACTGAGCTTACATGAATAAAACACAAACCTGGCCCTTTAGGGTTTCCAGAGTCAATTCTCATGCAGGCCTCTGGTCTGGCCGTCAGTGGTTGGAGTGAAATAAAGGAAGACAAACAACACATTCTGTGACTTTACCAAGACTTGTCAGCGGACCACTGCTGCCAACCTCAAGATGTTCCCTGCACCTGGTGTCAAGGCCAAGGCAAAGCTATTCATTCAGAACTGTGACTGACTGATTGTGCTAAGAGGCAATTCCACATGACACCTCATGAAGACGTAGAAACTATGATCATGATTAACTGACTGATTGTGCCGTGCAATTATCCAGAATCACTTCAATGATACAGGAACAGTCTGTGTCATGGCATATGGTACTTGAAGACCTACATCAAATGGTTCGTGCACAAACTTTTTCTTGTTTCTTAAGGAAACCAAACATGTCTTTTTACAAATGGTCATATAAATGTTTTTCTAGAAATCCAGAGTAACTGTCTGAGTTCAGGCACATTTTTGTAATGATGTTGAAGTGCTATTTGAGTGTGTCATTTTCGAACATATACATGTAGACAACTTGGGCAAGGGTCACATACCTAACAGACTGAGTGTACCCTAGCTCTCTTTTTTCAATATCCTTGTGTGTTTGAGTGAGTATGAGTGTGTTTATGAGACAAAGTTACAACTTGGGTCAAGGGTCACATGCCTAACAGGATGAGCCTACCCTTGCTCATGTGCACGTGTGTGTGAGTGTGTGTATGTGTGTGTTGTGTGTGTGTGTGTGTGTGTGTGTGTGTGTGTGTGTGTGTGTGTGTGTGTGTGTGTGTGTGTTTGCATGTACACATGCGCACTGATTATGCATCTGTAAATAATTCTATTCATGAATATTATTTAGCTCTTCTTTTCACCATGGTTCCTAGTGCTTGTGTTACTATGGTTCCTGTTGCTTATTTTCATTTCACGCTTTTTCAATGTCTGTTTTTGCTTGATTGAAAGTTTGGTACCATTCTGTGCCTGTAAAATGGAAGAAGCATGAAAGTTTGAAGCATGAAAGTTTGGTAATATTCTGTACCTGTAAAATGGAAGAAGCATGAAAGTTTGGTAATATTTTGTACTGTAAAATGGAAGAAGCATGAAAATTTGGAAATATTCTGTACCTGTAAAATGGAAGAAGCATGAAAGTTTGGGTGATATTCTGTACCTGTAAAATGGAAGAATAATGAAAGTTTGGTAATATTCTGTACCTGTAAAATGGAAGAAGCATGAAAGTTTGGTACTATTCAGTACCTGTAAAATGGAACAAGCATGCTTTTGACATGCACATAAGTGAAATTATTAAACAGACCTGCATATCCCAGACTTGAGGGGGACCCAGACTGGACCCTGTCACCACACTGTGTCCATCATTGGTCATCAGACAACAATCCACCCTTACTTCTTCTCCAAGGGCACCTGGAGGCACTCCAATATTCTGGGATCCGGCATATCCCAGCATCTGTTGCTGGCCTGATACTGTGCGTACCTGGTAGAAAAAAATGTTGAGAAACAATGAGTGACTGAGTGAGTGAATGAGAGAGACAGACAGAGAGACTGCGTGCGTTTGTGTGTGTGTGTTAGTGTTAGTGTTAGTGTTTAGTGTTAGTGTTGTGTGTGTGGTGTGTGTGTGTGTGTGTGTGTGTTGTGTGTGTTGTGTGTGTGTGTGTGTGTGTGTGTGTGTGTGTGTGTGTGTGTGTGTGTGTGACCAGTGCAGTCTACCATGACAGCAACATAGGAGAATGGTTCCGAACCACAGTTGGAGTACGCCAAGGATGCCTGCTCTCCCCCACTCTCTTTAACATCTTCTTAGAGAGAATAATGGCTGACACACTTGAAGACCACGAGGGAATAGTCAGCATCGGAGGTAGAACAATCACAAACCTGCGTTTTGCTGATGACATTGACGGACTAGCTGGGCAAGAGCAAGAGCTAGTCAGCTTGATAAAACATCTTGATGAGGCCTCCACAGCATATGGCATGCAGATCAGTGCAGAGAAAACCCAGTTGATGACAAATAATACCAATGGCATCAGCACTGACATTACCATAGACAACAAGAAACTTGAGACCGTCCATAGATTTAAGTATCTGGGAGCTATAGTATCAGATGAAGGATCAAAGCCTGAAGTACTTTCCAGGATTGCTCAGACCACAGCTGCAATGACCAAGTTAAAAGTCATCTGGAATGACAAGAATATCGCTATCGGCTCCAAGATCAGACTGATGCTTCCCTGGTCATGTCAATATTTTTGTATGCATGCGAAACATGGACCATAACAGCAGACATTGAAAGAAGGATACAGGCAATGGAGATGAGATGCTTCCGCAAACTCCTTGGTATCTCGTACAAAGATCATATAACCAATACGGAAGTGAAAACCTGAATCGAAAACGCCATCGGGCCGTATGAAGACCTCCTGACTTCAGTGAAAAGACGCAAACTGAGGTGTTACGGGCACGTCACACGATCATCTGGACAGGCCAAGACCGTCTTGCAGGGAACAGTTCAGGGAGGGAGACGAAGAGGCAGACAGAGAAAAAAATGGGAAGACAATATCAGAGAGTGGACTGGCCTTGAATGGAACATCATTCTGCGGAAAGCTGAGGACCGTGAAGAGTGGAGGAAGTTGGTTGCAAAATCTTCAGTGGTGCCCCAACGGTCAACCAGACTACGGGACTGATGATGATGATGATGAATGTCTCTCTGTGTGTGTGTGTGTGTGTGTGTGTGTGTGTGTGTGTGTGTGTGTGTGTGTGTGTGTGTGTGTGTGTGTGTGTGTGTGTGTGTGTGTGTGTGTGTGTGTGTGTGTGTGGTGTGTGTGTGTGTCTGTGTGTGTGTGTGTGTGTGTGTATGTGTGTGTGTGTGAGTGTCCATGTGCATGTGTGTGTATGCATGAACTTGCATGTATGTGTGCACACACTTGCATGCGTATGTGTGTGCATATATACGTGCATGAGTATATGATTGAGTTCACTTGTGTGTGTATACAAGCAGTGTGTACAAAAATATGTGTATCCATGTTTCCTTTTTTAAATAGATTATATTCTTTATGGCTCTCTTTCTCATCCATCTATTCTACATCACTGTTATCTCAAATCTTTCAGCCCTCCTCAAACTCCCTTCTCAGTCTCATTTCTTTATTACCATGGAAAGTATGCACTGAAAACATAAAGGCATGTATCAAAAACACTCATATATGAACAAGTGTAAATCTTTGTAATGGATAATGGTTGTAAAAGCCATTAACAACTGCTAACGTCAGTTCATGACTTTTGCATAAAGATGTTTTTATATCATTGTCATAGATAATAAAAAAGCACCAAATTACTGTGATTCCAAACTGAAGACATTTCATTTTCAATAAAGATGATTTCAATAACTCTGATTTCATGAGCTGGATGCATTTTAGTTTTACTGAAATTGACTTTAATGATGATGACTTCACAATGTGAAGATGCTTTCATTTCAGTAAAGATGAATTTAACGATTCATATTTCATAAGCTACTTCTTTTAAGTCAAAGCTAAGTGATGCCTAAGATAGTAAGTATATCCATCTACAGCACATTCAAGTTGGTTCACATGTGTGTTTGCATGTTGTCCTGGAAGAAAATTGATACATTCCAGGGACTTTTTTCCTGCCCCATCTGCTGTACTGCTTCCATGGTGTTAATCTTATGAGGCTCATACTGGTTCTTCAACACACCATCCAACCCAAGTTCATTCAGACAACATCCCAGTGCTAAAACCATGAAAGCCAACAATGTCAAGCCGCTGTTGAGCTACCCACCAAAGAGGTGTCTGTGGCTGGGCCACTTTGGTGGAGTTTAACAGTACCCAGTACCTCTTCTGATCCAATTTACTAAGGATACAACTTACTAAGCCTCCTACTAATGACAGTATGGCACATTTGTGGAGTCAGACCAAGCGAGCGATCCTCTGGTATGGAGCTATCACCATATCCTTCAAACGACAGCCTCCATGAACCACTGATACTAAAGACCCAACCTGAATTTCCCTCAGGTACAAAACTGATATAAGAAACTGAGGTCACCACAGATCAAGGCATAAAGGGCTACAGAATCTATGACAAGTTTTGCAGTGCTACAGTGACTGATGATGTCATAATTCAGGATAATGGGGATGATGATCATGATGCTATGGAGCTTCATCTAGGATTGAGACTGTAATCTATGCCTTGCCGTAGGCTATGATTGTAGCAAGTAAGGCAAGTAGTATATGCCTTTAATTGAGTGACCTTGATTACAGTTGTTTCCCCTGGTTCAGTTATTCTTAAAGTATTAGAAGGAGATTGTAAAATTCAAGTCCCTAAAAGCTAGGAAATGAGAAATGTATGCACTGCATATTTGCAAAAAAATATGTATTTCTTATTGTAAATGTCTTTTAGCTGAAGTTTCTCTCGTTTTCGCTATATCGATAATTTTGTTGTTTGATCATTCGGCACTGTTCAAATTCCTGACCAGTGAGCTGTGATGGTAATCAGAAATTTGTAAAATAATTCATGGAAACTTTAAGATCATGATTACAATATTGGCATTCTAATCTTTCATCTGAACCACATTACACATTTAATTAATAGGTATTGAGATTGTATCAAAGAAAGTTCAGACCAAGTCACAGCATGGCTAACTGCCAAAATGACTGCCATTTGTCAGGAAAGAACGTAGAATCAAATTCTTACTGCTCAAAGTCCAACTTGAAATACACAATTTTATTTATGTTCTTACTCCTTTTGTAAATGAAACTGATATTGCAATAAATTGTTGGCAAATAGTAAAGTATTACAAAAGATTTTGGCACTTGACAGCGGTCAAACTGCGCGTGCCCAGATTTAAGATCATATGTGTTTTCTATTGCCTGTTCACTGATCGATTTCTGCACAGAATGGTTGATTTACTGATTAAAAATATGTTCACATAGATTTCTAAATTATCGTTCATTTGCTCATTTGTTTGATATTTTTCATGGATTAATAATAAATATGTAAAAATATGGCTAGATTCTCTTTCAGCAAGGTTTATTCACTGTCTTAAATTGCTTTAAATTTTGAGCTAAGTGAATATTATACAAAAAGATGTAGCTCACTACAACCTGTGTGCTAAGCAGATTTTTCTAATGTATAACATATTTGTTATATGGACCACAAGATAACCGTCACTGAGCTTGCACAAAGAAACACAAATCTGGCCCCTCAGGGGTTCCAGAGAGTCGATTCACCTGCAGACTCACAGTGTTGTCATTGCAGTTTACTTGTGGAATATACATGCAGGTGAGCATGAATGCTGTGTGCCTTTTTCCTCTAGTCTGGTCGTGAGCAGTTGGAATGGAATAAAGAGAAAAATACTAGCTGTCTTTCTTGGGTCTTCATTGTCAGGCTGCCTTACCACCAACGCTATTCTGTCTTCTGCCTTCTGTTCTTGGCGCCACCCCATCACATGTTTCTTTTCATACTATATCCAGGCATCAATAAGGCCTGAGACACAGAAACCTACAGTCTTGGGATGATGCTTATACTTATTAAGGACGTTTTTTTTTTCACTTACCGTCTTAACCGAGTAGTTATAACTGGATTGCATCGTAGAAGATGAAAATCCTCCTCCTCCTCCTCCTCCACCCATTGTTCCAGATGAGTATCCTCCTCCTGCTCCTCCCATAGAGCCTCCTCCTGCTCCTCCCATAGAGCCTCCTCCTGCTGTCAATGTGTTGCTCTGGTAGTTGGAGACACCTGAAACACACACACACACACACACACACACACACACACACACACACACACACCACACACACACACACACACACACACACACACACTTGAGAAATACAAACCTCTGAAATTTAACAAACATAAATGCATATGTGAGACCATCCCATTTGATCCACAATCTGTATGCTGTTTAATCAATGCCAGCTCCCAGTCTAGAAGGAGAAAGTAGAAATTACTGCTATCTATCTTGTGTACTATACAAAGTATTCAAATCACAAAAGAGCAAAAAATTTGATTGTAGTAAATGGCTTTCAGTTTTTTTGAGTCAGTTAAGACAAAAAAATGAGAAAATGATCTTTTTACTGGAGAGAAGGAATTCAAGGAGCTAATTATACATGACCTTAACTTAATCATTAGCCAGACAGAACATATGGACAATTAGACATGCACAGACCCTAACTACCACCACCATAAGCACGCACACACCATGCACACATTACTCTTACCAGTAGCCATATCATAGTCTGCTGTACCGCTACCGCCACCCATGCCACCAGCCTCGTAGTTGTAAGAGCTCATCCCTCCCCCCCATCCACGGCACTTCCGCTGGCTGATCTCACATGACTTGCCTCCCGGTAGCCGCTGGAGTAGCCTCCCGCTGAGCTGGCAGAGGCTGTGGAACCAAGATGAGCCCGAACTGGCTTAGGGGTACCGATTGACGTACCTATAGGTAGGGCATGCGGCATGTTCGCACGCACATCAAAAACACACACCAGGACAGAACAGCTGTGTTAGCAAGGTAGACAGAGTAGTATTACATGGTAGGAAAACAGTAGAAAGAAGAAGACAGGAAAAGGACTGGATAAGGAATGAAAAAAATAAATAAGAAGAAAAAAATGATAAATCATAAATGAATAAGAAAAAAAAAGACATATTCCAAAATAGCTCTTGAAAAAGGATGGAGAGAGAAGGGAAATGGAAAGATGAAGGTCAAAGAGAACCACAGGAATAATCGGACAGTTTTGAGATGAGGGGATACTGATGTCTCGCTGGGATCTCAGAGCAGTGAAGAAGTTGTCTCTGGACAACAAGATTGAGGATGACTGGGGAGCACACTCTACTGGGGTATCATGAAAGGTGAAGTGAAGATGAGGCAGTGAGATTGGTCAGTTATAAATACGTTTAACATGACATGGCACTGTCAGTTACACTACAAAACTGTGTGAAGTTTACACTGGTTGTGCTGGTCAGTAGCTGAGCAGTCACTAAGTGAATCATGTAAATGTACTTCATATACTAATTTCAACTACATATGTTATACACAACTAATTTATAAATGCTTTGGCAGCCCAAATACAATATTCAGCAGCTTTGCACAATGAGTACAAACCAACCATTTTTAAACACTAGTAAGCGTTTTACAAACACTACACACATTTTAAGTTTGCAGAAATTAGCAGCTACTTTGCACACTACACCATAGCTATGTTTTTATACACCACTACATTACACACATACCAATATACACCAGACAGCAACTGGTTGTGTTTCACTTGCATTGTAGATGTATATCTGAAAAATCTCTAAGGGATATACATGATCCAGTTAGTTAACACATATCCTTGGGTTTTATTCTTAATATGACCATTTGGATTTTTTTTCAGTACTACAGTACTATCATTTAGAATTCTTAAGTGAAAATATCAAAGAATCAGTTTAAAAGCATTCTCCTCTGGAGGCTGGATAAATCATCCCATTTTTGACAAAACTTGGTGCAGGCCAAAACATGAAAGCAAGCAAATGCTATTAGTAAAACATTAGTACCACAACTCTAAATCTCTTCACAAAAGTTAAACAGTAATGGATGTGTTAGTTTAAGTTTTCATGAGACAGAATTTTTGCGCTAAAAATAAATTCCACATAAACTAATGCTAAAAATATCTGATGATGGAAAAGGATCCAAAATGATCATGGCATATGCCTTAAATAATGTCAACTAGTTACATACTGTAAAAAAAAGCTAAGTGGATAACTGGCATGAGCACTGACATACATGCATCTAAAATCAATGATTCATCTCTGAAAATCTTGAACCAGTCATGATTCGACATGAAGATGCCAGTATGAACTGCTCAGAGATTTGAGGCAACATGCAGATCATAAGTAAAAGTAGTTATTAGTCTGTGGCAAAAATGAACAGACAAGTTGAGATGGTGGTTCCCATTCATCCTCTTCTCTACTAACAAAACTATTAGCTAGTCACATCTTCATTGCATAATACACCAATGTATTAGTCATGTACTACACTTACTTGTACACAACAATTAATCTGACAAGCAATGCAAAAGCTATGTTCATTTGATTGACAATCAAACCTATCTATTGTATCTCCGATGCAATACTCTCAGAACATCTATAAGGTAATCTATTCTGAGTGTCTATCAGACAATCTATTTGGTAATCATGAGACAATTTACTATGAATGTTTGCAAGGCAACAACTGAGAGTGTCTAGAGACAATCTACTATGAATGTTTGCAAGGCAACCTACTGAGTGTCTAGAGACAATCTACTATGAATGTTTGTGAGGCAACCTACCGAGTGTCAATGAAGCAATCTGCTTAGAGTGTACAAGAGATACTCTACCAAGAGTGTCCATAAGGCAATGTACTCAAAGCATCTGTGAGACAACCTACTATCAGTGCCATGAAAGCAGAATACTAAGCATAAGTCTGAACTGACTGATACAACTGAAAAGTAATTTGCAAGTCTGACAGTACTAGTAATTAAATTAGAGATGCTAACAGGCATTTATGACTTGATTTGTGTGGTAGAACAGAAGTTTTGGTATTTAAATCATCTTGAAAACATCTATCATTCTTTAACTTAACTTAAACCGCTGCTTCAATTTTCAATGAAACTATGTATTCAAACATTGAAATTAAACTATATGATTGTATTCTATGGTATTATGCAATTTATCAGGGCTGTTAGTGGTAAAATCTGTTTTTCCCTGAAAATTGGCCGGGGTCCAGGGGCCGCCCAGGCCCCGGTGGGGTCCAGGGGCAACGCCCCGGTGGGGGTGCAGGGGGGCAAAGCCCCCCGCCGAAAATTGAAAATATGACATTTTGAAGCCAATCAGAGGGCCTATCCTATCCTGGCAGCAAACTGGGTAATTTTTAGTTCACAAAAAATTAACAAATCAATGGATCAATTTGTGTTTAGAGTAACTTTCTGAAACCACATGACATATATAGCACTTGGTTAAGGATAACTCGTGGCCAACTTCGGTAGGAGTTGTTTCCCTTGAACTAAGACCATCCTTTCGTCTGCTCTGCTCTGCCGTCGATCGCGGTTCTTGGTTTTTTTTGGTTTTTTTTTTTTTTTTTTTTTTTTTTGCTTTTTTTTTTCTTTCGCGGAAGCACTTTGACTTTCCCTGAAATGGGATCACTGTATTCGCGGATTTCCGCGAAATCGCTGAACTCTAACAGCCCTGATTTATAAGGCCTTATATTGTATAACACTGTACTAAATTATATTGCTTTGTGATGCATTGTATTTGTGTCAGAACATATTTTTGTGTGTGACTGGGCTGCTCTTCTTCTATAGGTGCATGCACGCTTGATATATCTTAACATCATCTGTGTTTTGCTAAGACTGCTTTCCAAGTAATGCATAAACAATCTGTCTGTTAATTGAAATGTACCTATTAATGTTAATTCACTGAAATTCAGGTGGCATTTTTGATGCTATGCTTTGTCAGTGCACATGCCTTCAGCACTGCCAATGACATTAAAAAAATGCATGGGAATATTGGCAAAGCTCTGTGCAGGACTCACCATGTCACATTAATGGAATCTTTAATGCCTCCATTTTGAAGCAAATTGTCCTTGGGATATGAAGTAATAGTTTTCTCAAAGAAACCTGATTCACTTACAAGGAATGCTCTATTTTCACTATTCTAAAACCAAAAAAAAAATGAAATTCTTCAAAATGATTTGAAGCAAAAGGTTGAGACAATTTTTCTTCTACTTAAAAAAGTTCTGAATCAGTTTTCCTATCTGTACTCAAAACAAATTCATTCTCATTAAGCCTATTAGAGAATTAGCAGAAGAATTTTTAAGCATCAGTGATTGATTTTCTAAACATGCATTTTTCTATCTCAAGGCAAGTACATTCTTCCCTTTCACCCGGAATAATGCTACACAACAGTGGAAAGAAACTTTTGTTTGTCAGGAATGGTAGCCCATTTACTTCACTGAAAAAGGATTCTGGCTCCAAGAAGTCACATCTTACACTCCAAATCCTTCTTTCTGTAAGTAAAACTGGACTGTTTTTCCTGTGAATGATAGTTTCTTTCAAAGCAGTACCCAACCATGTTAATAGATGCTGTCACATGCAACAATCTATATGTTTCATCTACTTGAGTATGAAGCAATGGGATGCGTAATGTCAGTGAAATGAATGAGCAACGAAATGGGTTGGACCAGGAAGACAAAGATTTATTAACAAAAGGATAGAAGAAAAGGCAAACATAAAAAAATAAATTACAAAATTTTTCAAACAATCCTTTTCCCAATTACATTTTTTTTTCAAAGCTCCATTACAACTATAGTAACTTTACTTTATGCTATAAATCATAACCATCAACTGTCCAGAAAGATTTATGCTTCACTTTCAACAGCAACTCCCCCATACATCCTTTAATCTGTTCAATTTTTGAATAAATCCTTAATATCCAGTGATAAAGTACATAAACAAATAAATGATATAGGATGCAACACTGAAAAACTAAGCTACCTAGATAATAATTCATTAACTGGAAAAATATATATATGGGTTACAACATTGTGATATAACAGAGAAGCAAGACAAGGAGATAAGGAATATTTTGGAAAAATACAATAAGAACAGCAAAAAATAAGTGTTGAACTAACAGAGGAATATACGTGATTTGAAGACATTATCATCCTTGCATTTGGTGTAGTCATGTGAATGATTACATGGATATTTTAGAACCTCAAGAAATAGCTGATGTCACTTGAAAGATAAAGTAACAGGTTAGCAGATATGTGTACTTTTTTTCTTCATTTATCTATGCAGTCATTTTCATTTCCTTATTCATTCATTAGCATATCATTCACTAGGACACCATTAGAAATACAGTTTTTTTCCTTTTTCTTCTGTTCTTCATCTCTCTCTCTCTCTCTCTTGTGTTTTGTTTGTTTTTCTTCTTTTTGGGTTGGGGATGGCGGGAAGGGGTTTGGAGATGAAGAGAAGATAGATGGGAGAGATAAATTCATGAACTCTAGCACTTATAATGCTTCATTTTTCTTTAAGAATTTTAATATTCATTTTTTTCAGTTTAATTGGCATTTGGTACACATTTTGATGTGAATGTGCAGTTTAAAGACATCAAAAGTAAGAATAAAAAGAAAGGAAAACAGAAGGGAGTTGGGTAAAGCACACGGCTTGAAAACTTACAGGCAAACATTATTCATCTGTGTTATATTCTTTAGACAACTGACAAACCTCAACCATTAATTAAAGGAGAAGAGAAAATTCAGAAATATGAACTCATGCTTATTGAAGAAGTGAATGCAGGCTTGAACCAAGTTTCATCGTGCAACCATTGGGTCTGTCTGTCAGTCCACCAGTCTGTCACATTATCTCGATTTGCATGCAGCTGGTTTCATATCATAAGGATTGACATGCAATTTTGCCATCATCCCTCCACAGCTAACTCACCTGTTCATAACTCTTTCACCTTGAATATTCTGATACTGAGTTTTCCAATTAGATTGGTGGGATGTAGTCCTTGTAGACATAAATACATGGCACCAAAATATTCATGCCCATTCTCAATGATATAAATATAAGATAAAGTCAAGAACAATGAAAAAGGTTCAACTTTTAAACACACTGGGATCCCTGTATACATTAAAGCAATCTAAACAATAATTTAAAAAACCTTAGCAGTCATATGTAAACATTGCGCAGGCAACAGAGTTGTTTACACTGAACATTTATCGGTGTAACATTATGAAAAAGTTGAATTATTTTGCTTGCAGTTGCAAAGGAACACTTTACTGGTACAATACGTGCATTATTAATCACGAGGATCAAATACTTTTCCAAGAGATCATTTTACAGAGTATATCAGTATGAAGAATGTCTTTTGGGGAGTCAAAGTGCATGTTATATCTATTCTTACCTGAAATTTTAACACGGTCGAAATTTACATCAAACATAAGTTAAATTTTACAAGACATTTAAAAAAAGTTCCTTATTGCAATCCATTTATTTCATGTTATATTCCTTGTTGTTTAACCACTGAATCAGACAGACTAAATCTAATCATCTACACACAGAAGAAATTGCGTGATATCATTTATAACAAGCAGTTACTCAAAATTGTGTCATGTCATTTCTATGGATATTACATTACTCAGTTTTGAACTATACTCCTAAGATGTTTGTAATACTCAGTTGTTTCGCCTAACGGATTTTTAAATAGTTTATATGGCATAATGAATAGGGCTAAACAAAAGATTTTAAAATTGTGCATATGGCTCAATGAACAGTTGGTTTATGGCTGCAATATGATCTTATCCGGACAAAAATAAAAAAAGGAACATTAAAAATTTTGCTGGAGTCAAAAATTAGAACAAAAATCTTGCAGAACTGTGAATGAGGTTTGGCAGTCTTTCTGTAAAGTGTTTAGTTTCAGGCGCAAGGATGTTCATGAGACCAGTGTCTCAGTACCTATGGTTTCTCTCTTCTCTGTTCCTTATCTCACTGCCTTGCCTCACCAAGGTGGGATTTCCCTGGAGATGCCCCACTTCACCTTTGTTGGAGAATGTGCCAGTAGCACGCAGAGTGGCTGTATCATACGCCTCACCTCCACCACCACCTGCACCACCACCACCGGCTGAAGACTGGGACATGTAGAAGTTGCTGAAGGAGCTGCCACCCGCCATTCCTCCACTGCCTGCTCCAGCACCACCTGCACCTGCACTAGTTATGGCACCACCTGTAGAGAGTTAATTGAGTAAGTGTCATGTTTGGGTGATAACATTTTGTTACACTGGACTTTGCTGATAACTGTGAAGTTATATTTTTGTCACAGTTTATGTTCAAAAAAGAGGTCCAAATTATGTTATGGAATTATGCAGTCATCTGAAACATTAGAATGAGAAAATGTTGAGAAGTATTCTCATGATATGACCAGAATAAATTATGCATTCTGTTTTAATGTAAAGAAAAATATTAATATTGAACATTATCTAATGTGCACTGATAAGTATTTCCTTTTATCTATGTTTTCTTTAATTTAAAGACACAATTATGATCCCTTTTCATGATAAGCTATTCATATTGCACACTGGTTAAGACCTGTTCACAAACAACCAAAAATTCTTTTCTTAGCATCAGAAAAGTTTTGTTGCTTGCTCCAACACATGTGAAGAGTGGGGCTGTCTTATCTGATACAGATGTATGTGTCCAAGATGTACAGGATCACAATGTCCAGAGCATATTCTTCAGTGTGTTCTCTCTTTACTTGTTTCTATTTTTCAATTCAGACTACTAATGCATCAATATTGCTTCTATTTAGAAACAACAGTTCAAGACATCTGTTACTTCATGTGACTGTGGAAGTATGTTTTATCATTCTAGAAATTTCTTGATGCTAAGATACTAAACACAAATGTTCATGTTCATGAGACCATGCAAAAAATAAAGACTACCTACTACCTGATGGAAAAGACTACCTGATGGCTATTTTCCATGTTACCTTAAGAACTATTACACTGATTTCATCAAAATCTTGACAAAGTAGATTTTTAGAACATAAAATGTACACCTCTTTTATGCTTTCAGGTGCAAATGGTTTTGACTGATTTAAAAAAAAAGCCTTTTGCAAAAAAGGAAGTCTTGGCACATTGAGCAAAATGAATATATGTTATGAAAATGTATGCAGTTTTAAAAAGCATTGCTTTTCATATTTTTTTCTGAGCCGATAAATCTGTAATTCATCCATAGGGACAGTAAGACACAAGTTGTTCGTAGAGAGATATTTTGTTCTCTCAAGCATCGGAAGAATGATGCTATGGAAGACTAATACCTATAGGTTGCAAACTTACTCATACATATTCATGTAACCCATGAGTAAATGCCTCTAACATAACAGAATTTATCAGTGATGCTGGGAGAGGGTAAATAGTGCATCTGCACTTCTTATTGAGAAGGAGCAGTCAACAATTTAGTGTTCATTGTTTCAGGATCAATCTTTACCAAATTTGGTCAAAAGTGTGGACCACTGAGGAGCCACAATGAGTGATATGAAGTAATCTCCCCCAACCCCCCAATTTTTTTTCTAAAAGTGGAAGATTAAAGAAACCAAACAAAATGAAACCAAAGCAATCAAGCGAAACTTTTACCTGCTCCTCCCACACCACCACCGGCAGCAATCACAGCACCCTTGTTGCTCGCTGAGGCCACACCGGCCCTGGGAGAGGAGATGGCCATTGGTGCTGCTGTTGGTGGCTTCAGACATGTGCACCAGCCTGGCTTGCATCTGCACATCAAACATTCCCTGTAATGTTAGTATGAACAATGTTTCTGGACATTGCCACAAAACCAATGAAGAAAATGTTCATCTTAATATCAACCATAAGTGGTCTCATGTAGAGGCTAAAAATTTGTTTCAACACCAAGCAGAGGACCTTGAGATAAGAGATTTGTTCATTATTTCCTGTGATAATTGAGAAGTGACTAAATAGGGAAAAAAAGGCCAGGATGCTAGGCCAAAGGAAACCAGTACCAAGGTCAGTTTTAGTACAGCATTAACATTGCAGGAAAACAGAACATCAAACTTCATCAGATGACATTTCAAATCTTAGCACTGAAAATAAAGCTTCAAGAAAAAAAAAAAAAAGAAAAAAAAAAAGGGAAGTCTAAGAAATTATGAAAAGTGGTCGAAGTAAAGCTTGTCCTATGACCCTCAGATCATAAGAGAATGACATTGCAGAGATCCCAACTTTTCTCCAGGCCAGTGTTACCAGAGCAAGACCCATCTCCTCTCCTTTGCTGCTTTACATTCTCAAACCTTGGGCAGGGTCAGATACCCGTTCACAGCGGGGTGGACTGGATTTACATGCACAAGGTAATTGCGTCTTGTCGGGTGAGATCAGCATCCCCTTCAACCCAAACATACTCAAACTCTCTGTTTTTCTCTTGTGAGCCTCAACAGCTCAGATGATTGAGCCTTGGACCCACACGCCAATGCTTGTGTGTTTGAATCTGGGGTATGCTACATTAAACAGGTTTTCTTACTGCTCACCTTAATAAACTTTTGTTCTGATAGTGTCAGCACAAGATTAGGTAAGTCCCTTTCACCCACTCCCTGATATGGTATCCCTTTTATTCATGTCACTTGAGATGGGTGCTGGTATAAAACTGAATCAAAAACATATCTGCATACACACAAACAACTATCCACACACATACATTTGATTATTTTAAAGAAAGATGTACACAAAACTGACTTATGAAAGTTGTATAGAAAACTGAAATACCATCATATCAGTACATTAGTAAAGATATACTATCACAAAGATGATACATGGCGAAGATAGACAGGCAGAAATAATGACACAATACAGCCACAGAATGAGGCACACATCAAGCGACAATTTGAAATGACACTGACCTGTAGAAAGCCCACATCAAGCTACTGGCCAGGGCCATGAGACCCAGGATGGTGCCCACTACAGCTCCAGCACGAGGTCCTGTGGCAGGCAGGGCAGGTGGAGCAGCCACAAGTGCTGAGAGGGCAGGACCCCCTGCCACACCAGGGCCAGGAACCAGAACAGCAGTCCCTCCGTCCCCACCAGGGTATATCACAGTATTTATGCCACCAGCTCCTGGCACCCACCCAGCCCCACCGCCTCCCACACCTGAAGGTATGGCAGGTGGAACGATAAGTGGGGGAATTGGAGTGACAGTAGGGATAAGGCTAGGAGATGGACTTGGGATGACGTGTGTATCCCCACTGAAACAGAAGGAACACTTCAGAATGAAAACTGCTTCCTGGCCCTGCCATGAAGAATGAAACAGAAATCTTTCAGATGTTTACAGAATCATAGCAACAAACATCGCCTTGAAAAAAAAAGGGATGATAACTGTAGTTTTTGTAAGAGGGAAAGTGAAAATATCCATAATCTTTTCTGGAAATGAGGTACTGTCAAGCATTTTTGGTCAACTCTTGAATGATATTCACTGAAAAAATATCAACATGTTTATAATTTGATACTGACTGAAGAGATGATCCCATCTGGTAACTGTTCAGGAATAAAACCAAATGAGATCATTGATTTCTTGATTTTATGTAGATGATTATATCTCTATACAACTGAAAACTTTGTTCCTATATTCAATACATGTTCACATTAAATTGGTATGTGACACAAAATGGACCCCCCCCCCCCCCAAAAAAAAAAAAAAAAAAAAAAAAAGAATATATGAGCATATCTCAGTATGTGGATACCACATCCATGACAAAATGGTTTCATTACATGCCTTTTAACTCATAACAATTACTGAACTAACGTTTCATGTGTGCATGTACTTTTTCCCCCTATTCTTTTTGTTGTTGTTGTTGTCCACTACAGACTGCATACTTACTTTTGTGTTCAATAATAGATGGTATAGATAATACAGACAACTTCAGCTCAAAGTTTAAGGTACATCCTATGTTAATGCTAGATTTATATTATTTCAGATATTTATCTTCTATAATATACTGTGCTCAATTAAAAAGAAAAAACAGTTGCTTCCTGACTTTGCAACTAAAAACAACAAAGACATTTTTTTGCATGCATGGCATCAATCAATGGTTCTGGAAAATGACAGATTTCTTTGCAGGCGAAACAGTTCTAAATAGTTATCTTCTTCTGTATTCATGGCCGGAACACAGCTTCTTTAATATGAAACTAGAAAATGATCTGACAGGATTCCATTCACCTTTTGTCACATTGAAATTTTTCCACATGAAATACTGACCACTCTCGCTAAGGAGAGCATATAATCATAGTATGGTACACATTTTTTTCCCTTCTGTTTTCCTGTATGTGTGAATATTTGTTTACCTATAGAACTTTGTCAGTGACAAGTATTTTGTTGTCATGGGATCTTTAACGTGTGTTAATTGCAAACTACATACAGGACTTTGGTTTATGGTCTCTCTGAAAGACTGGCACCCATATCACCACTCGAGGTCTAGTGAAGAAGGAAGAAAAATCTGTGTCCGATCAGGAATCAAACCCAAGTCTCTCACATCCTTGGTGGACATTTTTATCCACTAGGCTGTGCACTCTATCCAAGATTATTTTGAAATACAAGATAAGCTGGCATGAATTTTCGTGTCTCTGTTGAAAAAGCAGCAATGAAGTATTTGTCTAAGTACTGGGCTATCTCAATAATCATACTTTGGTATGTAGCATGGATTTTGTACAACGCAAACAATTTTAATATATTTTTGTTGCAAAGTTCGATGAAAGAATTCTTTTTTCAATTCTTGAAAACAAAAATAAAAGACAAATCACAGAAACTATAAATAGCAACACTTAAAGAAAACTTTCTCTAACATTAATATACAAAATTCCTCTGTGTTAAAAAATAATAACATGTATTTAATTGATAAAACAAAACAAGTACAACATTTCAGCCAGTCAGCCTTTATCAAATGAACAAAGAAGACAACAAAGATATAAGATCACAAAAATTAGGACAGAATGATGGGTAGTAAGTATATTTCCCCTTTTTCTTTTGCAAACAGCTCCAAAAGTATGATCAGAGTATGACCCAGTGTGTATGCATCATCACTTGATCTAATGTCAGCAGCCAGCTGAAGTCTTTTCTGAAATTAATCAGTTAAGAAAAAGTTAAAAAATTATAATACAACATTTCCAATGTTTATCACTGAAACCAAACAATTTCTTTTACCTTCCATGCACCAGACTGAAAGGCCTGGGAGCCACCACCACGTCTCCCCTGTAGAGAGTATTCACATTTGCCATAGCTTCAGGGAACACATGTAGACCATTTATGTGCAGACCTGGTAGACAAGAGAAAAAAGCAAGCTGGGCATTGTTTGTTTGTCATTGTTTACACTCAATAAGCACATGTTGATTGTTAGGGCAAGACAATAGGCTTGTTGATTCAAGACAATAAGCTTGGATTATTTATACAGAAAAAATGGTCAGAAGATAAAACTTGACAGTATCCTTGGGTGAACTAGAGTTGTACTTTTTTTTCCAAGAAGTGGCTGCTTTCTATCAGTGGTGTTAGATGTATAATTAAAACTAAAAAAAAATTTGTTTGCTTTGCATGGATTTTTTTTATTCACATAAGTGTTTGTCAACAGTTTAATACTTTTTTTAAGTTAAAAAAAATTAAGATGTACAGCAGTTTAATGGAGAAAAGGACATACACTAATAATGCACAAACTGTAGTCACTTTCTCAATACCAGTGTTTTTTATTGTGATGGTGTGGTGGTAAGGATGAAGGTGAAGACAGGAGGCAGAAGAGCAGAAGAGCACAGATGGTAATGCAGCCTGGCAAGGAAGACCTGTGGAAGGCAGAGCTGGTGTTTCTCTCTTTATTCTGACCCAAATGTTCAAGACCAGACCAAAGGAGAAAGGCAGGTGAAACGACTCTTTGGGCCCCTTAGAGGCCAGATTTGTGTTTCTTCATGCAAGCTCAGCGGTGTTTATCTTACGGTCCATATAACAAATATCATCATATTATATATCACAAAAATCTATGCAGCACACAGATTGTTGTGGTCTACATCATTTTACATAATATTCACTTAGGTCGAAACTATGAGTGATTTAAGTCAATGTTTACACTTTGCTGAAAGGGGTTTTAGCCGTATTTTTACGTATTTAATCAGTTAATATTAATCCATGAAAATATCAAATAAATGGGTAAATAGATGATAACCAAGAAGTTTAATGTGGACATATTTTGAATAGGTAAATCAACCTCTCGGTGCAGAAACTGATCGATGAACAGGCGAATGAAAACACAACTGATCCTCATTTTGGATATGCGCAGTTTGACCACAATACGGAATGCCAGAATCTCTTCTAATACCTTACTGCTTAGCAATATTTTATTGCAGTATCAGTTCTGTTTATAAAAGGAGCAAAAATGTAAATGTAATTATGTATTCTAAGTCAGATTTTAAACATTAATAATTAGATTCAACATCCCGGCAAGATGGCAGTCATTTTGGCAGTTTGCCATGACACTATCCTGCCATGAAAATATCCTGCCATGAAACTATCCTGCTATTATCCTGTAATGGCATTAGCTTGTCATGACCTTGTCTTGGTATGACACTATTCTGACATTACACTATCTTGCAACTATGATATCCTGCCATGACACCATCTTGTCATGACACTATCCTGCCATGGCACTATCCTGTCATGATGCTATCATGCCATGACACCATCTTGTCATGACACTATCCTGCCATGGCACTATCATGCCATGACACTATCTTGCCATGATATTATCCTACCATGACACTATTCTGCCATGACACAAGACTGCCAGCCAGGAGTGTTTGTTCTACATCACACTCACCTCCAATGATGCCAGCAAAGCCATTCCGGATTTCCCCAGAGTTCACATTATAACCACCTCCAATGTAGATCTTGTTCATGCGGTCAAATAATCCATGAGCCGCTGCAGAGAGAGAGAGAGAAAAAAAAAGGTAAGAAATGTTAAATATACAATTGGTAACTAAAATTTAAATCATGGTAAACTACTATCATTATTACATTTATTGTAATTAGCATCATCATCATCATCATCATCATCACCACCACCACCACCACCACCACTACTAGTACTACTGCTGCTGCTACTGCTGCTGCTGCTACTACTACTGCTACTACTACTACTACTACTACTACTACTGTATGATGATGATGATCATCATCATCATGGTCATCATCATCACTATCATTTAAACTGCGATGAATTATTACTTACATTATTATATCAAGTATGATGGAAGACCTATTAGTACAACTGCACCTTATACAAGGTCAGAGAAAAGGAGGCACAGGCAGTCTTCTTGTTTTGTTTTTGTTTTTTTTGTTCTCGTTGTATTGTTCTGACTTCTGCACAGCTTCAGTGGAGTTAATTCACACCGCTGATTCTGGCTCAACAACACACCACCTAATCCAGGTTCATTTAGTTGAAGTCCCAGTGCCAAATGTCTGGAAGCCCTGGGGTCATAAAAAAATGGGGTAGTAAAGACTTCAGCTTTTCCTTGGGCCATCATCATCATCATCAGGTGCCTTGCCACATGGCATTGGCGATCATGGCCTTCCATCTGTTTCTATCCCTTGTTGCCTCAAGCACCTCTTCCTTGGGCCAGCATTATTAAAACAGTGCTCATATCCTCTTTGTCACTGCTTTACTTTCCCAGTCTAGCCAATGGGCTATACACATTCACTGTCCCCCTTTCTGAAGCTGACCAGATCATCAACAAACAGTACAAACTAAACCATTTCCTAGACACCACCATACTTGAATAACTGTTTTGTTAACTCACAAGAATGGGTAACAGTGACACCAGGCATATCATCAACGTAAAGCCTAGCCTCAGTAGGTGTACGGACGAAGCGAACAATGTGGTATATCTTGCCATCGTTCACTTTGTGGTCTAGCTGTGCCAGAGAGTGTCTGCCTCCAGCTCCATCTGTGTCGTAGTGTACCACTATGTTGCCGTCCACCTATGATGATCAAGGAAGATAATGGTGATAAGGATAAACAAAGAAGATGAATACTGCTGATGCAGATATAAGTAGAGAGATATTGACACACTCGGACAAACAGACAGGTAACCTACAAGATGATAATGATAAAATAGATAAAAATCTGTCTGTCTGTTTGCCTGTCACCACACACACACACACACACACACACACACACACACACACACACACACACACACACACACACACACACACACACACACACACACACACAAAAACACACACAACACACATACTCACACACACACACAGGCAATGCACATTTATGCTTAGCTGCTTGTGTGTTCAAATACACATGTGTGTGTTTGTGTTTGTGAAGGGATGAGAAAATAAGAGTGTCACTATGAAAATCTCCCTAAGTGCAATGATTATTTGAATTAAAAAAAAAGTGTCACAAATGGAACAGAAATTTTCTCATTTAATCAGGAAAGACTGTGACAAACTGAAACAATCAGAAAAGATAATGATAAACTGAACCACGCAGGATAGGCTGTGATAGTATGAACCATTAAAAAAAAAATTGCAACAATTTCAGCTAACTGATGTTGACTACAACCCAGCTTGACTGCATAGGTCTTAGAATAGTGACTACTTCGACATGTCAAGAAAGATTGTGACTCAGCTCTGACACAGCAACAAGTCTTCTAATCTTAGATTGTTTTATTAAAAATTAATGTTCAGTTTTGTTGTGTTCTTGCTTTTACCCTTTCTAAATGCTAGAAGTTGCTCTAATTCAGGTTAACATTACATTCACCACACTGTCAATCAAGAATATTTATCAAAGTTCAAATATTCCCCTTTCATTCAATTTCAGGTACAAAATGTATGCTTAAACCTTCATATAAGTCTACAACATCAGTTCTTTATGTACTACTCAAATTCAACAGTCTTTGATAAACCCAGAAAAGACTACATGACGGATGATTTCTAAACTGGTCATCATATATACACTACACTATCAATTCATTCAAACTGCCTTTCAAATAAGAGTAAAATTAGACTGTGAATATATCAGACCACATAATCAGATCATTTATTACTCACCAATCTGAACTCAATGTAGTCATTGATGAGCTCAGAAAAGACTCTGAGAAGAACAGCATTGTCCTGTTCGGTCATCACACCAAAGGCTATCTCATCACGAGATGTGGTGGGTTGTTGAAGGAAATTGTAGATCAGAAGTCCTGGCCTGGAAAAGTTCTGATACAGGAAGCCAATGGGCTCTGCAAGATATATGCACAGAAAGGTTTGGCTAACAATATGTCAGGTTGAGATTTGGACATTGAGAAATTTTTATAATGTAATCTGACCATATGCAAAATCTCAGTGCTTTACATCTTTTTTTTGCTTTAGATACAGACATACAAACTATTACAATAGTGGGTATGAGTCTCTATCTCAAAAATAAATACATAGATACATTAACCAAAACCCCAAACAAACCCTCTTCTCCTTTTCCCTCCCTTTCTCCAAGGTTATGCTTAAGATACAGAAAGTGTGACAGAACAAACTATGCTTTTCAGGTATGACTCTCTCACAAACACATTCAGAAGCATTTCTCCATTAAAAAGTACAAAAAATGTGTAGAATATTCACCGTTCTCACACACGGTACCACTGTGAGCTGTCATATCACAATTGCACCTGAAGCCACCATCTCCACTGTCAAGGCATGTGCCGAAGTTTCTGCACTTGTCCACTGTACACACACTTGGGATGTCAGCTGAATGAAATAAAAAAGACACAAGGATATTCCAGGTAGTAATAAGCCTTGACAGTCACTAAAGTTCTTACAAAATAGGGGCATATCTACTTTGTAACTGTTTCAACTTCAGTATATGTGAAAGGTGAGGAAAACACACACACACGCACACACACATGTGCACACACACATGTGCACACACACACACACACACACACACACACACACACACACACACACACACACACACACAAACACACACACACACACACACACACACACACACACACACACACACACACACACAAAGACAGACAAATATAAGCTTGCAAATCAATAATGAATGAAAGAGCAAAAAGATCACCAAAAGAAAGAAACAAATAAATAAATGAACGAATATTTTAAGAAATAATAATTTATCACAATTTTGAGATATCTCCAAGACTTAAACATCACTTTAGACTGTACAATGTTAAATAAAGAAAAGGAGTATATGAAAATAGTAACTTCATTATTCAACACACCCACTCATATGCATACCCAACTTAAGCAACATAAATGAAAATTTTTACAGGACAAAGTTAAATAAATATCAATTTTAAGCATACAACCTACCAATCACAACAGAAAAGGTACTAACGTCTGCAAGAATCAAAGATGGTGATTCCCTGCTGGTTGGCAAACTTGCGAAGGTCTGGCACCTGCCCACTGAGGTCCATGGAAGCCAGACAACCTCGGAATCCAGTCCTTGACAAAACCCCATTCTTGATGTAGTCCTTTTGAAGCATCTCTTCTGGTGCCCCTCCTGCAGATAGTTTGTAACAAATAGTTTCAGTTAGATTCCAGTGATATTCACAATTAGGTTGGAAAAAAATGGAAAAGAACTGAAAAGAAAACAAAAAGAAAACGAAAGTAAAATTAAGTGAACCTATGGTCACAACCAACCAATCAACCGACCAACCAGCCAACTAATCAACTGACCAGGCAACACCACATGAAGTCCTTTAGTCTTAACCCAATCATACGAACAGTCAGGCCTTAGTGATCCCACTAGCCTCAGTTGCTTTCTTTCTTTCTTTTTTTTTTTTTGGGGGGGGGGGGGGATGGTGTGTCTCACTCCTCTTCCTCACTGCATTACATGTACTTCCCTTAATTCTGAACAGGGTCAGATATCCCCATTCACAGTTTAGTAAACTTGAAGACCATATGCAAAAGAGTACAAACCAGATCCAAAGCCATGCCACATACCATGTACCATCCAATAACATACCATATACACTGAGTAAACCAATCAACCAGTACCATTCAACAGCATACCATGTACCATCCAATAAATAAATAAAACAACCAACCAACTGATCAACCACCCTATTGACAGACCATGTAGTAACCAATCAGCCACACAATGAACCAAAACATGCATAAGAACTAAGGTCAATTAATCAATTAAAATCAAACAAAAGGAAAGAAAGTGCAGTGCTGGGTCTTCTCTGGTGGACAGCCACCTGGTGGCTTGACATCTCTAGCTACCATGGTTTCCTGGCACTGGACTTAGAACAAAGTTGGGGTTGACAAGCAAAATGAAATTATTAAAAAATGGTACCTTCCCCCCCCCCCCCCCCCCCAACTTGGGGTTGTGGTGTATTAGGAAGCTGGAATAAGTGGTGTGGGATCAGCTGCACCGAGACACAGAACAGTTGGGACAGAAAAAGAGAAAAGGAAGTAAAGAACAAACAGAAAAAGAAAGGACAGACAGATAAACAGACAGAAGGAAAAACAAAAGGTAAGAAAACACAAGAAAGGAAACAAGAAAGAAAGAAGAAGAAAGGTAAGATTGAAAACAAACAACAAACAAACAAACAAAAACCCCAGCAACAACCTACAAATACTCAAGACAAACTCCAATCACAATAACACCATCAATCAGCCACCACCACCACATGATTCACCATCGTCAGGAACATCATCAGATCATAACTAGCCACAAAGCAATGAACATATCCAAATAAATGACACGTTGCAAACCAGATTCATTAAAACAAATAAACATACAACACCCACCAATATATAAAGGCCCCTGAAGATCCAGTCCATCATGACCAGCATATGACACAGACGATGTCACACCATCCACAGTCAGCAAGAACTGCCGCTGGTCACCAGTGGTTCGACGAATGGTTACAGCATGCCATTTACCATCATTCACCACCTGTTCAGTTGTGGCACGCAGTGGTCTGCCAGTGCCAGTGTTAAACTGGATGTACAGCTTGCCCTCAAAGAGTTCCACTACCAGATAGTCTTGGTTTTGGCCACTGCTGAAGAGCAGGATTCCATTGGGCTCCTGCACATAATGCATCAAAGATTTAGTGAAGTCAATTTGTTAGTGCTGGTTGGATGACAGTTGTATTATTCTAATCTTTTGTTTAAGCATATTTTGGCTATTTTAAATATCTATACCGATATACTGCAGTTTCTGTTGATGCTAAAAGATTATTGTATTAATGGAATCTTTGTGTTGGTATATAGGATGTCTTCCATGTGTAAGAATGCTAAGGCACACAATAACACACAAACAGTTATATACTTAACATAGTGTACATAAATTCACTCACACACAGACAAATGCACCCCAACCCCACCCTTAAACATGCTCACCGTTGTTCTAAACATGAAATGCAGCACCATAGAGAGAGGTACACGGAGAGGTGACAAAGTGATGTAAGTGCCAAACTCAGGGAAGGTGACAGGATAGTAAATGAGGGGTGGGAGGGACACATAGCTTCCCACACCCAGGCCCTTGTCCCGCATCTTGTCAAGGATGTCAACGTCACCCATGTAAAAGTTTTGCATGTAGCCAATGTAGCGCTGATAGTCCTCTGAAGTGCTGTCTGTGCCACCCAGATAGATGCGGTCCACGTCCATGTAGTAGCCTGACCCCGCTAATGTGGCTGAAAAAAAGATGAAATAATATAAGTAAATGTGTGGCTGAGCATGATCATTTGGTAGTCTCAGTTTCAGTTTCCATTACTGTGCCTGAGGTAAGTTCAGGATGGGGTCTTGGGTATCGATGGTCCATAGGGGCTGCAGTTAGATAGCTGTGGTGCAGTCTCCTCACCAATGGCCTGCTCATTGGTCTGGCTCCGCTGATTAAGTGATTACTGTCATAATCACATATCTATCTATCTATCTATCTACTATCTATCTATCTATCTGTCTGTCTGTCTGTCCATCCGTCCATCTGTCTGTCTGTCTGTCTGTCTATCTATCTATCTAATCTATCTAAGTGTATATCTATATATATATCTATATCTGTCTGTCTGTCTGTCTGTCTATCTATCTATCTAATCTATCTAAGTGTATATCTATATATATATCTATATCTGTCTGTCTGTCTGTCTGTCTATCTATCTATCTCTCTCACTCACTCTCTCTCTCTCTCTCTCTCTTTTATATATATATATATATACATACATATATATATATATATATATATATATATATATATATATATATATACATATATATATATAATATATATATATAGATGAAGCAGCATGTGAAGAAAAAGACAACAAGCTGATGTAAAATTTTCCCAAATTTTCGGCGGTACACCCGCCTTCCTCAAGGGGACTTTAATCTCTGACTACGTTGTGCTAAAACACATAGACTGTAAAAAAGAGAACTATTCACCAAATCTAGAATTCATAAAGAGTTATTCATCAGATAAAAGCGTGCAAAACACTGTCCCAGCCCAAACATTCGCTACTGTTCATGTTTACCCACATGCACGTGCGCACATACCCCAGCTCCCCCCCCCCCCCATTTTTCCATGTGCATCCTAAAACACAAACCGTTTCTGCACACACGCACGCGCACATATATATATGTGTGTGTGTGTGTGTGTGTGTGTGTGTGTGTGTGTGTGTGTGTGTGTGTGTGTGTGTGTGTGTGTGTGTGTGTGTGTGTGTGTGTGTGTGTGTGTGTGTGTGTGTATGTGTGTGTGTGTGTGTGTGTGAGTATTGATACAGTATATGTATATATTGATACAGTATGCAGTGGTGTCTTGATGGCTGATAGGACGCATCTAGTGTGTTGGTCAATGACTGTGTGCTTGCCACTTCTCGCTTTAATGTGCAGTGAGTTTAAATGAGTTTGGAGAACAGCATTATACAAAACTTATTTATTATTATTATCATTAAAGCTATCACATCTACTGGGGCATGGCTGGAAAAAGATGAACTAATATGATTATAATGTGTGATTAAGCAACAACTTGGATGATACAGACCAAAAAATCAATTGTCAGACAAGTAAAGCATCAGCAGCCTTCAAGCAACTGACCAGAATCTGGGCATGAATAAAATTCTTTTTAAAAACCAAGATTCAATTAAACAACTTCAACATCCTTCCATCTTGCCTTATAGCTGCAAATCTTGGTGCTTGAAATCAAGTGAGAAGAAGAAGATTGAAGCCTTTGACTCAAAATGCTTTAGACTTTGGAGCTTGAACTTCTCATGGCTGCAAAATTTGGTTCTTGAAATTAAGTGAGGGGAAAAAAATTGATGCCTTCGACTCAAAATGCTTAAGAAAATTTTTAGAAATCAGCTAGAGTGACTTTTTTAACCAACAACAAAGACAGCGAGCAGTCCAATCTTCAGTTTCTAATGAGATCTGTGAACAGCACTCGAAATGGCTTGGCCATGTGTCGAGATTCCCTCCTACAAGACTTGCCAGGCAAGTGCTGTGGTAGAACTCATGAGGGAAAATAAAAGAGAAACAGGCCCAAGACCAACTGGCAACAAACCATCTAAAAAGACCTCCAGCTAGTAAATAATTACTGGGGTGATGTAAGGGCACTGATTGCTGACCAATCCAAGTGGACAGCATTGTCTTCCTCAAGTGTTGGATGACACAGAAGCAGAACAAAGCAATTCAGAGAGTGAAATGTGGAGATGCTGACTGTTGGACAGTATAACTATTACCTCTATTGGGGCATGGGCTTAAAGTTTCTTCCAATTAGTTTCCTTTTAATCAAAGGCTTATCATTTGATGGTGCTCCCATTATACTCTCCCTAGTATACTTGTTTTCCATCTCCTATCAAGATGAACTACTTTGTTCAGAACTCTAGGAGAAACTATCAAAGACTGTTACATCATGCATAACTTAATGTTTCTTTCTTATCTCATTTTACATTCAAATTGTTTTCATTTTAGTGTTACTATGTCTTTTGCAAAAAATTGTTAAATCACAGCACTCACAGTCACAAGACACAGAAACTGACTGGCAAGAGTTTTTTTTTGTTTTTTTTTCATTTGCTGGCAGCAATACCCACATGCACTTAATCATATGACTGAGTGTCTTGTATGGCCATCGTTTGTCCCGCCATTAAGGTAGTCATATTCTGTTTTCCCGAGGGTATGTATGCTTGGTGTTTTCATGTTTCCATAAGCCACTGAACTCTGACATGGCTTATATGATCGTTAATGAGCATGTTTAACACATGAAGATTCCAGGATTCGCTCCCCTAGAGAACTCGACATTTCTCCTCGGTTTGACCGAAAAATTGAACTGAATGTCTAGTCCTTCGGAAGGAGACAAAAAACGAGTCAGACCCATGTGCTTTCTGGCTGCGCATGCTAATGAAAATAGAGAAGAGCAGGGCATTGCCCGGTTGCCTTGGTAAAAAACATTGGAGAAATAGGTTGATTTCCCAGGTCCCACCCCTTGAAGACCAATTAGCCTTCTTGCCTTTCTGAAGTCTTGGTAAAAATAATAGATACACATGAATATGAATATGAGGGAGAGGGGATGGGTGCCACCCTTATGGTGCTGGCTTCGGGGAAAAGTTGAGATCTCTGCCATCTCACTCCCCACAATCCCAGAGTTATGGCACTATCTAGTTAGGACCTCAGGAACTGGCCAGCTCATGGGTTTATGTGCAGGCTTAAGGCTTGTGCTGTGATCATTCTGGATCTTCTCAATCACATGGCACCTGTGACGTTAGTGCATATGGAGTGCATTCCAGGCGCAGACACATTATCTTGAGATTGAAACTGAAAACTGAAACATGAAGAGAGCTTTCATGTTTCCTTAAGGCATTGAACATTGACATGGTTTACTTGACTGTTAACGTGCATGTTTGTGTATACACATGAAGAGGGCTCAGGGGGTTCACGCACTAGCCAGTCTGCGCACCCATTGACCTGGGAGATCAGAGAAACCTCCACCCTTTATCCACCAGATGGTACCTAACAGGTTTGAACCCAGACCTTTCAATGAAAGACCCAGTCACAGGCAAATGTAAAATTGCATTCACTCATTGCCTCCACTTACTTTTGGCATGAGGATCGTCGTCCACCCACACCTCCATCTCATTACCGCGTCTCTGTATGTACACCGTGTGCCACTGCATATCGTTTAGGTTCTCTCCAGCATGTAGCGTCTGCACCAACATTATTGTCACAGTTATTGTATTGTCATCATCTATAGTGGCAGAAATGTTATCAACATCATCATGGTCATCATCACTGTCATCATAATTATCATCACTGCCAACAACCCTATCACTGTCATCATCATTGGAGTGGAATATATGGCCCAGTGGTTGAAGTATCTGCCTAGGACATGAGAAACCCGGTTCAGATAATAGACTGGACAGGTATTTTCCTCCCTCCTTCATCAGATCTTAAAATGGTGGTTTCTGTGCAAATCTTTAGGTTGAGATGATACACCGAAGTCTTGTGTACAGCAATATTTAGCACATTTAAAAGATCTCATGGCACACAAAGGAGTTGTCTCTGGCAAAATTTTGTGGCAAAATACTTGTATTAAGATCAAAAAGGAAAATGAGAAAGAGAGAGAGAGAGAGAGAGAGAGAGAGAGAGAGAGAGAGAGAGAGAGAGAGAGAGAGAGACAGACAGACAGAACAGACAAACAGAGACAGAGATGCTGCAATGTGTGACATGCTGAACCTGGGGAGATCAACCCTCATTTGTAACAACAACAACAACAACAACAACAACAACAAAATATATAAAAACAATACAATGAATACAATACATACATTGTCCTCAAAACTATTGTCTCCTTCATCATTACTGTCAACATTTTCATCATCTTGTAATGTTCATCATGACTATCATCATCAACAACAGCATGAATAGAAGCAGTATTATCATTGTCGATCTCAGCATCAATACTGTCTTTGTTAACATCACATCAGCCACAACCATCTAATCATACTCATTACAACCATTGTCATGACTTTTCATCTCATCATCCTTGTAATCATCATCTTAATCACTATCACTGTCATAACTGCCATTACTATGGCGGTATTCATACAACTAACAAACAAATAAAAACAAAAAAAACTCAAAAACAACAACAACAAAAAAGAAAACTTCTGACTGCTTTATTCTATGCCCATATCCCTCTTTCTCCCTCTAACCAGCTCTGTTTACAGATCCATGGATTTAAGATCTTGAGTTCAGTCCTAGCCTGCAACATAATCATTAGCCTGTTTGCTTTTCATCTCAAAGTTCCAGTCATTCTGGTAACGTTTTGTGGGTTCCAGTCCCTCCCATCTTCCAATTTCAAGACCTTGCTTTGGTGTTTGTTTTGCACAGGCACAAGGACTCCACCACATGCTTACTGGCAGATTTGGGTGGAACTGCTCAAGTGTGATGAACCTCTCTTGTACAAACTTCAAACTCCCTCTGCACTCCCCTAAAGAGTTCTGCTTCCCTACCTTCCACTCTTATAAACAGAGAGAAGACTCACCCTGAGTTCACCTCCCAAATTGGTCTCCACCTTGATCCTACCATTCTCTAAGGAACACCTGAGGAAGGTGTTGGACCCTCTGGCAAATGTCTCAAACAGGAGACCGTCCTTGAGAGGAGAACGGAAGCGGAGGGAGAGATCATCAGCATGGCTCTGAAGGGTTCTGGAGAAGTCAAGCCTGCCCCATACTGATCCATTGAATAAGGCTGTCCATGCATCTGGAAAAGAAGTAAACTTTATGAGCTTAAAACTTATTTCTATATTGATGTTTATATTGACTGATACACTTGTGAATTCAGCACACAGCTACCTGTGTAAATTTGGTACAATGATACCCATGAGAATAAAAAAATGTTCTGTGTAAGTATAATCATCATATTGCCTCCCCTCTGCTACTACCACAATACATATCTAACATACTCCATAATGATGCTGAATGTATCATTTAAGAAGGACACTTTTTTTAGTTTTTGATAATGATGTTATTTTAGAAAACCTAAAACATAAGTAATAATGACATTCATCAAACAAACAAACAAACAAGCAAACAAACAAACATACAAACAAGCAAGCAAACAAACAAACAAACAAACAAACAAACAAACAAACAATTTTTAATTTTTTGCTGATACCACTAACAGATCATGTAGCAGATGATGTTTTCCCACTCATCCATCCTCACTCAAACTTGAGAGACAACTAAAAATGGAAAAATAATTAAAAAAAACAACAACCCAAGCATCAAAAACATGACCGACCAAAAAATCCCAACCAAACATGAACCAAATAAAGAACTAGTAAAAAAACAAAAACAAAACAAAACAAAAAAAACAAACAACCTCCCCCCCCCCCCCCCCCCCCCCCCAGCTGGAATGAAAGGTCCCTATATCAGATGTAAATTAGAATCCAGCTTTTTAAAAAGAAGCCTTAGCGTATTGTAGGAATATGAAATAATACCCAGCTTTTTTTTTTTTAAAGAAAAGAAGCCCTAGGATATACAGATTTACAAAGTCAACAACAGTTCAAACCACATCTCTGAAAACAAATAAACAAATAATACTCCAGAATCCAAACTTACCCAGATTACACCGCTCTCCCCGGAACCCTGTTCTCGAGCAATCACAGAAGAAGTCGGTCATGGAATTACGGCACTGTCCATGTCGGCAAGGTTGTCTTTGAGCACATTCCTGTGGTATAGCCTGACATCGTCTGACCACACGGCCAAAATGTCGCTGCACGTAATCCTCAAAGTCCACAATGGCACTGTCCACCTAGAGAATTAAGTGGAAGATGTCACTGGGTGATGATTATGATGTGTAGTAGGGGTTAGTGGGGTAGAGAGACTGTGCAAGAGAGCAAGAGAGAAATAGAGAGAGAGAAAGAAAGAAAGAGAGAGAGGGGGAAGAGAGAGAGAAGTGGGAGAGAGAGAGAGAGAGAGAGAGAGAGAGAGAGAGAGAGAGAGAGAGAGAGAGAGAGAGGGGGGGGGGGAGAAGAAGAAGAAGAAGAGGAAGAAAGAAGAACAAGAAAAAGAAAAAGGAGGAGGAAGGAGGAGATAAAGAAGATGGAGAAAAATAACAAGAATTACAAAGCTTCAGATGGGCAGAGAGAGATGTAATGAGTTCACTATTAGTTGAATTTTTTTTATACATGCAAATGGAAACATACGCACACTCTCTTGTTCATCTCTCTCTAACCCTCTCTGATTCACATATACTCAGCACCAATATCATCCCATCACCACACACCTTAAACCTCTGAACATCTGTCAAATGATTACACATGCATATACACTACACACAAGCATGCACACACGCACGCACACACACACACACACACACACACACACACACACACACACACACACACACAACACACACACACACACACACACACACACACACACACCACACACACACACACACACACACACACACACACACGCAAACATCCTCCAACTCACCCGCAGATCACTCAAACATCCCAAGTAGCTCTCCCGAGACCAGACATGCCAGGGCAGCTGATTGTAGTTAGAGTAACCACCAAAGTACAAAGTATCCAGGTTGACAGGCAGGCTCTCTCCACTGGTCAGGTCCAACCTCCCACGAACGCCATCCACACGCAGGTCCACATGGGAGTTGTAGAACCTTAGACCCACCTCATGTTGTTGACCATCAGCCACGATGCGTTGGGAGAACGGGGTGCGAACATCCCGCCGGCCAAAGTTATTGACAAAGTACAGGCGGCCATCCACCAATTCCACTGCTATGTAATGATTTTGAGAATCTTCCGCATACAACAACAGGCCATTCTGTAGAGGGGGAAAATCAAAATGCTTCCAGTATGGGTTTTTGGTTGCTGACATAAATGTTAAAATGTTTTTATTTTACTAAAGCATGCTATGATATTAAGAACATACATGTTCTATAAACAGGCAAGAGTGAGTTATTCAATTACTGCGTTAAAAGTAAACTGAGGTTTTATCTTCCCATACCACAGCAAAAGTGGCGCAGTAAGTCGAGTCATATTATCCCAAAAGTCTGCAAAAGGAGGACATGCATAGTACATTTAACACTGCCTACATGTATTGAACCAGATTCAGAATTTAGATTCCCTTTATGAAGAGGTGTGAATTACACAACATATCAACTTTTAACCTTCAGTGTGCTGGAACCCTATATACACAATTCACTGCGACAATTCAAATGATTTTGAAAACACATAAACAGATAACAGAACAAAAATTGCACATCTGTTTTCAAAGAATATACAATAATGCAACCAAGCTTTTCGTTTCTTCTTCATTTCCTCTGACAGAAGCATAGTTAACTGTATTTTTGTAGGAAAGTGCCAATATTTTTTGTGGAATAAGCCTATACCTACTGACAGCTCAGTGACCCTGTTGAGAGGTTCTTGAAGAAAGTTAGATGAATGAACCAGTGTCAGGAGAATGGTAAAAAGAACGCAATAAACCTTCCGAAGAATTGGAATTTGCTCCAGAGGCATTCATCACTCTTGAACATTTTCAACATTATCTGTGCTGCACTCAAACCTGCCAGCAAATATCTGGCAGATTCCTCCAGCCTATGATACATTGTGGCAAGGTTTTAAACGAAAGAACAGAGACATAGAAAATGGCTATAATGCAACAATAGCAGCAACAACAAAAAACAAAAACTAAAGAAGTAGTGCAATGATACCACACACCCAAACACACTTTACAACATTAGCAAAACCAAAACCACCATCACCACCACCACAAAAAACAAAAAAGACCCCAGATCAACATCTAACCACACATACACACACACGCGGACACAGGCGCGCACGCACACACACATACACACACACACATACATATCAAGCTTATTCCCTCATACCTGATTGATCGTTTTGAAGTTGAAATATATGCTGCTACCAGACCTCATGTTGAAATTCACAAGAGGGAAATAGACTCCTCTTTGCACCACGGTCACAGATGTTGTCCGTGCTGGTGGGGGTCGGGTGGGTGGGGGGCGAGTGTTGTGGTGCGAGGTGTGTATGTAATTGGGGGCAAATGGGTGGGGATAGGAACATAGGTGGGCCGATCAGTTTGCCAAGGGCTGGGGATAGTGACAACATCAATGTTTCCAATAGAAGATCCCTGAGACAGACGTGTGATCAGGTTCACCTCGTTGTGGTAGATGTTGTTTCCTTCACGGTTGGTGGTGATATAGATGACCTGTTGGAAAGATGCAAAGACAAATGGTTTGATTGTGTGGCCATTAGCTTTGACATTTGGGTAAATATAGTCTGCACAAAATATGTAATTAGTGACTATAGTTTACACAAAATACACAATTTAGGGAATTTAGTTTACACAAGATGTACAATTTGGTGAATATATTTTACACAAAATACACAATTTGGTGACTATAGTTTACACAAAATAAACATTTTGGTGATTAAGTTTGCACAAAATAAACAATTTGGTGACTATAGTTTACACAAAATAAACATTTCTGTGTATGCAATTTATACAAAATAAACATTTTTGTGTATGCAGTTTACACAAAATATACAATTTGGTGACTATAGTTTACACAAAATAAACAATTTGGTGACTATAGGTACACAAAATAAACATTTCTGTGTATGTAGTCTATACAAAATAAACATTTTATTTGTGTGTATGCAGTTTACACAAAATATACAATTTGGTGACTAGAGTTTACACAAAATAAACATTTTGGTGACTACAGTTTACACAAAATAAACATTTTGGTGTATGCAGTTTACACCAAATATATGGCAAACATTGAGAAGTTTGAATGCAACACATGAAATTATGTACTTTTTAATTTGTCTAAATAAAATAGATCTCAAACCTATAAACATTTAAATATGTAATCACAGCTAAAATTATGCTTGTGTACTGTTTCACAGGGGAATGTCCAATCTCTCACATATGCTGGGAAATTTAAGGCCTTGGCCAAAGTTGTGTCTGCTGCCATATGTATTTTAGTCATGCACTTGAAGAAGTGACGAAGATCATGTCATATATAGCTCAAGGAAAATTAGTCTATACAATCTATAATTAATCAATAATATTTTCTAATCAAAACTACATACAAATTGGACCTATGAACAGAAACTGGAATGGACATTATCAGATCTTTAGTTAGGATGGACATCCTTGTTTTCTATTTACATTTTTTTCAATACCAGCTAATCTTTACAACTAAAATAAAGACTCCTCAAAGCTATTTACACATTTTTAAAACATGAAAAATTCCAGATACAAAACAAAATTTTCAAAACATGAAAAATTGCTCAGACACAAAACACGGTATAAAGTAATTTTGTTCACAGCATTCGTCTTACCTCTGCCACACCCCCACGGAAATTGTTCCTGATGTTCCCACCAGTTCTGTCATAAGTATCTGGAGTGCCTCCCAGCCATACCTGAGCAGGACTGAGGAACTGAACATCCTCTGAGAAGATGTAATCCTGCTGATAGTTGTCATCCACTGTCAGCCGGATCTGGTAGAAGAAACAACATAGTCAAGCTATATTAACAATCTCTTTTTTATCTTCATGTATACTTGTAAACTTGAAAATGTTCAAACCTGTGAAGCAAAACTTTGACTCACACTGGGTAAAACTCCACATAGTGCTGAGGAACTCTCATGGATGGAGAAGACAGCAGTCAGGAAAGGTGGATGCAGGAGGGAAAAGACAGCAGCATGAGGATGGAAATGAAAATGGACGGTACAGCGGCTGGGGTTTGGATTAAAAGGGATTGTAACATGGCTGTGAAAATTAAGTGGGAGGAGAAACAGAGAAAGATTAGAACTGAAAGAGAGGTTAGCAGGAGGCTGATGGTGGAGAAGGGGATAGCAGGTGGGCAATGGTGGGGTGCAACAGAAGGGAGATGGTGGGGAATAGCAGAGAAGATAATGGTGCTGGACCTGAAGGACAGACAGCAAAATCCAGGGAGATGGGAGTTATATGGGAGGGGAGCTGTAAATTACAAGGGAAGAGATAACTGAAGTAAAAATGGGAATTATCACGGGCTAACTGATTCTTTTGACAGAGGCACGGACTCAAAATCTGATATATCAAGTTCAATCCAAGCTCCCAACATTAAAAATAGGCATTGCTGCTGCCCACGTCACAGTTTCCATCATTCTGGTGGAGTCAGCCAAGTGTTTCACAGATATTTTCTTCTCCCCTTCTTATTTCAAGACCTTGCCAGAGCACAGGGCTTTATGCAGGTTCAGGGTGTCTGCCAGGTAACTGGTGTGCAGTGCATATGAACTGTGTGAGTGCAACAAATTCCTCTTGAACAAACTCCATATTGGGAATGACAAGTGAGGGGGCACACAAGGGAGATGAATCTTAGGGATGGGACACACAAAGGGGATGGGAACTGTGAGGGATGGGATAGTAGGAGGGAGATGGGAACTGTGAGGGAGTGGATAGTAGGAGGGAGATAGGAACTGTGAGGGATGGGATAGTAGGAGGGAGATGGGAACTGTGAGGGATGGGATAGTAGGAGGGAGATGGGAACTGTGAGGGAGTGGATAGTAGGAGGGAGATGGGAACTGTGAGGGAGTGGATAGTAGGAGGGAGATGGGAACTGTGAGGGATGGGATAGTAGGAGGGAGATGGGAACTGTGAGGGATGGGATAGTAGGAGGGAGATGGGAACTGTGAGGGATGGGATAGTAGGAGGGAGATGGGAACTGTGAGGGATGGGATAGTAGGAGGGAGATGGGAACTGTGAGGGATGGGATAGTAGGAGGGAGATAGGAACTGTGAGGGAGTGGATAGTAGGAGGGAGATGGGAACTGTGAGGGATGGGATAGTAGGAGGGAGATATGAACTGTGAGGGATGGGATAGTAGGAGGGAGATAGGAACTGTGAGGGATGGGATAGTAGGAGGGAGATGGGAACTGTGAGGGAGTGGATAGTAGGAGGGAGATAGGAACTGTGAGGGAGTGGATAGTAGGAGGGAGATAGGAACTGTGAGGGATGGGATAGTAGGAGGGAGATGGGAACTGTGAGGGATGGGATAGTAGGAGGGAGATGGGAACTGTGAGGGATGGGATAGTAGGAGGGAGATGGGAACTGTGAGGGAGTGGATAGTAGGAGGGAGATGGGAACTGTGAGGGATGGGATAGTAGGAGGGAGATGGGAACTGTGAGGGATGGGATAGTAGGAGGGAGATGGGAACTGTGAGGGATGGGATAGTAGGAGGGAGATGGGAACTGTGAGGGATGGGATAGTAGGAGGGAGATGGGAACTGTGAGGGATGGGATAGTAGGAGGGAAATGGAAATTAACTTGAGGAGCTAGTGAAGAATGGAAATCTGGAGAGGAAAGTCAACAGTAAGAGGATAGGTAGGAATTACAAAGGAGAAGGTAACTTGAGAGAGGTGGGAACTATGGGATAGACTAGCAAAAGGGAGATGGAATAATGAATAATGGGATAGCATGACAGAAATAGTCGGAGTGGATAGCAGATGTGAGATGGGAATTAAGAGGGACAGGACAGAGGTAAAGAATGGAAGTTTGCAGAGACAAGATAACAGTAGCTTGGGTAATTGTCAGATAGAGGATGTCATGTCAGTAGAGGAATGAGAACTACGAAGGAGAGCATAGTGGATCTGGTAAGGAGAGGAAATTTGGAGAGACGAAGTAATAGTAGTAAGGGGACATGTCAGGGAAGGGATATCAGTAGAGGGATGGGAATTATGAGGAAGGCAAAAGTAGGAAGAAGATGGGAATTTTGAACAAAGGGATAGTAATAGGGCGATGGGAACTGACAGATGAAGTAGCAAGGGGGAAATGCGAAAAGGGGCAGCAGAAGGGAGATGGGAATTACAAATGATGGGAAAGCAAGACAGAGAAGATGGGAGAGGAAGCAAGATGGACATGGAAAGTATACAGAAGAGGACAGTGGTAAACAACAGAAATTTGGAGAGACAATTAAATAGTAATAGGGTAGGAATTGTGAGGGAGGTGATATTAGTAAAGGGATGGAAACTGTGAGGAAGGGGACAGCAGAAGGGATATGGGAATCATGAGTGAGAGGTTAACAAGAGGGAAATGGGAACTGAGGGAGTAGGCAGCAGGAGAAAGGTGATGGGAGGTAAGAGCTAAAGGGAGACAGGAATTATGATGGATGGAACAGCAGGAGGGAGATGGGAATTGTGGGGGATGGGATAGCAGGAGAGAGATGGAATTGTGATGAAGACGAAAGTGGGAAAGGATCAAAATTTGGAGAAACAAAATGAGGAATGAGGTTGGGGGATTGGGGAGGTAGGAATTACAAGGGAGGGATAGCAAAGTAATAGTGATGAGACTAAAGAGAAAAAAAGAAGAGAGTTTTGTAAAAATAGAGTACTGTTGTGTAGTGAATGCATCAGAGAGAAGAAAAAGCAAAAGAGAGTAAAGTAACATGAGATAGTGTTGTGTAAGGTACAGTATAATGCACCATCGTGCATCAGTGAGTGGCATAGCATATAACAGTGGTGTGGCATACTCACTCTACGTCCATTGCGGCGGATCTTCAGTTTGTGCCAGCGATAATCATCAAAGCGCTTTCCATACCGTTCACCAATGGACACCTGTTCTGGCCGTCCAGTTTTGTCATCATTGACAAACACCAAGTGTCCATCCTGTGAACACACACAAACAGAATGGAATGGAATGGAAAAAACAAAAATATTACAATAAAAGTTAAGGTGGGGCTAAAGATAAGCCATGATTTGATAATCCACACGTGGGTTACTGTTGTTAGCTTGTATTCATGTATTTCAGTAAAATATGGTATTGTTTTGTTTAAAAGAAAAACAAAACAGGGAATACTACCCAAACCATAACCTATCACACCAAAATATATACTACATCAACCAACCCAAGCCACATTCAGAACAGAACATGAAGGGGTAGATTCGAATAAAACAGAGTAGAACAGAGAATGCACAAAATTCTATTCTTTTCTACTTGAGTCTACAATATCAGTCAATGTGGTAAAACGGACTGTGCAACAGACTACTGTTCATGAAATGATTGTGGGATTTTTTTCAGCCCTAACTGGATCACAGCCAGAGTTGAGCATGCTACAGCCTCACTGGGATGACCAAGACTATACAGTTGAGTCTCATACACTTTATAAATAATCACTGAGAGTGCTGCTAGAATGTGTTGAATAGCACCGTTTTCAGGCCAAGGTGATGACAGGATACATTATGAAATAGGCATAAGGCATAGCCCTTCCACACATTCAGTAAAAAAACAACAACAACCCGTATTGCCTTGATTAAAAGAAAAACAAAACAGAGAATACTGTCCAAACCAAAACCTACCATACCAAAACAAAGTGCCGAATCCATCCTGTGAATACAAACAAACAAAATGGAATGAAATGGGTTGGAACAGATGAAAATATTACAATGAATGTTAAGACAGGGGCTAAAGATAAACCTTGATAATCCAAGGTTTTAGGTAAGATTTGGTGCCTTATAAATGTCATTAGTATTATCATTATCATTCTTCTTCTTATCATTATTATCATTAATCCGAAATGAAACTCCACAACATCATTTCAACCATTCTTATCACCATAGCATTGTGAAAAATTGCCCTGATTCTGCGACCCTTCATGCCATGCTCTGATGATGACCCCAGTTTCAGTGGGTTTACAGGTGTGCTGGACATCTAAAATAAGTAGCATGTGCATAGTGACACAAAACAACGCAAAAGATGTGGCAGTGAAAACAACAGCAACAATAACAAAAAATGAAATCTACCTCCCCAAACAAACAAACACACACACAGAAAAAAGATGAGAAAAAGAGAGTAAAAGAAAAAAAGAGATAATCATGTCCCATACTCACAAAACTGGTAGTGTTCATATCATTTTCTCTATATTATCACAATAAAAACTTGAACAGTTATTTGACCTTTTTAAAAAAATTTTTAAAACTATTTTTCTATACAATTAAAAGAGTTAAGGGAAAAAATCAGCTTTCGCCAAAAATTCATATACAATGTCTCACTGTGGACATTTTTCAGAGACAGGTTTTGGGCAACCAGTGCAAAACTAAGAACATTACAATGTATTAAAACTAACAAAATACACAATGTACATTCACAAGCACACACATACATACATACACACAAATATGTCCTTGCCCTTCACACACACACACACACACACACATACATACACACAGACAGACAGACAGACAGACAGACAGACAGACAGACACATCACACACACACACACACACACACACACACACACACACACACACACACACACACACACACATGACAAATCTAAACCAAATACTACCTTCATTGCAATATACATATTTCGTAGCCGCTCCTCATGGAACCAAATAAGACCTTCAGGCTGATCAGTCAGGAAATAGAATGAAAATTCTTCTTCCTTTGTGCGTGTCAGGTACTCCGCTGGCAGACGCTCAAAGTTAAATTTGACATAAGAGGCACCGTCCAATCGAATAATAGTGGTGGTCCGACGACGCTGACCGGTTCCTGTACCTGGTCTTGAAGGTGATCTTTGAGTAGTCACCACTCCTGTTTCTGTAACAGACAAGATAATAAATGGAGATGAAAATATAAACAAAAAGGTAATCATTAGTCAATGAATAAATCATTTGACAATCAGTCATACAGTCACCCAGCCTGTCAACCAGTAAATTAAACCAAGCAACTGATTAACTAATCAACCAGTCAAACAATATTTGGGAATTTATACTGAACTGAGAGGGGAAAAAAAACACTCCCACCATAAGTGAACACATTTTCAGAACAGCAAGATGGGCAAGCTTTGGGATGCAGAAGAGGAGGAGCACGCCTGTGTGCACCCCCTCCCACTCTAACAAATTCGACAGCACATTGAGGAGTGTTGACAAAAGGCCTACATCAATACAGTTCCAATCAGCAGGTGCATGTGATATTATAGGAGCTACCTCGAAATGGGCAGATCAGAGCGAGCGAGCAAAAGAGAGAGAGAGAGAGAGAGGAGAGAGAGAGAGAGAGAGAGTGGGGGAGAAAGAGAGTGGGAGAGAGCGAGAGCGAGCAGAGAGCAGTCAGGAGAGAGAGAGAGAGTGAGAGAGAGAGAGAGAGAGAGGAGAGAGAGAGAGAGAGAGAGAGAGAGAGGAGAGAGAGAGAGAGAGAGAGAACACTTTATTACTCAAGGATAGAACCAATTTGTCCCACTCGACCTGCCTTACAGTCTGTCTTCGTTACTCAACACACATAATACAAACCTATTAAAAGTCACATGAACCATAGCACATTGTGATGCCATGTTAAGCAAGTTGTACAAACCAATTATAATAAAATACTGAATTTTATATATGCCAATAGGTCACGCACTTTACAAAAGTATGAGAGACAAAGGCAGCTACATGTAAGGGAACTACATATCAGCCTTCAACAATAACAACAAAAAAACAACAACAGCAATAACATAATGAAAGGGAAAAAAAAGAAAGTAAAGGACGGATTAAGAAGAAAAAAGGGAGGAGAGTTGAAAAGACAACGTCAATCAATACAATGATGAAAATAGGTAAACCAGAGCACATTCAATGTCACAGAAGTTACAAAACTGAATTTGGTAAGATATTGACTTCCATATGTTATCCGATCAAGTTCATTATAAAAGCATGAGAGAAAATCAAATACACATAAATAAAGGAAACAGCTGTCAACTCCAAACAACATATAACAACATAACATAGTAGTAGTAGTAGCTGCAGCTGCAATACCTTTAAATCATAACAATAATAATGAAAATAACAATAAAGCAATTACAAGGGGATGGGTATGTGAGATGTCAACACTATGATGAAAATAAGTGAACCATAACACATACCATATCAGACATATTACCATAAAAATTAAATCGATAGGAAGGGAGAAAAGCGGAGAGAGATGGGGGGGGGGGGGGGGGGAGTGAGGGAGAGGGAGAGAAAGAGGAGAAAGAGAGAGAGAGAGAGAGAAAGAGGGAGCAGACAGAAGGAGCAGGGGTGGGAGAGGTGGGGGAAGGGGAAAGAGCGAACCAGAGAAAGACAAACGAGTGAGAGAAAACAATTGCAAGCAGTTTCCAATAATGCTCAGGTTATTTTGGTAACGATGAAAGGCGTGCAAAGGAAGAGGCAGAATGGAGAAGGACATTCTCGTTCTGTCTATCCATCCTCCAACGTGTGGGAGCGTAAGACAGCGATGTAGCTAAGATGCTTAAACCAGACCAAAGAGTAACTAAATCAATCGATTTTTCACTTGAAATACACCTAACATTCACAAGCAGAAGCACAGACATTATAGCAATATAGTTGTATCTTAGAAGGCTCGTTTTCTCTCTCTCTCTCTCACGCACACACACATTCGTGCATGCACACACACACACACACACACACACGCGCGCGCGCGCGCGCGTCTAAAAATCTCGAGCTCCCGCCACCATGCCAAGGAGAAATCACGATAGACAAACATGTGAACGAAAAACAATTACTTTGAGTTCTTTAAAACAAGCAGTTTCTAATAATGTTCGGGCTATTTTGGTCACATAAAAGGACGGGTGACGAAAAAGGGGAAAGAGGGCATAGGAACAAGGTGGAGGGTAGTGGTACCTCACGCACACTGCCTCCGTGATGGCTCCAGATTCTCATAACATTCGGAGTAGCAGAGTTAAAACGATGGGAAGGAGGGGTGGGAGGGCATAAGAGCGTAAAACATCGATTTCACTATGGCGGTCGCACCAGACCAACAGGTAATTGAATGAATTGATTTCTCCTTCAGAATAATGAAGTTATATAACTCAGTCTTTACAGGCAGAAGCAGGGAACATACAGCATCAAAGCTGAAACTGAGAAAAGCAGAGGCTAGTCGTGTGCTCTGCTGGAAACGGGTTGAAAAACGAGGAGACAAATTATGGATTGGATCATGGATGACATCATCAAACAGCACCCCCTGAACAGATCCACTGAAATGATTTAGCATTGCACAGTCTTCTCTGGTGGGTAGTCTTATGGTGGCTTGATACCTCTGGCTCCCATGGGCTTACAGCAAAAGACAGACTGAATAAACTTAAGAGTTGGTAATGTGTTGAGGAGCTGGGATGAGCGGAGTGGGGTCGGCACCACTGATGTGGCGTAGAAGTTGAGACCAAACCTAACCAAACAACAACAACTCCCCACAAATAAACAAATGAACAAACAAACAAAAACAAACAAAAAATACTAGGGACGTCGATTGTTCTGGCATAAAAATAAAGTCCCTAATCGTCATAAGAACTCAAACTGGGCTATAAGACACGATAAAAGCTTATGAAAAGTGGTGATAAAAGACGAACAGCGCGTGATTTTACATAAATAATAATAACAAGAACAACAACAACAATAACAACAACAACAATAATGCTAATAATAATAATACAATAATAATATTAATAACAACAATAATAAATCAATTTGTATAGCGCAAATAGTCCATATCACAGCGTGCTCGTAGTACTTGCACCGTAACAGATCACATACAATAACAGACAGAGAGAGAGAGAGAGGAGAGAGAGAGAGGGAGAGAGAGAGAGAGAGAGAGAGAGAGAGAGAGAGAGAGAGAGAGAGAGAGAGAGAGAGAGAGAGAGAGAGAGAGAGTACGAAGTGAAGGCACTTTTCTGATCTCGTTTGTACGGAAGAACAAGTAATAGATAAAAGACAAAGAGAGACCAGCTAAACAGACACAAGATAGACGGACCTGTAGGCCTACACCAGGCGAGTAGCCTGTTGCTCCACCGATAGGGAGAGAAAAATGTGGAAAGAGATGGGGTATCTTCATCTTGCTCTCTAGAATATATCCCCGGTGCCCTATGATGGAGCACATAGAATATATCCCCTGTGCCCTATGATGGAGCACACAGAATATATCCCATACATCCTATGATGCAACACATAGAATATATCCCCTACGCCCTATGATGGAGCACATAGAATATATCCCCTGTGCCCTATGATGGAGTACATAGAATATATCCCATACGCCCTATGACGGAGCACATAGAATATATCCCCTACGCCCTATGATGGACCACATAGAATATATCCACTATGCCCTATGATGGACACATAGAATATATCGCCTTCGCCCTATGATGAAGCACATAGAATAATCCTCTACGCCCTATGATGGAGCACAAAGAATATATCCCCTACGCCCTATGATTGTACCCCACATAGAATATATCCTACGCCCTATGATGGAGCACATAAAATAGTGATCCCCTAACCTATGATGAAGCACATATAATATATCCCCTACGCCCTATGATGCAACAACATAGAATTATATCGAAATATGCCCTATGATGGAGCACAAAGAATATATCCCCTACTCCCTATGATGGAAGCACATAGAAAGATATATCCCACCTATATGACACCTATGATGGACCACATAGAATATAATCCCCCTACGCCCTATGATGGACCACATATAATATATCCCCTAGCCCTACGATGGACCACAAGAATGTATCCCCTACGCCCTATTTTGGACCACATAGAATATATCCCCTACACCTATGATGGACACATAATTACCTAGATGAGGGCCACATAGAATATATCCCTACACCTTATGATGGACCCAGAATTATCCACTTATGATGGACCACATAGAATATATATCCCCTACAACCTTATGATGGACACATAGAATATATCCCCTGCGCCTATGATGGAGCACATAGAATATATCCCCAACGCCCTAGATGAAGCACAAAGAATATATCCCCTACACCCTATTATGGACCACATATAATATATCCCCTACACCTTATGATGGAGCACATAGAAAATAATCCCTGTGCCCAATGACGGAGCTATCAGGCGGATCAGAGCCGCCCAAAGCTCTAAATCACTGTGCTCACAGGGTACGTCTTTTGGCCGAGAGCTAAAAACAACAACAACAACAACAACAAACTGTTGAAGCTTGAGGTATCAGGCTTGTAAATAAGCGTCTTCTAACAGACTATAAGGTATCGTGCAACACAACGCAGAAGTCTATAGATCATCTACATCAGAGGAGAACGATGCTCGCTCATTGCAGCCACATTCATCGCTACGCAAGGTCTGACTGTACAGACGGCCATCGAAAAGAAAAGAAGAAGAAGACAGAAAAGCGTGAAAAAGCGATGATGACATTAGCCCCAACAAGGGGTGGGTATATGAGCATGTATCGATTCCTCTTTGACAATTAATAACCTGATTATTCTGGGAAGCGCGGAGCATGCACCACTCTGCTCAGCGTCATCATATAAATGGATGATCGAGGAAAGAGGACTTGGGTCGGGAGTGGAGGTGAGGGGTGGGAGGGAGGGTATAGTGTGAAGTGGTGGGAAGAACAGGCTGGTGTGGGAATGAGGGTGGGGAACTGGGGACCTAGGAGGGAGAGGGGTTTAGTCAATTGGGGGAAGTGATGAGAGAGGGATAGAGGGAGATAGAGGGCAGGTCATAATGGATAGAACCCTGTAGAGTGTCTGTCTTTTCCAGGCTTCTCTCGATGATGACTGGAAGATTAGCTTTCATTTACG
>CM060306.1:104627116-104629616 GCA_030674185.1 Monoplex corrugatus | reverse complement strand
AAGAAGAAGAAGAAGAAGAAGAAGAAGAAAGAAGAAGAAGAAGAAGAAGAGAAGAAGAAGAAGAAGAAGAAGAAGAAGAAGAAGAAGAGAGAAGAGAAAACCACACGAAGAAGAAAATAACGCACAAGAAGAAGAAAGATGTTTATAACCATCGATCTCTACTGAATAGGTCACAATACCCCAGACAACATCCATGTCTACTAACAATTTTCCTGGCATCGTCCTAGCCTACACAGGTGACTTTTCTCAAAGCAGCTTTGTGCTGTTTATGATAAGCTTTTTCTGGATGTATAAACCACCACAGATCCCCCCGATCTTGAAGGAAATCAGGAAGTTGGTGTTTCTGAATCCAAAAGCTGTTTTGCTTAGCCAACGGATGCTTGATTCTAATTTGTTTATAAGAAAAGTGTTTCTTCTCAACGAACCTTTCTTTACGTCGCCTTAGTTATTTGTTATTGCTATTATCATTGATATTGTTGCCGTTGCTCTTCTTCTTCTTCTTCCTTTCCCTCCTCCTCCTCCTCCTCTCTTCTTCTTCAAGAATGAATGTTCTTTTCTGATTTCAAACAAAGCAGGACCAACTCGGAGGCACACGTTATTACCCTCCCCCTCCCCCACCCTGATAACAAAAAGATACAAGCTATATGTTCAAAGATCTGCAACAGATACAGAAGACTGACATTTACACTCACAATTGAACCCTTAATTAATTAAGCTCAACTTGTGGCATAGAGAGCAGCGAGCAGTCGGTGCATCTTAAAACAAACAAACAAACAAACAAACAAACAAACAAACAAACAAACAAACAGACAACTGAAACACAATGCTTTGACTGTCTTCTTCGTCTGAATATGGAAACAAAATTAACGTTATCGCTTATACAAGTTGTCAGCGATGGTGTTTCATTTTTTCACGTTGCTTTTATTTGGGTATCGCTTTTTATTATTTGTAAAAGAAGCTTCATGACTGGGAACTCCGATTAACTATATGTACGTATAAACAACACAGGGTTTGCGAGAACGAAAGCATCATTATTATTTTCTCAAAATATTTCACTTATTAAATGAATTACAAGCAGCCTTTAGATGGTACTTTATTTTTCATATTTACTGCTTTAAAGTAGAACTTTTGCACTTTGTACTATTTTGTTGTTAATGAAAAAAACATAGAAAATATTTCAAATATTCATTTATTTATTTAATTCATCATCTTTCTTTCTTTATTTATCTATTTTGCTTTCGTTGGCTGCAGTACCCACGTATACTTACACGTATGACCGTGTTTCATCTTGCCATTAAGGCAGTCAGACTCTGTTTTGGGAGTGTACATGTACATGCCGGGTGTTTTGTGTTTACTAAGCCACTGTGCTCTGACATGGCTTACAGAATCTTTAGCGTACGTATTCAATCTTCTTGTTACCTGTTATGTTGTTTAAAGCCCAGCCGGCCACGCAGAGGCATATCAGGGCTAAAACTATCTCAAAATGTAAACCATACATCACAGGAGAAAAACAACAACAACAACAACAACAACAACAACAACAACAACAACAACAACAACAACAACAACAACAACAACAACAACAACAACAATATAAACATAACTAAAGACATTAAAACATATATAAAAACGGACCTAAATTAGCTAAAACTGCTTTTGCGCATCACATTTCCTTAGAGGCAAAAATACGTGTACCCAATTATCAATCCTGAAGAAAGAATGTAAGCTTTATTGAACACATACAGGCGCGTGGACCAGCAAGGCAGAAAATGATTGGAAGAAAGGACAGAAAGCAGAGGAGCAAGGCAGAAACAAAGAAACTGACAGAATAGTGGAAGTTTCTAGCACAGAATTTCCAGAAGGTGGGGATACTATCTACACTAAGGGTAATTCAATGTTCTGCATGCGTGTGCAGACAAACGTATTTCAGACATTAAGAGGGAGATTAGACTGGGGAGATAAGAAATATCTCCACATTGTATCGTGAGGCAGTACCCAAACAGATTCGATCCCAAGCCTTCCATTTCTCAGACCAATGTCCTCACCACTCAAAAAAAAAAAGAAGAAGAGAAGAAGAAGAAGAAGAAGAAGAAGAAGAAGAAGAAGAAGAAGAAGAAGAAGAAGAAGAGAAGAAGAAGAAGAAGAAGAAAAAGAAAAGAAGAAGAAGAAGAAGAAGAAAAGAAGAAGAAAACTGAGAAAACATATTAAATCATCCTGAGCATCAGTGGAGCCCGTTCTGTGCTGCACAGCATATACAAAAGAACCAAGCGGCATCTCAACAAATTGAACTCGAAGCTTTCTCCCAAAATATTTAGCGCGTGTAGAGTACTGGGGGAATTCCATCATGCCGGCATTCTTGGCACTGCACCCAGCAGACAAGAAACCGGTTACTGCGGTTTTAAAACCACATTTCAGTAAACTCTTCCACCCTGTTTCTACATTCTGGGACGACTGTATTCTTGCTCTTCTTCTTCTTCAAACAAACAAACAAACAAACAAA
>CM060306.1:104612116-104624616 GCA_030674185.1 Monoplex corrugatus | reverse complement strand
CTCCATACCATGGAATGTATAGTACTTGAGGAACACAGGTACATAAACAGGTACAGGTGTTCCACAGTGTTCAACTGTGCACATAAAACCATAGCTGCAGCAGCAGCAACAACAAAAACAACAACGACACAACAAGAACGCAACAAAGTTGAATGACTGAAATGTCAGTTTGTGTATTTGTGCGTGGATACCTGCATGTGTGTATACGCGTGAGTTTGTTTATGTGCTGCGTGTGTGTGCTTATGCGTGCGCGTGCGTGTTTCTGTGCTGCATGTGTTGTTATTCATATATATATATATTATATATATTATATGCGTGGCATGTGCGTGTGCGTGTATGTGCGGCGCGCATAAGTGCATATCCTCAGCAGTACCTAGAGAACCATAAACCATTGATAACAAGAACTACTCCGTGCAGTGCACCGAATTCACAGTCCTTGCACCTGCAGACAAGACTCGCTTTGTAAAGGTAAACGGTTTAAGAAAAGGTCAAGCCACGTCGTTACTCTCCCTTTAATCAGCAGTCGCCCCTCATGCTGACAAAAGGGAATAATAATGAGACAACCTGCAAGTAAAATTACTTGCCGTGCAGTTCGCTTGGCTTTACACAACCTTCCTCGTAACTATTTAAATGTAAAGTTAAAAGCGAGCATTTAAAACTGCACAGCGTAATTATTCGTCAGTGTTTGGCATGAACTTGAAATTTCTACAGCTCCATCTTCTTTTCCCTATTTATAACCACAACCCTCCCCCGTTTAAAAAATCCGTGTAACCCAGTGATTACGACATGTCCTTTTAAATTCATAACGTGTTTATTATTACTAACGTAACTGATCGCTTCACCTGCCTGTTCCCTCCACACAAATCCATAAATACTTGAGGAAGTTTTGTTGCATAAACAGGACAGACAGAAACTCTCTCTCTCTCTCTCTCTCTCTCACACACACACACACACCACATACACACACACACCACACACACACACACACACACACACACACACACACACACACACACACACCACACAGAGTCTGGTTTTAGACAATGAATTAATCCTCTCGAGCGCAAAAGAAAACTTAAAAGCAGATTAAATATCAATATTTGACTTTACAATCTTACCAGGAAAGATAAATATACGTGCAGAGTAAGTGTAGAGAAATCACAACAAAACTAGCGTGCAAATATTCCCGGAAGAATTAAGCTACAGGTATAAAATCGAGGAAACCATTAATCACCTAAAGACGAATAATTTAATTTTTCACAGGAAATGGTTTCCTTACACACGTTTGTTAAAACATGAACACTCTACTTTACATAATTACATCCTGAAACAGAATTTAACCGGAATCCAAAACAAGTGTGACTGCCCGCGTTCAAGCAAACAGGAACCAGAAAAAAAAAAAAAAAAAAAAAAAAAAAACAACAAAAAAAAAACCAACACACACACAACACCACGAAAAATGAATCAGAACGCGTATTTAATACAACCAGTCAAGTTGCATTAAATACGGTTCTGATTCTTTTTTCGTACTTTTTCCTGGTTTCTGTTTGAATTAACCTAGGTTAACATGGTGTACAGAAAAACACTGTTTCGGTTGTGAAATTCAAAACGACAATTGTTTTGTGTTCGCCGCTACATTTTATCAAATACAAACAAACTGTCATTAGAACAATTCATACACAGTGCTAACGTTTCGTCTCACGTATGTGCCCCTTCAAGAGAATAGCAAAACATGCGTGACTCATACAGAAAAAAAAAATCACCTTTCATACTGAGCAACAACTTCCAATGTCAGTGCCAGGAAGCTTTAAGATGTTTTGCAAAATGAACTGTAAAGCGCTGCTTTCCTTTCAACTAATTCATCTTTTAAAATCTTGAGATGTCTATGTTGTTGCAACCATTTGGCTGATGTTTGCAGTGAATGTTCGTATAATAATGCCAGATAAAATTTTCATGCAATTTATGCAATGTTATGGAATTTGCAAATTTGAAAGGAAAGAACCTTCCTTGCAAGGGTGACAATGCACTCGCACAAAGAAACAGAGAGAGAGAGAGAAAGAGAAAAGGCAGACAGAGAGAGAGAGAGAGAGAGAGAGAGAGAGAGAGAGAGAGAGAGAGACAGAGACAGAGACGGAGACAGAGACAGAGACAGACAGACAGACAGACAGACAAAAGAGAGAGAGAGAGAGACAGACAGACAAAGAGAGAGAGAGAGCGGAGAGAGAGAGAGCAGAGAGAGAGAGAGAGAGAAAGAGAGAGAGACAGAGAGAGAGAGAGAGAGAGAGATTACTGAAGCGAAATGAACAAAATAAAACTTTATTTTTCAAAGGTATAGACTAGCAAATAGGAGGACACGACAGAAAGAGCAAGCAGCCTTGTGGCCGATGTGAACCATACGCCTTCCCTCCCATTTCCCACCGCCCCCACCATCCCGAAGAGGAAGACCCAAAATAGTCTACAGGACAGATTATCAAAAGGCCAGAATTAATCACACTAACGCACGACATCTACAGAGATAGGACCCCAAACTGTGCGGACTATACCCAAGAAATGAGGAGTAGTAACATCTATTGTAAAGTGGTGGTGGAGGTGGTGGTGGTGGTAACACACACACACACACACACACACACACACACACACACAACACACACACAACACACACACACACAACACACACACACACACACACACACACACTCTCTCTCTCTCTCTCTCTCCCTCTGTCTCTGTGTGTGTGTGTGTGGAGCATGATAAGGTGAGGCTGGATACTGGCAATAAATCTGAGAGTGGCACAGGGCCGCAGAAGATACCGGGAGGCAAACATTGGCAGGGAACGGACAGAGAGAAATGAGCGGCGTCCTGAAATTTATTTATCCATTTACTTATTTGCCTGTTTCGTTCATTGCCTTTTTTTCTCTCTCTCTCTCTGAAAAACATGATATGATAGAAAATGATAAGCAAGATGACTTATTATATGACTTATTATATATGAACGTTTTTAAATGTGTATTTTGATTATCATGAAATCCGTTATATGGATAATGCACCTGTTCAAAAACACATGCACGCACGCAAGGCCCGCACAAAACACACATACCACGCAGCAGCACGCATGCACGCACGCACGCACGCACGCAGCACAGAGCATACAGTAAGAACAAATGTTCTCTTGTCATACCCACCCGTACACACACACACACACACACACACACACCACGCATACACGCGCGCACGCACGCACGCACGCACGCACGCAGACACGCACGCACACACTCATACAGTATACATACATACACAAGTACCAGCTTAAAAACACATCTACACACACACATGCACATACACAAACAGACACACACACACACACACAGACACTCACACATAGTGCATACAATTAGAACAAAATGTTCTCGTGTAAAACACGAAGGCACACAGACACAAACAGACACACAAAGATACAGACACACATACAGCATAAAATCAGAATAAATGTTCTCATGAAGCACATACACAGAGACACACACAGAACCCACACATACACACACAGATACACACACACACACACACACACACACACACACACACACATCACACACACACACACACACACACACACACACACACACACACACACACACACACACACACACACACACACACACGCATACTGTAAACACACTGCAACTTGTTTACAAACCTACTTATCTCATGCTAGTCACTAAGACGTTTAGGCAACTGGCGAGTTCTTAATCGTTTCCAAATATGCCGGAACTTTCTGACTCATTTCCAACTACACCCCACCCCCCCTATTTCTATAGTACCAGCCATAAACTGATTATTTCCTTAGAATATAAAACAGCAATCTGTTGTTTCATTCATTCATAAGCAAGCCAAAGTGCTTCGAAGGTGAAAGAGAGAGAGAGAGAGAGAGAGAGAGAGAGAGAGAGAGAGAGAGAGAAAACGACGACAGAGAGAGAGAGAGGAGAGGAGGGGGGGAGAGAGAAAGAAAGAAACAGAGAGAGAGAGGGGGAGAGACAGACAGAGAGAGAGAGAGAGAGGGGAGAGAGATAGAGAGAGAGAGGAGAGAGAAAGAAAGAGAGAGAGAAGAAGAGAAAAAGAGAAGAGAAAGACAGAGAGAGGGAGGAGGGGAGATAGAGAGATAGAGAGAGAGAGAGAGAGGGAGAGAAAGAGAACAGAGAGAGAGAGGGGGAGAGACAGACAGAGAGAGAGAGAGAGAGGGGGGGGGGGAGATAGATAAAGATAGAAGAAGAAGAAAGATAGAGAGAAGATAGATAGATAGATAGACAGAAGAGAGAGGGAATATAATATATAATATAGAGAGAGAGAGAGAGAGAGGGAGAGAGAGAGAGAATTAAAACCAGATAGTTTAGTTATACAGGCCATAGGTCATGCGCATTACAACACAATATAAGTAGACTGTAACAACATTTCTAATTTTAAATTGTTTTATATATAACGAATCGCTGTGCAGTTCTTTCATTTCCTGATGAAATTAATAGCAAGACGTTTTGGTGAATAAATTGCTCTTTAATTTCCTGTAATATTCAACAAGAAAGCATAAAATGACCCCCCCCCCTCTCTCTCTGTGCCCCACTTCCTCCGCTACAGAATCTGGGTACACAAACAAACAAACAAACAAACAAACAAACAAACAAACAAACAAACAAACAAGTAGATAGATAGATAGATAGATATAGAGATAGATAGATAGACAGATAGAAAGATAGATAGATAGATAGACAGACAGATAGATAGACAGATAGATAGACAGATAGATATATATATAGATAGATAGATAGATAGATAGATAGATAGATAGAATAAACAAACAAATAAACAAACAAATAATTGGCAGGTTTTTAAATAGCACACGCAGGCTTACCAAATACAAGAAGAGCCAAAACTGTCAACACAAGCGGTAGCAACATTTTCACGTCCATGGCAATTAACTTCAGCGTGCGGTCACAAAAACAAGCCGTTCATTACGGTATAAATCACAATACTTGAGTACTGTTACTGTTAAACAATGGTGTAGGCCTACTCAATGATGCTCCACATCATGAGCAGAACGATGAACAGTAAAGGATGCACTAAAAATAACACTGCCGGACGGGCCGTGCTTGCTCAAAAATGTACTCCACCCTCAAGAGGGCTGACTCCGACCACTTGAAACACTGCGAGTTCCTCTTCCAACAGGATTGTTCGTCCAAGGTTGTGGTTTTTTCCAATGCACGATGTTCTCTCGCCCTATTTTAATGACTTATTACAACGTACTCTCGCCGAAAAGTTTAAAACACGAGGCCAGGCTACGGCTCCAGAAAGTGTGCCAAACCTATTTCCAGAATTTTAAACTGCCACTGCCCGTTTCCACACAAATTTCTAGCTCACAGCTTGATAATTACTCTGAATGCGAGCTGCCAATGATTCGGTTGGAAAACATACAGCCGTTTCAGTAAAGTACTACTGATTCATATTTTCGCGATACAAAAACTGAAACTGTTTGGCAAAAGCTGGAAACTAAATGGCAAATGTGCTTGGATCGTGAACTGCACAAATCTACTAGTTTCGGAGAGAAATTTTTTTCTCGCGGTGTGAGCTCAGCTGATTTCGGTCATGGGTGTATTTCATTCTCTAAATAAGGAGTTGTAGAAGAAGTTTAGGCACTCTTCACATACAATTGGTTAGCGCTTTCCGATGTGTTGCAGTGAAGGTGTAATCCCGTTATAATCCAAACAAGATAACAGGCGGGAGGACACAGTGCCAGCAGGCAGGTAGGTGGGCAGAAAATGGAACACACACGGGAGTCAGACTTTCGTGGGCGTCGGTGTTGCTGTGAAACCTAACACAGCCGGCCTCTGCTGTGATCGTGCACACTCAGTAATCAGCTTCTTGTCAGTTCCACCAGAAAGGCCCCACCTGAGAACGAGAAATACGAACTTCGCGTTCTACGGTTCCACAACCAGACCCCTTTCTCTCACTCTCAGAACGTAAAACCATCCAAGTCCGCACAGAAGATGTTCAAACAATCTGGAATCAGTTCTGGGGCACTTTTCACATCCTTGTATGATTTTTATACTTTCTCCCCATCGCTTGCGTCTTCGCCTCTAGGACTAATGAGACCGGAGGAGAAAGAAGGAGGAAAAAAAAGTCGAAATCCAATTTCGAACGGTGCCTCAGTCTGCATCGAAGAGCATGTAGACTCTAATAGCTGCTTATACTGAGAACAGCAAGTCCAAGCGCTGGCTGGAAACAAAAACAACGACAGCAACAAGAACCAAAAGGGGCTCACAGGATAGAAAGGAATCGTGTAGGGCCTAAAAGGCAAGGGGTGGATGGCCGGCGTAATGATATCACCACCTAACACAGAAACGAAGTTTCACATTGATCTACATATATCCAAGGTGTTAAGAGTTATTTTTAGCTGGCCCAAATGACTGCTAAAGGAATGCCCCGTTTTCTCTCTTTCTCTCTCTTCAGACTCAGGCGGGGCCAGATGGATGCCGGCACAGCCCGTGTAGGCCTTGTTACGGAGGCCGCGCGTGCCGGCACTTGGTGGTGGCGGTGGTGGTGAGGTGGTGATGGCTGTTGAATCTCTCTCTCTTTCTCTCCCTCTCTCTCTCTTATAATATCAATGTTCATTTTAATTTCTTTTGTTCTTTTTTCTTCCAGCTTTCGTGTGTTGATTCATGCATATATATATATATATATATATATATATATATATATATATATATATATATATATATATATATATATATATTATGTGTGTGTGTGTGTGTGTGTGTTCTTTCTTTCTTTGATTTAACGTCTTTTCACTGTAATTGATATAAGACGATGTGTATGTATATATGTATGCGTGTATGTATGTATGTATGTTGTATGTGTATCGTTAAATTAACTGTTTTGTTTTTATGTACGTGACATGTAGACCTTGGACACACACACACACACACACACACACACACACACACACACACACACACACACACACACACACACACACACACACACACACACACACACACACACATAAAATCGTCCAGTCACTGCCCAAAGTGAAACAGACGAGAAACCTAAAAGGACGGGAAGCAGAAGAATGCTGAGAAAGAATAAATTTGTAAATGGGGGTTAAATTAAAGCGGCGAATGTGGATCATTTCCTAAAATACCAGTATCATTGTTATCATCTCTGTCTCTCTGCCTGTGCCTCTCTCTCTCTCTCTCTCCTCTACACACACACACACACACACACACACACACACACACACACACACACACACACACACACACACACACACACACACACATTCACCTAACCTCCTTCCACACATAACTTCAGCCAATTAGTAGTGGTGTCGTGGTATTCGAAACGGGGAGAGAGAGAGAGAGAGAGAGAGAGAGAGAGAGAGAGAGAGAGAGAGAGAGAGAGAGAGCAGACAGACAGACAGACAGACAGACAGAACAGACAGACAGACAGACAGACAGACAGACAGACAGGCAGAGACAGAGGCAGAGGCAGAGAGGGTGGGGTGGGGTAAAGGCATATGTGTACAATGTCGGACAGTCGTATGGCAACCGATGTGAAAGTCAGGGCAGCCATTAGTGGGTGAATCAAGTGGTTGAGGTCACTGACATTCCTATCTCCGTGCTGCCGAGCAGTCAGTAGCAGTTCCTGCTACAGCCTGCAGACCCACAGCTTACAATATAATAGCAACTCTGCCAGTATGGGCACGGCACTCGCTTCAACAGATGTATGTATAGACGTCTACTTAAACGAATCATTAGAGTTACGAGAAGAGAACAATAACAATATATTCTTTTTTTCGTCCAAGCGTCACTGCAAATATGTCACGAAATCTCTCCCTCCCCTCTCTCTCTCCTCCCTCCCCTCTCTCTCTCTCTCTCTCTCTCTCTCTCTCTCTCTCTCTCTCACGCATTCATGAAACAAATACATAAGGAATGGGACTCGAGAAATAGTTTTAGATCTATCAAAATGCAAGAATCCAACGAGAAATTGGAAATGGATTAAAAGAACCTTAAAATCAATTGTAATTTAATCATACTTGACCTGAACACACACACACACACACACACACACACACACACACACACACACACACACACACACACACACAACACACACACACACACACACACATACACACACACACACACACACACACACACACACACACATACACACATATATCCACACGCCCACTCTCTCTCTCTCACACACGTAAAATCACTTGCAAGTAAATTGTAATTACTATAGATTATTGCAACAACAACAAAAATTTGAAGAAAAATATAGGTATAAGATCCCCCTGTATAATACACTATGGGCTGACGAAAGCCTGTTTACAACACTTGTCTTGTTTGAGGGTTAATTGGTTTGTGAGAGTGGTGCAAGCTTATAATGAAACCATTCTTACCAGCGGTAGAAAGTTGTTTGAAACAGTGGCATGCTTCTTGCCAAATGAGACTGAACTTTTCTGTTTCGGTGTATTCTTAAAAAAAATGCATGGAGAATAAAAGGAAAGGATGTTTTTGTTTCCAAGCTTCCCAGTTTTTGGTCTAAATTCCTACAATTGTCCGAAATAAACCCACACAGCATGTTTCGATTTCCCATAGACTACAGCCAATATGCATCGGTTTTATGAGCTTGCGTATAGATTTTGAAATTATGACCAGTTTGTAAAAAAAGAAACACGTTTGCTGCCAGTCCGTTAAGAAGTTGGTTGAAATTGTGGCATGCTTTGACTGCCAGGCCTTCACTGTCTCTGTGCAGGGAGAAGTATAAGCGGCCACGGCTGCTGTGCCGATGGAGTAGGCACTCTACTCGTAGTAGGTGGTGTATAGGCCCTCTCACTCCACCACCACAGTCTAAATTCGGCACGTCTGACTCATTCCCCTCGCTGACGCGAGCAGTTATCTTCTGTGATGTTTAACTTCCGGTGGCAACATCCCTTCCCTTGCCCCTCTGCAGCATCAATCATTCCTCTTTTCCTCCTCCTCCTCCTCTTATCCCTCCATCCCCGCAATCCACTCCTCTCATTTATGATATTCACTGCAATTCTGACATTCAATATCTAAAGTAAATTCCAGGCAGGTTGGTGTTCTTGCTTCTGTATTTCTTTTGTGATATACCAGTCTGGCAGGTAACCATCAGAATTTGGGCTATGAACAACTCCACACCTGAAGGTGGTAGGTTTTGTATTCTTTGTTAAGCGTCCAGGCTCAAACACGTAGAACACCTGGGGGACTGGTTGGTTCTTTTGATTGAGCCGTGGACTCAAAGATCTGATACCTCGAGATTAATCCCAGCTTGCAACATAAAAAAAGAAAAAAAAAAAGAGCTGTTTGATGCCCATCTTAATGTTTCCATCATTCTGATGGTGTCAGCTCAGTGTTTCATAGGTCCCTTCTTCCCCTTTCACATTTCAAGACGTTGCAAGCACGTAGGCTTTTGCGCAGGCTTAGAGAGACTTGGGTGGAGCACGTATGGTACTGTCCAAGTGCGATGAATCCCTCTTGAAGAGACTCCAAACTCATGAAAGAGCTATGTTAAATCCATACATATGTAAACTAATAGAGTGCCACTATCTGAAGTGTTGGTTAATTTTTTCCCCATTCAGCTGATTAATATTATTTGAACAACGTAGGCAACTGTCTGACATTAGGATGGGTATTTGGGGGGTTTGGTCACATTTTTTCTTGTTCGGATGATTAGCTGGAACTACGTACTACGACTGGCTGGAACTACGTACTATTCGTATGCGGCGTTTTAATACTACGACTGGCTGGAACTACGTACTATTCGTATGCGGCGTTTTAACTAAGTGGTCAAAGCATATGGTAAGCGTAGTTTTTACATGTAACGTATCAGTACAGATGAATAAAACAAGAGCATATACACTTGTGTGTCCTCTCACACTCATCCCTTCACACACACGCACACACACACGCACACACACACAATGTGTGTGAGAGAGAGAGGGAGAGAGAGAGAGAGAGAGAGAGAGAGAGAGAGAAGAGAGAGAGAGAACACACACACACACACACACACACACACACACACACACACACACACACACACACACACACACACACACACACAGAGCCTTACCAACACAAATACCCATCAACAGCAAAAATGCTTCCACGCACTATCAACATGCATCCACACACAATGCTTCCTTTTCCTCCATTTTTTTTCATTAGATTTGTCTTTCTTCAGCATTCCAATTTTTCTCAAATGCGTGTATGCACGTTGCTCCCCCCCCTCCCTTCTCCCCCGCTGTGCAGGCAATAAATTGCCAAATTGCCACACGATCTGCATACTCCGCTTTGTCGGGCGTGCATGCTGCTTGTTTTCATGTTTCCATCCATAAGCCCTCCATAAACCATCGGACACTGAAAAAACTTACAGGCTATTTAACGTGCATATTTCATGCATGCTTTGCGTGCGTATAAACACGAAGGGGAGTTAAGCATTAACAGATCTGCACACATGTTGACCTGAGAGATCGGACAAAATGTCCATCCTCTACCCATCAGGCAGGAAGTACCTAGGCAGGATCGAACCCAGATATTCTGACTGGTAGTCCGACTTGTTACCCACTTGAATAAGCCAAACCCCCTAACCAGCAACGAGCTTTGCGGGCTAAACTACCAGTACCACTGTCCACAGACCAACTGGGATTTTGCAAGGCAGAATGACGGATCATCATCATCAGGTGCCCTGCCGCATGGCGTTGGCGATCATGGACTTCCATCTGTCTCTATCTCTTGTTGCCCCAAGCATCTCCTCCACCCTCTCGTCTTCAGCCACTCCGCAAGTCCGTCTAGCATTTTCTCCCTGGGTCTACCTGATGCTCTCTTTCCCTCCAGCGTTCCCGTTGTGACCAGGTGCTCCAAATCCCCCTTCCTCATAAAATGGCCTATAAATGTTGCCTGTCTTTTCCTAATCTTCCTTTTGAATGATCTACCTGTGTCTGCCTCCATCAAGACTGTCTCGTTTGTTTTCTTTGCTGTCCAAGGAACTCTCAACATTCTTCTTAGAAACCACATCTCGGCTGCCTCAATCTTGTTCTGGCTTTGCTTGTTGACTGTCCACACCTCACATCCGTACAACAGTATTGGTTCTATATAACATTCAAGAACTCTCTTCCTGACGTTAATTGATAGGCATTTGTTGGTAAGAATGCTTGTCATCTTTTTGAAAGCTGTTTTGGCTTGGCCGATTCTGCCGGTTATTTCTGATGTGCATCTGCCGTCTGATGAAATGATCGTTCCCAGGTATTTAAACTTATTAACCTGTGTCAAGGTTGTGCCAATTGCTGTTATTTTGCATGAGGGGATTTCATGTTTTTTACTGATCACCATGACTTCAGTCTTCCTGCTGTTAAGTTCCAACCCCTTAAGAATGACGGATGATAAGAATGACGGATGATGAAAGAAAATCGACGTTCTTGTTGTAGTCTTGGACCAGTCAGTTAGCCAGACAACTAATCATTGCAACCGTCTTTTGATTCCGATTGGAGTGGATTTTTTGTTTTTGGTTGGGGAGGGGGCGTTATTGGTCATAACTTTTTTCAACGTGATGGCAGACTTGGATTAGTTTGGATTTAGTTATTATTATTAATTATTTATTTCGTTAACTTATTTGTAACTTTTGCATAGAGCCATATCAGGGCTATGAAAGTTTGAAAACATACACAATATTTCGACTGGAGGAGTGCGTATGTGTGTACGTATATGTATGTGTGTGTGTGTTTGTGTGTGTGCGCGAGTATGTGTGTATGTGTATGTGTATGTGTATGTATGTGTGTGTGTGTGTATGTGTGTGTGTGTGTGTGTGTGTGTGTGTGTGTGTGTGTGTGTGTGTGTGTATGTGTGTGTGTGTGTGGTGTGTGTGTGTGTGTGAGGTTGAAAAATGAGCTTGCAAGTTTTTTTTCTCAGCTGTTTCTGGATCGATTTTTCCCCATTCTTGGGCCAAAGAAGTGGACCGTTCAGGAGCTATGAACACATGAGATTGAAAGTCATGGGGCCACGGTCAATGTCACACGGGGGAAAAGCCTAAATTCAGCACTTCCCGAGGAAGGTGTGTAAAAAAAACCACTTTCTCACAAACTTCTGACAAAATTTACATTCTGTTTTCGCTGCAGAGATAGTCCACAATTTTCCTAGCTTCGAGGTAAATTTTATGTCATTTGATACATTTACGTCATTTGATACTTCTTCAAGATTACAGAAGCTTTGCCAAGTACAAAATCAGAATTTAAACAATTCTTGTAGGAATAAGAGGATTGTTAAAATGTTAATAAGTTTTTGTGCCCCCTCCCCCGCTCTGCCCAGCATAGGGTCTGTCTGTCACCTATTGTTATTTCTGTTTAAGGCCCAGCCGACTGCGTAGAACCATATCAGGACTATAAAAGTTTCAAAACATACACAACATTTCAACAGGACAAAAAAAAAAAA
>CM060306.1:104594616-104609616 GCA_030674185.1 Monoplex corrugatus | reverse complement strand
CCGTCTTTCCGTCCCTGTCTTATCGATTGAATGATCAGTGCTTCACGTTCCATATCCCGCTCGTGCCCATCTGTAATTAATTACTGCCAGATTGACCACTACTCTCACGCTGTCTTTCCACAGAATCATACAAAAAGTATGTGATCCGTATTCTGTCGCTGTAATGGTCAGAATGATTTCAAAAATAACAGCAAAAAGTACCACTCCAACTAACACAAATTACTAGCAGTAGTAGCGATACTGGATAGGAATCTCCCTGTGTTGTTGGTTGTTGTTGTTGTTGTTATGTTGGCTGCTGCTGAAGTGGAAACAGAACATTCCGTGTGAAATGCAATTTCTGTCGCCATAGCAGAGTGTCATTCTTTTTTCTTTTTCTTTCTTTGTTTGCTTGTTTGCTTAGCTATCAGAACGGATATTCTACGGAAATTTGCCAGGGACAGCTAGTAAGAGTACCATGTCGATAAGGCAGCTGTCGTGGGTTTGACCCTTAGACGCACACCATAGTCATTTTTTGTCCGTTTGGTTTTTTTTTTTTTCGTTTGTTTTCTTTTTGTTTGTGTTGGTTTGGTTAGTTTTGGTTGTTTCCTTGTTTGCTTTTTTACCCTGACATTTTAGTTCTTTTTTGAGAGCCAAGGACTCAAGAGCTGATGACTCGAGGTTTGTGCCAGCCTAAACACATAAAACTGTGTGTTTGCTGCCCATCGTAAGTCTTCATCATCCTTCATGTGGCGTTGTACTGCAGGATCTTCACACGTTCTTCTCATAACTATCGTCGTCTTAGTAGTAACACTACATGCATCGTAATTTAAACTTGTTGATGTTTTGTTTTATCACTTTGGCTGCATGATATGTTCCGAATGGTACTGTCACTTGGACAAGTTGAATAAACTTCTTGTCCTTGCAGTTTCTCCTCAGCACGAAAGGACCCTGATGAACAGTATACACAAATCTTAAAAACTCTTTGGAAAACAGTAACATTCTTTCAACGCATTGAAGTCGCCATCCATCCCATGACTGAGGCAGAACCCGTTCAGACCATGTACTCATTGCAAAGAGCCTCCACTCAGAGAAGGGAATTCTTTTGTTTATTGGGTCGTCGTTGGGATTCGCAGCAAGTATTATAAACTCTGTAATCGCCCGTGTAGGATTCGCGGCAACGGTATACACTCAAGTAATCGTGTTTGTGTTCGTGGCAACCAGAAAGTCTCGTAATCGTTCACATGCTAAATATTGCTGAAATCCACAGATGGACGCCATAGTCAAGTGAGAAAGACATGAGCCTCTAAATCGAAAGACTCGGATTTGAATCTGCCTTGATGCCACCAAATGGATAAACGGTGGAGATTTTTTCCCCTAATCTCCCAAGTTACTGTTATTGTCTTATCGTTAATGTTGTTTAAAGCCCAGCCGACTGCGCAAAGTTATATCAGGGTTACAACCATCTCAAAAAGTACACCATACCTCACTGGAGTATATATATATATAAATGAACACGTGAAAAAGAAAACTACGTACGCATAATCAATGACTCGCGCACATAATCTAAGGAGATGCCCCTGACGCTGACCACTCCGTCAAATTTATCACCAGGGGATGAAAAAACTAAATACAAATATAAACACAATTAAGGACAATAAAACGTGTAAAAACGGACCTAAATTGCCTAAAACTGCCCGTAGCACGCCCAACTCTGGGTAGGAGTCGGTTAGAGCCGAAAAATCCCACAATGATTTTTGAAGGGACTGATGGGGGGGGGGGGATTCCACGCAAAAAGTCCAGTCGTTGCGTTAACCACTGCATCACGGCGACTGGTTGCTTCAGCGAGTTAACAAAGAGAACAGCAGGGTACTACTCCCTTTGACTGAGTCATCCACCCGTAAGCAAGCGCCCACTCATTCCTCAACCCCCATCCCCTTCACCTCCCAGCACTTCACGTTATCAAGGATAGGCTGCTTCCACTGCACTGGCACTGGGGAGACGGAATGGCGGATTCCTACACACGGGGGCGTAATGTGCACGGGAGCGGGAGAAGAGAGCAGGTAGACTGAGTGTAACTGACTCTAACATATTACCTACACTCACCTGCAGGTGTTGGAAACGGTCAGTCTCCTACACGCTGCTATCCTGCATTTTATTTGTTCAGAATCCATTTCCAAGGAAGGACGAACAGAGGCAAGTCATTAAAAACGTGCTTGAAACTGACAACAAATTGAATGAACGTTGTTTGCTTGAGAAAATAAATCCATGGAAAGAGAAGAGCATTACAGATATACAGAAAGAACGATTGCAAGGAAGAAAGACACAAAGAAAGAAGAAAGAAGGGGAACGGGGAAGGGAAAGGAAAATAAGAGAGAAAGAATGAAAGAGGACAGAAAGAAAGGAAGCAAGAAACAAATCAAAACAAACAAAAAAGAAAAGAAGAAAACAAAGACCAATCTAAAGTCCTGTTCACACATTATTCGCCCTCCCTCCCTCCTCTCTCTCTCAACACTCACCCACACACACACAACACCACACAACACACACAACACACCAACACACACACACACACAACAGCAGAGAGAGAACAGACAGAGAGAGAGACGACGAGAGAGAGAGGAGAGAGGAGAAGTTTAGTAGATAGATAGAGACAGAAGAGATGGACAGAGAAGAAGATAGAAGAGAGAGATAGGAGGAGAGAGAAGAAGAGAGTAGAGTAGACGACGCACGATAATAGATACACAATGATCGACATGAAACAATTACTCTGTATATATAAAAAAGATGATTGAAAGAAAGAAGGGAAAAGGAACAGATGTAGAAGAAAAGAGATGAAACCAACGTCCTACCCCCACTCCTTCCCCTGTTCATCGTATGAAACAATCTCTCTTTTATAATAAAAGATATTTGAAGAAGAAGGAAGACAGCTAGAAAGAAAGAAGATACCATTATGTCTTAAACGCTCCCTGGTTCCCGATGAACAAATCGTAACAGAGATTAGAGAGAGAGAGAGAACAGAGAGAGAGAGAGAGAGAAGAGAAGAGAGACAGAGACAGAGAGAGGACAGAGACAGAGAGCAGAGAGAGAGAAGAGAGAGAGAAGAGAGAGAGAGAGAGAGGACAGACACAAGAGGGAAACACAAACAGAGAGGACAGAGAGAGACAGAGAGAGACAGAGAGAGAGAGAGAGAGAGAGGAGAAGAGAGAGACAGAGAGAGACAGAGACAGAGTGTGGGTGGAGGGAGAGAAAGAGAGACAGAGTGATTAAGTTCTTTCTCTGACTCGGTGTTGTGTGAGTGTGTGTGTGTGTGCGTGTGTGTGTGTGTGTGTGTGTGGTGTGTGTGTGTGTGTGTGTGTGAGGGAGAGAGTGATGTGTGTGGAGAGAGAGGGCAGGGCAGAGATAGAGAAAGAGACAGAGACAGAGAGAGATTACAGGACAGAGAGAGAGAGAGATGAGGGAGAGAGAGAAGAGAGACAGTGGATGGGTGGGGTAAGCAGCATCAAGTACAGGAAACCCAACTGCAGTGGTTTCCAGCACAATTTGACTGTCGGCGACACCAGGATACAGACAATTTGAAACACACACACAGCGAAGGGTCCGAGTGGAAAGGGTGGAGAGAACACTGAATCTTTATCGTCGATTTCTGCTTTTCTGACATCTATGATTTGATGATGCGGGATCCCCAAGTTGACCCAACTGAGGAGTAGGCAAAGAGGTCCTTTATCGCCTGGTATGGGTCTTCACGTGGGGTACAAGAGAAATCCTTGTTACACATCAATGGTAGGCAGCCACCTCTTTGATGTTAGTATGTGATGTGACCTTAGGCGAATGATAAGCTGTGGGATTACTTATTAGATAATAAGGGTCTAAGTAAAGCTGAGGGGTTTTACTATCAGCGTTAATGGTCATCGAATATTCTCATAACTTTGAACTCATTTTAACAGCCTTCACTGGAAATGCCCAGTGGTCACGTTTCATTTTTATGGCCTGCCTCGGAGCCAGCATAAAGGCAGCTGAAGACGGAGGGCGGGAGGGAAGTGACAGGCAGACAGAGACAGAGGCAGCGAGAGACAGAGACAGGACTCTACAACACAACGCGATTCTTTCTGTTCTCTTGCTCTTTGGCGAATAGCGCTGGGGAGTTGCTCTTTGGGGAATAGCACTGGGGAGCAGTTAACCTTTCATATATGTTTTTAATGTATTGAAATTGTAAAGGAAATAAACTTTTTTACCACCACGCCGTTTTGAGGCATGCTTTGAAAAAATACGGTGGTAGACAAAAAGGAATATTAACTCAGTATTCACTGTGTTGTCTATTGAGAGACTGTAGTACAACATCCTGGATGCACATGTTCTTCCAGAGGTGCTGCATAGGAAGGGATCCTGGGGGCCTTGAGTTTTGCTTCTGACAGTCCCCTTTCTGTTGAAGAGCAGCTGTTCTGCGCTGTAACTGCTGTGTATGCACTGCTATGACAGCTCATTTTGTTGTGGGTGATGTATTCTCATTTGGTGGTGTTGATGCAAACGCTCATGTGGCTGGCCTTAACAGTGTTACTGTATCGCTATAGTGGTCTTCCCTGGCAGTCCAGTAGTAAAGCAGGGTGTTCAAGACTACTGCTTCATGTCATCTATGACTTACAATCCCTTAATACGATTGGCTTTTTTGTTTGTTTTGCTTTTTTCTAATTGATACTACATTTGCAAGCGTCTGCTTCATAGACTTATGGCCTATACAGACATCCACGCATACTATGGTTTCTTGTAGAACTGAATTTCAACCCTCTGTTATTATTTTTCATCCAATCTTAATACGACAAAAATGTTTAAGAGGACAATACAGAAAAAAAGGAAACTTCAAAAAATCACGCACTTTTATATACTTAACCTGCATTTAAATGGTATGCGTGTATATGTGTCTGTATGCGTGTGCGTGTGTAAGCGCATGCGTGTGTTTGCAAGTGTGTTCACACATACGTTCATATTTGTGTGTATAGCTGCTTCAGTAAAGACAGTGTGTGTTTCTGTCTGGACACAATTTTTGGTGAGTATTCAATGGCGAGTTTAATCTCGCGACATCAATCACGTATCTTGACATCACTGGAAATCCTTACCCCCACCCTCCTTTAAAAAAAAAAAAAGAAAAAAAAAATAGAAAAAGAAAAAGAGTCAACGAAGTGTACAGAGGCATGACATCATGAAAGATAAAAAGATTTCCCTTTCGGGAATCTGCAATAACAATGTACTCATGCCGCTTCCCTCACAGAGTAATGACAATAATTACTGGTTTTGCTGGCAATTGCTGTAGATTGGCCTGTTACTGGACTAGATGTGGTGACAGCTGTGATGTGGATAGTGAGTCACTCTACACTTTTGATAAGACCAGCAAAAATGAACCCTGGTGAAATATAATCTATAGCCACACAAACGTGTAATCAACAATAGCAAGTAATACTTTTAGAACATGAATTTTCTATAACAGCAGAGACAGACTAGACCTGATCCAGTTTCTACATAAGCAGTCTTCGACGGCATGCCAAGGTCTCGGAAACCACACAACAACATGGAAAGGACACAGCGCATGCACGCACACACACACGCACGCACGCACGCACACACGCACGCACACACACACACATAACACACACACATACACACACACACACACACGCACGCACACACGCACATACACACACACATATACACACACATACACATACTCACACACATACAGACACATACACACACACGCACACACACACGCACACAATCGTCTAAAAGCACATATGTGAACAGACGTTAAAAGAAATAACGAACGAACACGCACACATCGCACACACACACATATACACACACATACATACACTACACACATACAGAACATACAGACACATACAGACACATACAGACACAACACGCACACACACACACACACACACACACACACACACACACACACACACACACACACACACACACACTGTTACAAAAGGACCACTCTTCTGATAATTCGAGGCAGGTGTTCTGTCCATTGTCGGCTCTCTACCTTTCTCAGTGCATATTCCTCTCTCTCTCTCTCCCACTCTCTCTCTCTCCTCTCTCTCTCTCTTCCCCGCCCCCATCAAGTGGTTTCAGACACCCCGCCCCCATCAAGTGGTTTCAGACAGAGTTTCCAGCCCCAAACGATAGAAATTTGTTTTTGTTCCCATGACCTGGCCCCTGCATCTTCTCAGTCTCTCCCCATCTCACCCCCATCAAGGAGAGAAAATGGGTCATACCTAAGAAAACATGATTTCCAGGACGAATGGTGTACCAGACAGACAGACATATATATCTACAGACACATGAACAAACACACACTCGCGCATGTGGTCGCACACCCGCGTGCGTAGGCACGCACAAACGCCGCGCGCGCGCGCGCACACACACACACACACACACGCACACGCACGCACGCACACACGTACACATACACACACACACACAACACACACACGCTCAAGAGTGACAGATAGATCTAAGACGTAGGCTGAACAGACTTGAGTACACACTGATTAAACAAACAAACACACAAACAAACAAACAACAACAACAACAACAACAAAACACACACACACACACAAAACCCCACTACACAAACACACACGTCACACACAAACAACAACCGCTAGAACACAAACCACCATCACTACATGCCTTTCAAATCCTTAAGTCAACCAACCAACCCACCCACCCACCAACCAACCAACCAACCAACCAACAAATCAACCAACCAACCAACCGACCGACCGACCGACCAACCAAGCAATCCAACCCAACTAACTAACCAAGCAACGATTCAAACATCCAATCAATCAAACCACCAACCAAACACATAATTAATCAAATTGACGAACTGACCGAACAGCCCTTAAACAAACTAACCAGGTTACCAAGCCAACCAACCGACCTACAACCAATCAAACAACTATTCAACAAACTCATGCCAACCAACAAAACAATTAATCCACTCATCCACCCTCACACCAAACCAACCAACCTTATAACCAATCAACAAACACCCAACTAACCAATCAACCAATCAACTATCCGACTCATCCAACCTCCAAAATATACGCAACCCAAGCCCGAAATACCTTATGTAACCCTTTGATTCCCGCACCTTATCCACCAACAGCAAAAACTTAACCCTTTGACTCCCTCACCCTATTCACCAGCTTCCTGCAGGAAGCTGGTGGATAGGGTGAAGAAGTTAAAGGGTTTTTGCTTTGCTAGCATGGTTGACAATGCCGGATGCTGGTAGACAGGCTGCGGGAGTCAAAAAGTTACAATACCTTTGTGTATGTCTACGTACGATGGGTGTTGTTTATAACTGATTATGTCATTATTACCGTTTTACATGAGTTTAGACCCATCGTCTGTTACCATATTGTTTTGTTGGTATTTGCCTACTGCAAAACAAAAATGTAAAAAAAATTCCGATGTCCTGGATCAACAGAAGTGCAGACCTGCCAGTGCCTAAACATCCACCCCACCCCCACTTTCTTTCGTGTGTATCATCATCATCATGTGCCCTGCCGCATGGCGTTGGCGATCATGGCCTTCCGTACGAATCTATCCCTTGTCGCTGAAAGTACATCTCCCACCCTCTCCGTCCTCAGCCACCCTGCAAGTTCGTCCAGTATTTTCTCCCTGGGTCTACCTGATGCTCTCTTTCTCTCCAGCCTTCCTGTTGTTACCATGTGCTCTAATTTCTCTTTCCTCATAAAATGTCCTAAAAATGTTGCTTGTCTTTATCTTATCTTCTTCATCAATGATCTTCTTGTGTCGGCCTCCTTCAAGACTTTCTAGTTTGTTTTCTTTGATGTTCATGGAACTCTCAACATTCTTTTTAGAAACCACATTTCATGTGTGTACACCTGCAGAACATCAGATATGTAAGTTAGAGATTCTGAAGGTGACGTTACTGGCTGGCTTATGGAAACATGGAAACACCCAGCACACATGCCCTCTCCCACCCCCCCCCAACCCCCGGAAGAAGGTGTATGCACTCTCTGCACAACTTACCGCCTGCACAAGTGTTGGCAAAAACAACGTGAATACACACATCTCAGAAAAATAGGAACAGAAAAGAAATTGATAGAAACGTTCTAAGAACAAAACAAAACAAAACAGAGCAAAACAAAACAACACAAAACACAGTGTCCACTTACCTCCAATGATAACACCTGGAGGATTGGTATAAACGCCAGTCTGGGGCGGGTACACGATAACGGTAGGTGGGGGGACATAAGGGGGCTGATCGTTGATGAGCGTCAGAGTAGGCATCCTCGGGCAGGTAATCCTGTAGGCGTTGTAGAACTCGATGTTGTCGATGATGGTGCCGGCGTAGGAACCATCGGCGTCGTTGAGGGGTCTGCCCAGGTAAGTCCTCCAGTCCCTGTTGTAAACAGCGGGTCTTTCGCGCGGGTAGGTCTCGTAGTCCACTCTCCGCCCGTTCATGTATAACACCAGACCGTGGGTAGGGTGCCAGGACAATTCCACCTGGGGTAAAGTATGAAAATATAAAAACAGGAGGTCGTTCATTCCGCGACTGAATGACCTACTGTTGTCAATAGGAAGTTAGTAGACGACGTCAAAAAACAAACAAACAAACAAACAAACAAACAAACAGAAAACAGACAAGACAGACAGACAAAAAACAAACAAACAAATAAAAAAGAAAATGGATCTGATGATGCACTGATGAACTCACCAAACAGACCCATTTGCAAAAATATTACTTCATACCGTACTCTGATAAGCCTAACGTAGAAATACAGTTCCCGCCTTATAATCAGACTTTGTGCATACATATTACTGTCCACCCAGCTGTGAATGGGTAACTGACCCTGTTCTGGATTTGGGAGGTAAAGCAGCACGACAGAGAAGAACAGGATCAGCCCTGAAAACGTTTCTTCCACCTCAGCTGTGTACGAATTTGGTCTTATTGAAAATTCCATACGCGAACTCAGGAATATGCAATTACGTTTGTCTCCTTCGAAATAAAATGAAACTATTCGGACATTTCGAGCTGGCATATACTCATTTACGCTTCTAATTTATACACATGACAAACACTGACCCGTGACCACTGGTTCGGCCTAAAGTCCGCAGTATCCACGGTCCAGACACGTGTGGAGGTCTGCATCTGTGCGTACAGTCGTCCGTCCTTGTAGTACAGTTTGACCGGGAAACTGTCCACAAAGTACGTGCCGTCCCCCAAAGTTGGTCAGGCTCAGGGCAAACCTGAAACAAACAGAAAGATTAGACGTAGACTATAGTTCGACGGGCGCGAAAGACGAGTGGATAAGAAGTCAAGACTTCCAATCGGACGACCTGAGTTCGATCCTATCTAGCCACCTACAGCCTGGTGGGTATAGGCTGGATATGTTTCTAACCCCCCCAGGGTCGACATGTGTGCAAACCTGTTAGCGTCTAAATCCTCTTCCTGTGTATACTATACACACACAGAACTTACAGAAAACATGAAAACACTCAATACGCACACCCACTAAAGATGGAGTATGTAAACTGTGCAGTGACCTACCGTGCACACAGAGTAGGTAAAAAACAACAAAACAAAACAAAACAAAATAACAAAAACTTATCGTGCATACACGCATCCCACAAAAATCAGAACTAAAAAATATCAACCGACCCAAGTTAACTTCTCTCTGACTCTGTAAACTCGACAAAAGTCATTTTTCTAGAACATCCCAGTGATTGGGTATGTTATTGTCGCTGTTGTTGTTGTTATTGTTTTTTGGGGCTGTCTATGTGACCTTGAAAACTGGTTATTTTTAAACGATCAAAGCGACCTTTGTGGGTATCTATAACCTTGAAATTAATTGGCTCTGCATACTATCGGTCTTCATTCTGTCATTCCTCGTTCTGTCAGTCTTCATTCAGTCATTCCTCGTTCTGTGAGTCTTCATTCAGTCATTCCTCGTTCTGTGAGTCTTCATTCAGTCATTCCTCGTTCTGTTAGTCTTCATTCTGTCATTCCTCGTTCTGTCAGTCTTCATTCAGTCATTCCTCGTTCTGTCAGTCTTCATTCAGTCATTCCTCGTTCTGTGAGTCTTCATTCAATCATTCCTCGTTCTGCAGTCTTCATTCGTCATTCCTCGTTCTGTTAGTCTTCATTCTGTCATTCCTCGTTCTGTTCAGTCTTCATTCAGTCATTCCTCATTCTGTCAGTCTTCATTCCGTCATTCCTCGTTCTGTTCAGTCTTCATTCTGTCATTCCTCGTTCTGTTAGTCTTCATTCTGTCATTCCTCGTTCTGTGAGTCTTCATTCAGTCATTCCTCGTTCTGTTAGTCTTCATTCTGTCATTCCTCGTTCTGTTAGTCTTCATTCCGTCATTCCTCGTTCTGTTAGTATTCATTCTCGTCATTCCTCGTTCTGTTAGTCTTCATTCAGTCATTCCTCGTTCTGTTAGTCTTCATTCCGTCATTCCTCGTTCTGTTAGTCTTCATTCGTCATTCCTCGTTCTGTTATCTTCATTCGTCATTCCTCGTTCTGTTAGTCTTCATTCTGTCATTCCTCGTTCTGTCAGTCTTCATTCAATCATTCCTCGTTCTGTTAGTCTTCATTCTGTCATTCCTCGTTCTGTTAGTCTTCATTCGTCATTCCTCGTTCTGTTAGTCTTCATTCTGTCATTCCTCGTTCTGTCAGTCTTCATTCCTGTCATTCCTCATTCTGTTAGTCTTCATTCAGTCATTCCTCGTTCTGTTAGTCTTCATTCTGTCATTCCTCGTTCTGTTAGTCTTCATTCTGTCATTCCTCGTTCTGTAGTCTTCATTCTGTCATTCCTCGTTCTGTTAGTCTTCATTCAGTCATTCCTCGTTCTGTGTCTTCATTCCGTCGGTCTTCATTCTGTCTGTCTTCATTCTGTCAGTATTCCTCCTCTCAATTTTCAGTCTATCAGTCCTCATTCTGACAATCTTCATTCTCTCAGTCTTCATTTTCTCAAAGTTCATTTTATCAGTCTTCATTATGTAAGTCTTCATTTTATCAGTCTTCATTCTGTTATTCTTCATTCTGTCATTCTTCATTGTGTCTGTCTTTATTCTGTCTTCACTCTGCCTTTCTTTATTATCTCAGTCTTCATTCTGTCAATCTTCATTCTGTTGTCCTCGTTTTCAGTCTTCATCCTGTCACTCTTTAATTTGTCAGTCTTCATTCTCTCTGTCTCCATTCTCTCAGTCTTCCTTCTATTAGTTTAATTCTGTCGGTTTTCTATCTATCTGTCTTTGTTTTGTCTGTCTTCATTCTGCCAGCCTTCGTTCTGTCTGTTTCTAGTGCATCAGTCCTCATTCCGTCAGTCTTGGTTCAGTCAGTCTTCATTCTCTCAATCTTGATTCTCTGTCTTCCCTTTGTCATCTTCATTCTGTCATTCTTCATTCTGCTAGTCTTCATTCTTTCAGTCCTCATTTTGTCAATCTTCATTCTGTAAGTTTTCATTTTGTTAGTCTTCATTCAATCAGTCTTCATTCTGTCAGTCTTGATTTTCTTAGTTTCATTCTATCAGTCTTCAATTTGTCTGTCTTCATCCTGTCTGTCTTCATTCTCTCATTCTTCATTCTGTCAGTCTTCATTTTGTCAGTATTCATTCTATCAGTCTTCATTCTGTCTGACGCTAATCTTTCAGTCCTCATTCTGTCAGTCTTCATTCGTGTCAGTTCTTCATTCTGTCAATCTTCAGTCTGTCAGTATTAATCATTCTGTGAGACTTCATTCTGTCGTCTTCATTCTGTCGGTTCTTATTTCTGCCAGTCTTAAAAACCAGAAGTGCACACGGCCCGCTCAGCAGCTCGGTTGTTTGATCGTCGGATTCACATGTTAATGGTTGTGGGTTCGAATCCCGGGGTGTGCTACATTGAAACTGGCCTTCTCACTGTCCATTCATTTGTTGTTCTGGTGGTGTCAGTATAGGATCAGATACCCCCCCCCCCCTCCCCTGCTTCCCTGGTATGGTTATCCCCGTCGGCCATATCACCTGAGGTGGGTGCCGACGTAAAAACTGAACTAAATAAATCAATGATCAGCCCGCTAGTGACGCCTAACCTTACAACACCACTCACTCGGTTCACTGACCTGAAAGTAGCTCCCTGTCGGCAGTAGTCCAGGTCACCATTACAGGTAAAGTTGTCTCCCAGGTCCAGGTACTGAGTTCGTCCATCCAGGTACAAGGCCCGGGAGTTCTGAGCCAGGCCAGGGATTATGCGAACTTCCCCAATGGCCTGGATTCGTCGATCTCGCAGTATTACATACCCATCCCGAAAATTGTCGAACGTGATTTGTCGGGGCCTCACCTCAGCTGTGGATAATGAGACATTCACCTGCTTAGAGTCGAGATAGAGAGAGAGATAGAGAGGGGAGGACAGAGAGAGAGAAAGGGGACAGAGAGAGAGAGAGAGAGAGAGAGAGAGAGAGAGAGAGACAGACAGACAGACAGACGGACAGACAGACGGACAGACAGACAGACAGAGCAGTTTCAATGAAAATCTACGGTTCCCCCCTCCCCGAATTGATGATTGCTGATAAGCTTAAGATTAACAATCAAGCACAGCCTGTTTTCTGCCGCAAGAGATAAAAACAGCAAAAGGACGATGCATCGCATCACCTTCTCAGTGACAGCAGAAAAGGAGGAAGAGGAGAGAAAGAAGAAAGCAAAAATTCAATATTGTGGCGATAAAAAAGAAAAAAAAAAAGAAAGAAAAAGACACCAAAAAAATCAATATTAAGAAGGACAAGAAGGCTAAGAAGACTACAGGCACAATCAGCACGGAAACAAGAAGACAGATTTTTAAAAAAATCATGCAAAATACGCGTCATACATATAGCTTTGCAAGTAAAACAAAAGTGCAGGTGAGGAAATAAACTGGATTCTGTCTTAAAATAAACACACCAATAGCTGAATATACATAAATGCCATACCACAATTTGATTTCACTCGAATACAGTGAGTGAAAAGGCAGCATTCCAAAGTACTGGGAAAGTTGTGATAACTTCCAACGAATATACATGTGACTGTCTAGCAAGAATCACAACATTTATTCCAGTCAAGATTACGTACACATGGTTACACCAAACACTGTTACAACACTTAAAGGTATCATACCTTATCTTATGAAGTTTGCCTTTATCTGTACTGCTCAACATGACGTTTTGCACAAACTCCAAAAATTGCAGATCAGTTCATTTCATTTATTTTATTTCTTTATTAGATTGTTTGCTTCTGTTCATTTTTCTTTGTTTGTTTGCTGGTGATACTTGTGTGTGTTGTGTTGTGTGTGGGGTGTGTGGTGTGTGTGTGTGTGTGGTGGTGTGTGTGTGCGTGCGCGTGTGTGGTGTGTGTGCGTATGTGTGTGTGTATTATGTGTGTGTGCGCGCGCGTGTGTGCGTGCATGCATGTTCATTCGTTGTTGTTTTTTTAACATCTACTCACATAAGTGCTTTTAGACGGTGTTGTGTGTGGTGTTGTGTGTGTGTGTGTGTGTGTGTGTGTGTGTGTGTGTGTGTGTGTGTGTGTGTGTGTGTGTGTGTGTGTGTGTGTGTGTGTGTGTGTGTGTGTGTGTGTGTGGTGGTTGTGTGTGATGTGTGTGTGTGTGGTGTGTGCTCGCGCGCACCGGTGTTGTGTACTGTTTGTTTTCTTGGTAAGACAGGAAAACACTGAAGGACAGGGGACCAAACAGGACAGCCACGTGTCTATCAGGAAAAGACCCCGTCGTGTAACTCACCTTGATACCTGCCAGTGGCCCGCAGATGATCCAGGTAATCATACCACACCTGTAAGTCATCTGCCTGCACGTCCGCCGTCACTCGGGTGTCCAACAGATTGCGGCCCACGTACACGTGATCAGAGGGGGGCTGATCACCCTGCGGACGATCCACACCGCTGACGGCCACGTCCGCTAACTCGTCGTCCACATACAGGGTGAGACCTTTCATCCTGTGCCAAGACAAAGTCACTCTCTGCCACTCTCCGCTTCGGAATGGGGAGTGGCCACGCTCCACGATTTCCCTTCAGAGTTGAACTCGGCTTTCAGCTGCCCGTCCTCGTAGAAGAGCGAGTAGGAAGGGGCGGCGAATGAAGTACGTGTTGTCAGACAGGGAATTGGGGTGGAGCCAGACGCTCATGGTAAAGCCATGAGGACACCGGTCGAGACTGCCCAGGCAGGACTGAAGATGCGAACCCAGGTCCAGGTACTGGCCCCGGCCGTCGAGCTGCAGGGCTTGCCCTACCCGCCCCGGGCCTAGGCTAGCCCCGTTCACTAGAAGCACGATGAAGTGAGGGTGGTTGAGACGGTCGTTCTGAGCGCTATCCATGGAGAAAGCCTCATAGCCCTGATCGTCTGCTGGGCCATGCCCAGCCCACAGAGAAAGCGGCTAAGGTCAGAATATTGCAGGCGCATGCACTAGCAAAACTACTGCTACCAGTTATGCCATCTTGTGGCTGGACATGCATTTTATAAAAATCATTTTATCTTGCCGGTGCTAGCGGCTGACAAAAAATAATTACATGTAAGTACAATGACAAGAGAGTATGTAAGACAACATGCGCTTAGTCTAGCTATTGCTAGCGGTTGACAACGATTGTATATATTCAACAGCTATAAATCACAATTGCAAGTAATTATAACACAATATATTTAACAGCATGCCACAGTTTCTATACGACAGGGAATATTTTTCTCTAGCTTAATGCTTAGCATGAGTCACTGAGTGATTTTGTCTTTTTCTTGTTGCTGTTATTTCGGAGGTTTTGTTGTTGTTGCTATGTTCTTGTTGTTGCTGCTTAATAGGTCGAAAAGACATGACTAGCTCATGGGTTTACGAGCAGGCTTTAAGGCTTGTGCCATGATCACCATACAATGGCACCTGTGACGTTAGTGCATATGGAATTCATTCCGAGCGCGGAGTCGTCGTCTTGAGAAACTGAAACTAGCAGGTTGATTGGCTTTTGTTATGGAGCTGTG
>CM060306.1:104587116-104589616 GCA_030674185.1 Monoplex corrugatus | reverse complement strand
TGCTTTTAAGTTGAGAGCATGTCTTGCATATTAATGAGTTCTATTAGTTTGCTAATTAGCTCCAAGAAAGAAGAAAAAGAACCTGGGCTTTCTCCATGGGTTGCTTACTGTGCTGTGTGCATTTACATTAAAAAAAACATACAAAATCATCATTTCTGTCATATATGGTATTATAAATATTACTCAAACTGGAATTAACGAAAATATTCGTACATATAAATAATGCACCTATAAACTGAAGATCAAGACCAACATTAGCCTAGTTTTCAATCCAAATCTTATGAGAAAATTAAGGTTATTGTCAACAAGTCAGTGTAAAGTTTTAAACCAGAAAAGAGCCTTTCCTCATGAACAAGTAGGCCTACAAATCAATGTAATGATAAACACCAAACAGATAAACAGACACACAACGTTATGCATATAATGAAATTTATGGTACATGTAACAATAAGAAAAAAAAGAAAGTACAACAACACGTACAAAAACAACAGAACAACAACAAAAATTAAACTAAAACAAAAATACCGACAGTAATAAATCAATGACGAAACAATTTTTTTCTCTGAATGAAGCTAAATACATGGGCGATAAACCACTTAATGAACTTAATGAATGGACTATACATGTAAAAAAAAAAAAAAAAAAAAAAAAAAAAGCGCAACTGACTAAGAGACTGAATTAAAAGCAAACATAGAAGCACGATATGAAAGGAGGGCAAGCTGAAATGAAAACGACCTGCTTACGTGAACTTTCCACAGGTGACGACACTGTCATGTGACAATGAAGAAGCCAATGAAATTTAAGCAAACAATGGTATGTTTGTGTTGAACGCTGAACGCAAAACTTAAACAAAAAATGCATATAACATAAATGATTAAATTTGTAAAAAGCGACGCCTTTGCAAGATGTAGAGCCAAATTTAATATTAATAACAAAAAGAATTAAAAAAAAGTAAAATGTAACCCTTTTGCTATTTCGGTCCTGTGCAAACACAGGCAAAACAGTCTGATAGAAAGTCATACAAACAGACATACATACAATTATATACACAGACATATATGCACGCACACACACATACAGAGTTGCACACAGCAGTACAACTAAAAAAAATTCTTTGTTGTTTAAATGTATTTTTACATAACTTATTTGCCGGGAACAAGACTGCTGCCATGGATTCTTACGAAATGCTCAATATGCCATTGGCATGTACGCAGCAAAACGATTTTCGGCTCTAATCTATTATGGGCCAGTCTCTCTGTATGGAACTTTGAGTCCTTTCTACTGTTTGTCGCCAGGTGTTCTTTGCTCTCCCTCTTACGTCTTCCTACAGGTTTTCCAGCTTAGGGCTGTCGTGTAATGTTATTCTCCTCTCTTCGGACGATAAACCCAATCTATGTTCATCATGTTTTCTTGATGATATCAAACGTGGACTAAATGCATATCAGACATGGAACCTCGGCAGGCTTCCATCTCATCTGAAAGAGTCCTACCTGGACCATATATCTTTTTTAATGTCTAGAGGAGAAGGAAAATTTTTTTGTCCCGGCCTTGGTCTCGTATTCTGGGCAGGTGCTATGATCACTATGCCATCATAACCAAAACGCCATCATCACACCTGACACAATAACAAACTTATCACTTTTCGACCGCTGTCAGACCTCTATGCAATGATGTGACAATTACAAGTGATTTATTTTTGAGCTTTTCCTTTTCTACTACAAAATTTGACTCATCTTTTTTTCTTTTCTTTCCTTTTTTTTATATTTCTTCTTTTTCTTCTCTCTCTCTCTCTCTTTTTTTTTATATAGTGCTTTAACTCCAACAGATGGAAGAGGTGTAAGACGGATAGATGGATGTACGGATATAAACATATATATATCGGTCTACCTATCTATCTATCTATCTATCTAACTATTTATCTATCTATCTATCTATCTATCTATCTATCTATCTATCTATCTATCTATCTATCTATCTATCTCTCTCTCTCTCTCTCTCTCTATATATATATATATATATATATATACACAGAGAGAGAGAGAGAGAGAGGGATGGAGAGAGAGAGAGAGAGGAGGGAGGGAGGGAGAGAAGAGAGCAAAATCAGAATCAGAATAAGAAATCTATCACAACCACGATGGAATACAACATTATTTTTTTGAATACTTGCTTTTTGATGATACACAATTTTAAGCAAAGACAGACAGAGAGAGAGAGAAAGAGGGAGGAAGGGAGGGAGAGAATGGCGTAGAAAGAGAGGGGGAGGGAGGGAGGGAGAAGCACACAAAGAGAGAGAGAAAGGAGGAGGAGGAGGCCAGAGAGGCACAGAGGCACAGAGAAGAGAGGAGGAGGAGGAGGAGAGAGAGAGAACACACACACACAGAGGCAGAGAGAGGAGGAGGAGGAGGAGGAGGAGGAGGAGGAGAGAGGAGAGAGAGAGTTTTGGAGGAAGTGGGGGTTGGGGGTTGGGGGTGGGGGGGAGGGGGGAAGAGAGACAGAGTCT
>CM060306.1:104579616-104582116 GCA_030674185.1 Monoplex corrugatus | reverse complement strand
CATTACCTGCTATGTCAGCTTATCAGAACAAGCGTGTGTCTTATAGCCCGATCTTGGTTTCAATGGCAAATAACTAAAACTAATAAGTTCTGAGTTCTGGGTTCCTCACACACACACACACACACACACACACACACACACACACACACACACACACACACACACACACACACACACACACACACACACACACACACACACCACACACATACCAACACCAACACCAACACCAACACCAACACCATCACCAACACTAACATCAACCGTATCACCACATTCCCCGCCCTTCCTCCCTCCCACCCCCCCCCCCAAGAAAAAAACTCCACAGTAGCTGACCACACTCAAATTATCTTTCTACAAAACACACCATCATCAAACATTCCCCACCTATCCAAATCGCTACTTGTTGGAGTTGGGTCGGGTCTATGCTGAGTCTGGGAGGTCTCGGCAACCAGTCTACCCGATTCTACAGACGCAGGCCCTGTTCCGGGTGGAAGGACACCTCCACAAACTGCCACTGATCCGCCTGCAGCTCTGTGGTGGAGATCTCCCACGTCTTGCTTGTTGTGGCTGCCGTCACCTTGAGAAGGCAGTAGATGGTGTGTAACCGTTAACTTCGTTGGGTGAATGAAACACTCAAAACATCATTCAGCCCTCCACTAGTCATCGATCCACCCATTCATATGTATAACCCATTATTTTGTTGGTAGTTTTGGATGAATGAAGCACTCAAAACATCACTCAGCCCCTCCATCCATCCATCCACCAATCAGTGAGTTGATTAATAATCGATTCCTGGAACGTAATTATAAAAATGTGTGTATGCTGATCGGGACGCAGCTGTGAGGCATATAGGCGCACGCGCCTATGTGTGTGCATGTGAAACTCTGTGTGTGTGCACGCGTTTGTTTTTGTTTGTTTGTGTTTGTGGTGTGTGTGTGTGTGTGTGTGTGTGTGTGTGTGTGTGTGTGTGTGTGTGTGTGTGTGTGTGTGTGCGTGTGTGTGTGTGTGTGTTTGTATGTGGCGCGCTGCGTTTGTTTGAGTCAGTTCATGAGTGTGTTACAGTGTAGTTGTGTACGCGAATGTGTGTGTGTACTGTGTTTGCGTATGCGTGCGTGTATCTGTGTTTGTATACATAAATGTGCGTTCGTTTATGTGTGTGCCTGTGAGTGCATACGCGTGCGCGTTATGGGCACGCGATTATGTCATTGAGCTAAACACATGTTTCTGAAAAACCCAAATGTCTCATTAAATTGCCTTTTGTGGGGATATATGAGGTCGTTCAGCGTATACCTAAATTCGAGAGGAACCGAATACAACACTTTAGAATTTGAATTTTAAAAAAACGTGTGAACTCAAAACAAATGCGACTGCCCGCGTTCAAGCAAACAGGAACAAAAAGAAACAAAACACGAAAAAGGAATCAGAATGAGTATTTAATATAAACAGACAAGACAGGCGCAAATTTTTGGCCAACTCGAGTCCTCTTCTCCCACTGGACGAAGCAGCAAGGAAGTTTCAGTCTTTTTCTCCTAATATTTATATTTGGTGTTTGTTTGTTTGTGATTTTACGTTTACGCTTGACAAATGCCAGTTGGCCGAAAATTTGCGCCTGTCTTGTCTGGTTATATCAAATACCGCGTTCTGATTCTATTTTCGTGTTTTTCTGACTCTTCAAACATGTGAACTGTCAAAAACTCCAGAACTTACATGCAGCTTGTTATCTCGATAGCTCAACGACAGCCCGTTATGACCTGAAGACAAAAAGTAAGCCCCGTCCTCCTCCAACCGTTCAGGCCGCAACCACAGAGAGAGCAACATCCCGTGAGGACACAGATCAAGATTACCGAAGCAGTCCGCACTCCGGTCCCCGAAGTCCAGGGCATCTTGGCGGCCGTCCAGCAAGACCGCTGAGCCCACTTTGCCCGGTACGATCTGAGGTCTGCCCTGGACGGAGATGGTCATGGTCGGATGGTCCAGACGTCCTCGGCTGATGGAATCCATGTTGAAGTGCTGGTTGGTGGGGCGGTCTGTGTGGACAATGGACAGTGAGAAGGATCAGATGAGGTGGGTTGGGCTGATGGTCACAGGATTTGTTTGTTTGTTTGTTTCTTTGTTGTTTGTTTATCTCTTTGTTTGTTCTCTTGTTTGTTGGTTTTTGTGCTGAGCACAGTTGGACACTCTCTTTTAACATCCATTACATGTGTTTATGTATTTCTTTCTTTTTTGTCACAATGGAATCTCTATGTGAAATTCGGGTTGTTCTCCTTGGGCACAGTGTGTCACCGCAGTGCAGCGCCACCCGTTTTTCCCTGTATGTGTGTATGTTTGTTTATCTATACACGAAGACTTGCTATAGAATTTTGTCACGGACCCCCCTTTTGTTAGCGTGTATGTTTGTTTATCTCTACATGAAGACTTGCTATAGAATTTTGTCACGGACTACCCTTTTGTTGGCGTGTATGTTTGTTTATCTACACATGAAGACTTGCTATATAAT
>CM060306.1:104562116-104567116 GCA_030674185.1 Monoplex corrugatus | reverse complement strand
CCCTAAACTACACACACACACACACACACACCACACACACACACACACACACACACACACACACACACACCACACACACACACACACAAACACACACACACACTCTCTCTCTCTCTCTCTGTGTCCCTCTCTCTCTCTCAATCACACACATACACATATCACAAAACAACAACGACGACGACAACAAACCCCTAAACCATCAACAACCTCATCATAGATGAGCTCTTGGAAAGATCGGGACAACACAGACGAATCTCATCCACTTCACGGATGTGTCACTGAAGTTTTTACTCAGATTTCCTAACCAACACCGCGAATGTCTGTATATCTCGGGCTTGATTGACGCAAGGAAATAATTAATATGAAATAAAGCGTAGTATACAGCCCTGTCATTCTGTCTCAGCCAGAAATGGAACTCTGTCAACCATCTCCATTCTCAACATCACAACATATTAAATGTTTGTTTGTTTGTTTGTTTGCGATCCCAATTTCTGCACCGCCTCATTTCTCACGCCACTCATTCCAGCTCCCACAAAACATCACCAATCCCAAGGTTATTCAGTGGAAGACCTAGTGCTAGGAAAACCATAGCAGCCAGAGATTTCAAGCCACCATTGGATCACCCACCATAGGAGACCCTGCACCGCTGCTGGGTGACTTCGGTGGAATTCAACAGAGCCTGTTCTGATTCAACTTACTAAGGGCACTGCCTGCTAAACCCACTACCAATGACAATAATCGCTCAGTCACAGATCCACACCGAGTTAGGACTCCACAAATGTGGTTAAAATTGTCCCAGATTCGGTAGCCCTTCATGTACTGCTCTCATGACGGCCTGAGTACTGGGGAGACTGGAGGAAGAGCCGAAATGAGCGGCCTGGGGATAGTGACACAACAGCGATGTAGAAGGCAGCGATGTAGAATCATGTGTACAGATATGTTTCTCTCAGTCACATTAACCCTTTGACTACTGCACCCTGTCCACTAGCATTCTGCAATTGTAAACCATGCTGGCAAAGCAAAAACTGAACCATTTAATTGCCTCACCCTATCCACCACTTCCTACAGAAGCTGGTGGTTAGGGTGAGGCAATCAAAGAGTTCATATTTTTTGCTGTTACTGGATATGGTGCGGGAGTCAGAGGGCAAGCTATTCACCCTAGTCTCGGTGTCGTTGGCTCAGCACGCTTACCAGTGGCTCGTGTCTTAAACGCTTGGTTAAACTTGGTTTTCCATCCACTGACCGTAAGACAGCAAAACACGTGTACATGTAAAACAAGCTGCTCTCTGTGTGTGTAGGCTTTAAGTCTTTAGTAACACATGTCCATGTAAAACATGCTTCTGTCTATATGCTAGGCTTTAGTCCTCCAGCGCGTGCACAACTTTTATAACACTTTCATTATTTTGTTTCACTCGCAAATAGAAGGACTAGCTGATAGACTAGGTCGTATGGAATATAACATGTTTACGAAAAATAACTCTCTCTCTCTTCTGTGTCTCTGTCTGTCTGTCTGTCTGTCTGTCTGTCTGTCTGTCTTCTGTCTGTCTGTCTGTCTCTCTCTCTCTCTCTCTCTCTCTCTCTCTTAGCAATCCCCAACCCCCCTCACATGTATGTGATATCCTCGTATTATTTATAGTCGACTGTTCCAGACTGAATAAAACTATCGTTTGGTTGTATCATATTTCTCTCCTTGAGAAAAACTGTAGCCTTTAACTGAACGCATTCCGTTTCCGTTCCCACCCATCCCCATCACCACTCCGGCCTCGCCCACAAGACTTAACAATCTTAACAACTTAATAACACTAACAACAACAATGATAATGGTGATAATAATAATAATAATAACGTCATCATCAGCAACGTGATATCAAGAACAACACAGAGCAACAACAACAACAACAATGATAATAATGATTACAACAACAAAACAACAACAAAACAATAAATAACAACAACAACAACAACAACAACAACAACAACAACAACAACAACAACAAAATAATAATAATAATAATTAATATAATAATAATAATAATAATAATAATAATAATAATAATAATAATAATAATAGTAATAATAATAACAATAATAATAATAATGATGATAATAATAACAATAATAATAATGATATTCATCATCATAGCAACGTAATGTAAAGAACAACACAAACAGAACAACAACAACAACAATAACAATAATAACAACAACAGCAACAACAAGAATCGAGCACCGAGGGACAGGAACAGAGAGTGTCACAGTCACCACAGTTCGCGATCGAGCCAAGAAAGATATGTCCCTGGCAGGCAACTGAAGCCTTACTCGCTACAAGTAGCTTTAACCAATTTGTGTACAGTCACTTACTGACCCCCGTGCTTTGAAGTTGTCCACTGGACTGAATAAGAAGTCGATACACGACGCAAAAACCTCCCTAAGTTCTACAATATCACAATCTACAGTGTTTGAACAGAGGGACATGGTGAATAGGTAAAGCTCTTGTACTACAAGTCCAAGGAAAGGTAACTAATAAGGCAAACAGAGGCTGGCACTGATTTCCTCGGAATTCGTTCAAGAAGGAATCATGACACTAGTTAAAAGCCCAGCCGACTGCGTAGAGCCATATCAGGACTATAACCCGTTTCAAAATGTACAACTTCAACAACAAAAAAAAAAAAAAAAAAAAAAAAAAGAAAAGGCAAAAAAAAAAAAAAAAGAAAAAAAAAAAAAAAAAAAAAAAGAAAATTAAGCACACATATCAATGCATTCGCACACATAATCTAAGGAAATGTCCCTGACGTTGACCACAGTCACACAGGTTACACAACAGACACTAAAGTGTGACCTAACTTCTTAGTTCTCAGTCATGACAGTCAAGACAGTCTCAGATTGTCCGAAAATGAGTAAATCAATCCAAATCAGACACTTGTACCGAGCATGAGACATTCTGCGTTGTTGTAAGACAAGTGCCTGACAGTGGATCAAGGACTTAACCCTCCGTCCAACGAAATGTTTTCTCCAATGGACCCAGCTCTCATTTTCCCTTTCTTTCGCCGACTACGGTAACAATAGCTGAAAGGTTACGTTAACCCCTTCCGCTCCTCGACTCTATCCACCAACATTCTGCAGAAAACCGATGGGTAGGAGAAAGAAGTGAAAGGGTGAAAGCCAGAGGAAGGAATAGAAGGGGAGGGACAGAAGTGAGGGGCGGAGGAATGTAATAAGAGAGGACAGGTAACCCCGACACGGTGGGTCACTAAGTTCACTACAGACGTGTTGTAAACCGGGCAGACACTGTCACACGGGACCACACAACGACGTGACCTTGCTGGAGACTCTCTGATTTACTGTTGTTTTCTTGGTTGCTAGCATCAGTGAGTTTATGTCACGACAGCTTTTTGTTTTTCTCAGCAGCAGTATTCTACTTTCTGTTGTTTCAATTTCAGTTTCAATTTGTTTCTCATGTGACGTCTCCACACTCGGAACGAATTCCATTGGCACTAACGTCACAGATGCTATGTGTATTGTGATCCGTGCGTAAACCCATCAGCTAACTGGCCAGGTCACGAGGCACTACCTAGACTACGTTTTGGTTTTTACCTGTGTCGTTTCAATACAAGTAATTAGTAACGGCAGACATGTAAGTTGGTCTATGTGCTAATAACGAGGCAATAAAGTTTCATTTCTGTAAGAACACTCACCTTGAGTTTGTGCTACATAAATGAAACTATTAGTAGTAGCATTATTATCATTCTTTTTCCTATTATTATATTATTATTATTATTATTATTATTTATTATTATTATTATTATCACCATTATAATTATCATCATTCACGCATTTTGTCTTAAAGAGTAAGAGAAAAACAGCCCTTTTCTTGCGTCAATTCGTCTTCCTTTCTTTTTTGTTTTTGTTTGTTTTGTTATTCAGTTCACCACAGCTATGCCAAAAACAGATTCCACGTAATGAGCACTATAACAAACTGCTGCAAACTATGCCTCTGTATTTCTTTGGCACCTCGAAATCTGTCAAGCGGAATTTTACATCTACCTTCCTAAAGATACGCGTGCTTGTTGTGTCAGTAGAGCGCGTGCGCCGCGCTCACACACACACACACACACACACACACACACACACACACACACACACACACACACACACACACACACACATATATATATATATATAAACACATATGCACACACATGAACACACACAACACACACACACACAACACACACACACACACACACACACACACACACACAACACACACACACACACACACACACACACACACCACACACACACACACACACACACACACACCGAGTTCCATCCGTAATCACCACAATCACCACCACACCGCCATCACCTCCCCCCCCCCCATTTCCCCACACACAGACACACAGAGTTCCATCCGTAATCACCACCACCACCACCACATCGCCATCATCCCCCCCTCGCCCCCCTCCTCACACACAATAAACATCAACTGTACACTGAATGTTTTAATCTGACATAAAACAGTTGCCAAAGTTATTCCGCATGATACAGAAGCCTCTTAACGTGCTGACGGATACAGGTACATTTTGGGGGATGTTGGTTGGAACACAACTCACGTAATACGCGGTGTCTACAGAGAGTGTGTGGAACCCATGGTGTTTTGACTGCCAGAATTAATGCACTTTGTAAAGTGCTGAGTAAACAAAAAATGCAGAGAGAAGAGAGAGAGAGAGAGAGAGAGAGACAGGAAGAGAGAGAAGAGAGAGAAGAGCAGAGAGAGAGAAAGAAGAGAGTGAGAGAAGAAGGGAGGGGGGGACAGACAGAGACAGACAGACAGACAGATAGACAGACAGAGACAGAGAAAGAGAGTGAGACAGACACATACACAGAGAGAAAGACAGGGACAAAGAGAGAGAGGAGAGAGAGAGAGAGAGAGAGAGAGAGACAGATAGACAGACAGACAGAACAGACAAAGAGAGACAAACACAGAGAAAGACAGA
>CM060306.1:104554616-104559616 GCA_030674185.1 Monoplex corrugatus | reverse complement strand
TAATACCCGGTGAGTGTTCATGCTGGGTGCTTTCGTGTTTCCATAAGTCACTAAACATTGACATAGCTTCCAGGATCTTGAACGTGCATATTTGATATTCTGTGTGCGTATGCACGCGAAGGAGATTCAGGTACTAGCAGGTCTGCATTCATATTGACCTGGGAAATCGGAAAAAATCTCCACGCAGTGGTACCCAAGCAGATTCGAACCCACACTTTTCAACTGGAAGGCTGTAATTGTAACCACTTGACTATCGCCTGACAAATTTATAACATCACGATGCTTTGAGTCTCCTCCCCCTACTTCCACCCCTCGCCATTCTTCGTCTCGTTATAAACATTAACTACCGTTTATGGGTGTGATGTGCTATAAACGACCTCTTTTCTGTCCGTATACTTCATTCCCCCCCCCCCCCAATCTCTCCCACCCCCATCTTTCTCTTTAGAGAGGTATGTGAGTATTGTGTGCCTGTACGTGTCTTAATATGTCTGTGATGATGGACAGAGACGTGTGAGGGGAACATCTTAATATGTCTGTGATATTGGACAGAGACATGTGAGGGGAACATACACATACCCAATTGTCATAGTGAAATAATCACATAGACAGCGCCTACTTGGCTGTTATGTAATGACGACTGAGTGGTGTGTGTTTCCCCAACAGTGTCTCTGTTCACTGCCTACCTGACAGGTAGGTTCATTATGACCACTGGATAGAAGAATTGTTTACACCTGGACCGGCACCAGCTGTGATTGTATCAAAATCAGGTCAGTTTGTGTTGTTTGCTTTACAAGCCCCACCGACGGATCGGGGTTTATGTCATCTGTCCTTACGTGGTTAAAAAAATGTTTTCCTGTCATATACATATTTCCATTTAATTTGAAAAACAACCTGAAAGCGATAAACTCAGCGTGTGGCGACTCTTAGCACAATCTAAGTTTACTAACTGACTGATTTTATTTATTTATTTAATTTAATTTATCTATTTACTTATTTGTTTGTATATTTGTTTATCTACACAGTTTTCCTTATTTACTTGTTTGTTTGTGTATTTGTGTATCAACACAGTTTGTCTTAAAACGTTTACTGTGTATTTAGCCATCATCTCGACTGAATACTGATGTTTCGTGTTTTATTGTGACACGGTTCAAATTTGATGAGCAGCGAGACTGTCTATCTAGTTTTGTAATGTCCCCCAAAAGAGTAGTTTGCTCCAGGGCTATAATAATCAATGTGGAATGAAGCTGAACTCAATAATACCTACCTACGTGACTTGGAAATATGATCATTGTAGAGCTATGTGTTACTGTTTGGCTACCACCTGTTGTGCTACTGTCTTCTCTCTCTGTGCCGTGAGGGGACTCTCTCTCGCTTTGTCTCTCTCTCTTTGCCTCTGTCTCTCTCTCTCTCTCCCCCTCTGTCTCCCTCTGTCTGTGTGTTGTGTGTGTGTGTGTGTGTGTGTGTGTGTGTGTGTGTGTGTGTGTGTGTGTGTGTGTGTGTGTGTGTGTGGTGTGTGGTGAGTGAGTTGTGTGTGTGTGTACGCGAGCGCGTGCACCCTATGTGTGTGTGTGTGTGTGTGTGTGTGTGTGTGTGTGTGTATGTGTGTGTGGCGCGCGCGCGAGCGCACGTCCGTGTATACAAGCGATTGTGTGTATACATTTCTTCCTGGGACCAACCCCCTTTTCTTTAAACTAAACAAGGCTGGAGCTTACACACCTACACCCCTCAACAGACACATCACAGCACCACATGTCTATAATACACACAATCAGTCCACGGAACGGAAGCGAGAAACCTTTTTTTCTTCTGGCACTGGCAGCCAGGAACATTTCTACTTGTGCTTGCAGGATCACCAGCAGACGAAATCTTTCTTTCATCCCTTCATTACTTTCATGCATCATGTCACACGACAACTGTTGGACACATTAGTGTTAACTTGGGTAGTAGCCAGTATTCTTCCTTTCTCTCTCCTTTGTCTCTTCTCTTCTCTCTCTCTCTCTCTCTCTCTCTCTCTCTCTCTCTCTCTCTCTCTCTCTCTCTTCTCTCTCTCTCTTTCTCTCTTTTCGAGTCAGGCGTAAAGAGTACAATCATAAGTTTGGATTTTTTCTTTCGCAATGATATCTCCCGCTTCCGCCTTTCTTTTATATTTAAAATTTTTTTTTTTAAACAACTAAGCCCTGCTAACTACGTAAACATACGTTTGTTTTCGTGCACACGAGGCAAGCAAATGTGAAAACGAATGATTCACGGAGTGGGAGTGTTCGTACGAGGTCCGAATAGGGAGAGACACAAAGAGAAGGAGGGGTAGACAGAGAGAAGGAATGAGAGAGACAGAGGGGAAAATGGAGGGGGAGTGAGAAAGAGAGAGAGGGAGTGAGAAAGAGAGAGAACAAGAGAGGAAGAGAAAGAGAGAAACGAGAGCGAGAGAGAGAGTGAATGAGTGAGAGAGACAGACAGATAGAGACGACAGGACAGAGACAGAGACAGATTTAACATTTTAATGCAAAAAGATACCAGCTAGAGCTGTATGGAAAGTGTACTAATGAGCCAACTATGCACAGTGCATGTAAGACTAGAAAAAAGGGTTTCAATCAGAACGGTCGTTTACGTTATTTCAAAAGAGAGATAGAGGGGATGGGACAGGGAAACAGAGAAAGAGAGAGAGAAGAGAGAGAGAGAGAGAGGAGAGAAGAGAGAAGAGAGAGGAGAACAGAGAGAGACAGAGAGACACACAGAGAAAGAGAGAGAGAGAGAGAGAGAGAGAGAGAGAGAGAGAGAAGAGACAGAGAAGAGAGAAGACAGCGAGACAGAGAGACTCGAAACAATTATTAGGTCAGAGAAAAAGAAAGAGCGAAAGACAAGACACCAGAGACAATCATAGGCGGGGGTGGGGTCGGACAGAGAGACAGATAGACAAACAGAGAAGGAACAGAACAGACAGAGAGGGCAAACAGAAAGACACAACAGAAAGACAGAACCTTCAGGGAACCCTTGGGCAGAGGGGAGAGATGGTGATCACAAGAATTCGCCCTGGCCACGTAGTCTCTTTCCTATGTGTCTAACAAAGAACGTCCTGTAGGCTAGAGGGACGTGCATGCCAGTCTATCAGAACAGGCTTGATGCACCGTAAAGGATGCAGATTATCATTATCTGGTACATTCCGCTTTTTCCTTGCTCAGGGTTGCCAGACTGCGTGTAAGGCTGCATAATCTGACACTGAGAGAGAGACACACACATATATACACACATTTACATACACACACAAACACATACACCCTCACCTATCACCCACTCCACACACATACATGTACACCCCACACGCGCCTACACGCATACATACTGACACAAACGTACAAATATATCTATACATGCATATGCACAAAGAGATTGATACACACACACTCTCTCTCTCGATCTCTCTCTCTCGATCTATCTTTATCTATCTATCTATCTATCACTCTATCTATCTGTCTATCTGTCTATCTATCTATCTATCTTCTATCTATCTATCTATCTGTCTGTCTGTCTGTCTATCTGTCTATCTATCATCATCTATCTGTCTATCTGTCTTCTGTCTGTCTGTCTGTCTGTCTATCTATCTATCTATCTTCTGTCTTCTGTCTGTCCTGTATATCTATCTATCTATCTATCTGTCTGACTACCAACACACAACACACACACACACACACACACACACACACACACACACACACACACACACACACACACACACACACACACACACACAATTCCCCCCTTGATAAAAACATCAAATTCTTAACAATAATTATACTTTTTAGGGAAATTATAATCTTCTCAACGTTTACCCTTGAGGTCATCTTTTGGCGACATTGTTTTTATGCTATTGCTGCAATACTTCTGCCGCACTGCTGCCATCTCTGATCGGTGTAACTCCGAGTTACTGAAAACTGTTGACCATTTCAGAGAGTTAAATAAATCAAAAAGTAAACTTTTCAAGCACAACTACAAATTTGTTGTCTTTTAGCTGCTGGTGGAACGCTTGCTGCAGAAGAGTAAAGTCAAGCTTACCAGTATGTGTTTACATTTTTATGTACAAAAAGGAATGTTTTCACCATTCTTACTAACACGTCCGCGATACATTCCATTTGAAACACTTCTTGGCTCTGGATTTCATTTATCAACAGTCTGGCATCTTGTTTGTTGCATGCAGGCTTTCCCCCTCTGTTTAAGTTTCTAAACACACACACACACACACACACACACACACACACACACACACACACGCACACACGACACACACACACACAACACCACACACACACACACACACACACACACACACACCACGCACGCACACACACACACACACACTATCATACGGACACATACACACACACACACACACACACACACACACCACACAACACACACACACACACACACACACACACACACCACACACACACACACACACTCTAACACACTAACACACACACACACACATACACGAGAAAGGCTCTCTCTCTCTCTCTCCTCTCTCTCTCTCTCTCTCTCTGTTAGTTTATTAGCAGCTAAGCGAATTCTATGGGATGGTTACGGCAGTAATAGTAGAGTTGGCGATGGTATTTGTACTACACACATGTGCATGCATGTAAGTTTACGCACGCGTGTGTACATATACATGTGTGTATGTGTGTGCGTGTGTGAATGCGCGTGTGTGCGTGTGAACGCGAGGCGTACGTGCGTGGACGCATGCGTTGGTTTCCATGAGACGGGGGCATGTCACCCACATAACAAGTTTAGATCAGTCAATCCGATTAAGCCATATCCAGGGGGAGAGAATCTCTACACTATCCTTCGGGCATTTAGTCTTGATCCATGCACTTTTACTTTCTTCTCCCTCTTCTTCTTTCTTTTCTTCTTCGCTCGCTGTTAGTGTAGATCCTCCATAAACGAAAGCTAGGTGTAAGAAAAACAAAATCATTAATCTGAAGAATTTGCTCTCCTCTCTCTCTTCT
>CM060306.1:104544616-104547116 GCA_030674185.1 Monoplex corrugatus | reverse complement strand
GCAAAACAGAATGAATGAACTAGAAAAATGAGTAAAGATGAAAGAGGGGGGGGAGAGAGAGAGAGAGAGCGAGCGAGAGAGAGAGAGAGAGAGAGAGAGAGAGAGAGGATGAAAGAGAGAGAGAGACAAAGACAGAAAAAGAGAGAGGGAGAGAGAGAGAGACAGAGAGAGACAGAGAGACAGAGAGACAGAGACAGAGAATATGTTGGAACAGAGTGTGTGAATGCGTGTGACAGAGGATAACAACTTGGGGGTTAATGGTCATTCGCCGAATACGCCTGAGTGTACCCAAGCTCAGCATCTTGTGTGTGTTTGTTTGTTTGTTTGTGTGCATGCGTCTCTCTCTCTCTCTCTCTCTCTCTCTCTGTGTGTGTGTGTGTGCGTGTGCGTGTGTGTAATCCTTGTAATGTCCAGTTTCAATCAAGAATGGGCGGAACTCTACAACATCATCATTATAATCCCATCATCACAGCATTGTGAAAAATTATCTCAGATTCTCTGTCCCTTCATGCCCAGCTCTCCAGGTGACCTCAATATCGGTGAGTTCAGGAGTGTGATCAAATTCATATCGCTTATAACCCAGCCGACTACTAGAGCCATATCAGGGCAAGGGAATGTGATGGAGAGCGGCTGAAATGAAAGGCATGGTGGGTAATAACATAGGAGTGGTGCAGAAGGTAAGTCAGAAAAAAATATTCCATAACTTGTTTTAAAAATAAAGGCATGGAATTTCGTTTCTAGACAATCGTTTGTCCTTTTCATGCAGGTAATATATGTGGTTGTTGAAATCCCATCATCTGCATGCTGTACAATGGCTTGTTTGTCTTTGCTAACGGGACCGCAAAGATATCTGAGTATGCATCAAGTGGAATCTTATATTTCAGCATTTATCAGATCTGTGATCTATTTCGGTTCATTTTAGCTTGATGGACTGGGATATTCAGCTTGGGATTGTGGTTTGGGTCTGTTTGTGTCGCAGAATGGGTTCTTTGTCTGTGAAAATACGCACTCGCGTGTGTTCGTATCGGTTGTGTGTGAAGAAAGAGAGAACGAGAGCAAGAGCGAAAGGGATTACATCAACATTTATGGTATTAAATCAAGAGGCATCGTATCATATTTTCGTCAGGATGAATTTCATATTATAGTACACAAACAATTGCATACACACTAACACACACGCACACACACACACACACACACACACACACACACACACACCACACACACACACACACACACACACATGCACACACACGCACGCACGCGAGCTTACACACATACGCACGCACACACATACATAAACACACCTACACATACACACGCATACACACATGCACACACACACACAAACACACATACATATACACTCACATACACACATGCATGAACTCACACGCATGTGCTGAAGTGCTATGACGACTACAAAATGTTGGCAATAATTCAGTTGATTTGCCAGTAATAATAAATCGGCCTGGTGTAATTCTTATTCAAATGCATTTCATTCTTGTTTTATTACTACAGAACGTAAACAATGATCCATTCATTGATATAAAATGTAGGCTATTTAAAATCGGTTCGCGACTAACATCAGTAATGATACTCTCCTACGGATGCATCAAAACATTTATATAAAGCCTAAGCAGTGAAAAGTTTTACAATGCTGTAATCATGATGATGATAAGTATGATAATCTTCATGCTATGGGGTTCCAATTAGGATTGAGACTGCGTGACAGGACTGCACTCTACGCTATCATAATATATCCTGACGTCAGAAAGACTCACGAGATACAGATACCTGCGATGCTGGTCAAAAGATTTGAGCCACAACCTCAATGACGCATCAATAGAGTTAAGTGGATGAGACTCCTCCGGGTGATCCCAGTCTTTCCAAAGAATCTAGGGCACACTCAACTCTGGCTAGGAGCCCACTCGGGTCGAAAATTTTCCACGACTATTTTGACAGGACTGATGGGGATGTGAACCCACAAATTCCAGTCGGTAGTCCGTGGTACTGACCACTGCGATTGGTTCCATCTGTAAATTTAACGATATGGGTTCGAGTCTGGCTCGGGGAGTCTTTGTGCACCCAACTTTCTTTCGCCCAACAGCGTGTACAATATGTCCAGAATGAAGTAGTCTTCCACTGCTATTACTACTCATCTGCTGCTGATGGTATTGTTATTACTAATGCTGTTGCAGCAATCACTATTACTGTTATTACTGGGGCTACTACTACGACTAGTTCTTCCTTTTTTTTCTTGGAAAGTCTAGTATTATTGTTTTATGGTTTATATAAATTGGATTGTGTTCTGCAATTGTTTTATAATTCATCTTCATGCTTGGGTCACGACATTAGTAAAGTATGTGATGCATTCTTCTTCTTTTTCTTTTTCTAAATCTTCTTACATTGATTACTAAAAAAAGTCAAACAATTTCAAGACCAAATAAATAACAAATCAAGACAAGTAAGGACTAAAATAAATAAACAAATCAAAGAA
>CM060306.1:104529616-104534616 GCA_030674185.1 Monoplex corrugatus | reverse complement strand
CACAACACACACACACACACACACACACACACACACACACAACACACACACACACACACACACCAACACACAACACACACACAACACACACAACACACACACACACACACACACACACACACACACACACACACACAAACACACACACACACACACACTACGAACCTATGAACATGTTGTGTATTCTGACATTCACATGACAATGAAACCCATTATGAAATCAATCTAAACATGACAATGAAACCATTGTGCATAATCTATGTACAGAGCCAGACAATCTACTTCACCTCTGGAATCAGTCAATCAACAATACTTTCTAAATTCCATAGCTGCTGCCTTCTCACCATTGCATCTCTGGAATCATATTGCATTCTGAAATCAACCAATCCACAATATTTCCTACCCTCCACAGCTACTGTTTCCCTCACCATTGCATCTCCCTTCAATGGAACTAAAGTATACATAAACTGTCAGAGATAAACTAACGTACAGTAGCATTACCACAATTAGTGAATTACCTTCATGATCATCACCACCAACAACGTGAACCAGTTTGCCAACCAATAACCAGACATACCAAAAACACAAAACATAACAAAACAAAAAAGAAACAGAAAACTATTGACAAGCCATATCTATCTACACACACACACACACACACACACACACACACACACACACACACACACACACACACACACACACACACACACACTCACACACACACTAGCTAGATAGGAAGATAGACAGACGACAGGACAGACAGACGGATGGATGGATGGACAGATAGATAGATAGACAGATAGATAAAATAGATATAGATAGATAGATAGATAGACAGACATAGATAGGTAGACAGACAGACAGACATAGATAGACAGACAGACAGACAGACAGATAAATAGATAGATAGATAGATAGATAGATAGACAGACAGAGAGACAGACAGATACACATACAGATGTACATGTATATAGCTATAGATATAGTTACAGATATATACATGTAAAAGTAATAACAAAAGCTGTACACTACGAAGAGAATAAGTCAACCATTTCCATGTTATTCGAAAATTATCAGCGAGTGATAGTCTTTGTATTTCAATGAACACTAACTACTGACTGACTGACTGACTGACCGATTTAAAAAAAAACAAAGCAGTCAAGAAAATTTTTTTAAGCGGACTGTTGTTGTTGTTGTTGTTTTTTGATAGGGCCGTGGACTCAAGATCTGATATCTCGAGTTCAGTTCCGGCTCACAACATTAAAAATGGCCTGTTCACCGTCCATCTTAATATAATATTTCTATCAGTCTGGTGGTGTCAACTTAGTGTTTCATAGGTCCTCCCCCCCCCCCCCTTCCCATTTTAAGACCGAGTAAGCGCATAGGATTTTGCACAGATTCATAGAGTCTGCCAGATTCACTGACATAATTATGTAGGTTGAGCGCAGATGGTACTGTGCCAGTGCAATGAATCCCTCTTGAAAAAAATTCCGAAACTCCATTCTCCAATGTGTGTTCTCTTCAGTTCTGGTATGTGCCCTTTAGTCAGGAACTACTGATGTCAGCAATGATTATAGTGTAGTAGTACCAGCAACACGTGAATGAAAATAAAGCGAGATTAGTCTCCATGTCCTCAGTTATTTTCAGTGAAGCCTGTAACAAGGTCGATTATGGTGCTGATCACATTAAGGGTCATTTTTGGGTATAACATCTCTCGCATTAACTGCAGGATAAATTACAAAAGCCAGAGATTAATTTATCGTGTGCTGAAAAGTTCAGCAAGCTGCTGTCATACTTTAGTGACTCTATGTGTTTAGATGTGAGAGACTGAGTGTGTGTGTGTGTGTGTGTGTGTGTGTGTGTGTGTGTGTGTGTGTGTGTGTGTGTGTGTGTGTGCGTGCGTGTGTGCGTGTGTGCGTGCTTGTATGCGTGCGTGCGTGTGTGTGTGTGTGTGTACGCGCTCGCGCGCGAGCGTGCACGCTTGAACGAGTGCACATGCATTCCCGGCCTCTTCAATCATTCTCACTTTGTATAAAAAGATTCTCTGGAGCACTAAGATTAAAAACTACAATGGCCACTATCATGCTGATCTTTATCTTGTGGACAACTCTGCTGGTTTTAGTACTGCCTGAACATTTTGCAATATTGTATGTTACTTACTTTCTAACTTACTAACTATTATTCCACTGGCATGTACGATGGCAACGAAGATTTTCCACTCTTGTTCTGGGCCAGCCTCTGCGTGTTTCAGGTTCCTGAGGCCTCTTTTTATTGTTCGTCGCCAGATGTTCATTGGTCTTCCTCTCACCCGTCTTCTTTCTGGTGTCAAATGAAGGGCAGTCTGGAGATAATGTTATCCCGCTTTCTTCGGATATTGTGCCCATTCCATCTATATCGTCTTGCCATGATGATAGTACCCATGTTCTCTTGATCGCAATGGGCAAGTAGTTGTCGATTGGAGTTGGCGCTGGGCTAGGAGATTTGCATGATTGTTCGGATTTTTGTGAGTGTGGAAATTGATAACTTGATAAAGTCACTTTCTATCTTCCTCCAGCATTTTGAACCAAACAGGGTGGAAAGGGCACAGCTCTGGTACAGTCTCAGCTTAATGTTGATGCTGCATTGGGGGTTAGCCAGCCTTCTTCCATTTCACACGTTGTTCAGCATTCTGAGGGTGTTTCTAGCTTTGCTGAGACAGTTCTTCATGTCACTCCTGCTCTACCGTCTTGTCTGACAATGCTTTCTATCGGGTAGGTGAACTCTTCAGTTGTGGGTAGGTCTGTTCTCTTTTATGTTAACATGATATGGATATTGAAGATAGAGAATACACCGTTCTAACATTGCAAAGTAACAAAGAGTCTTGTAACTACTAATACAAAGCCTACTACTGCAGCTACTACTACTATGGCTGCTACTACTACTACGACAGCTATCAATACTGTTGCTGTAGCTACCACTGCTGCCGCTGGTGCTTACACTGCTGTTGCTGCTGTTGCTGTTGCTGTTACTACTGCTGCTGCTATGTACTACCACAACCAAGCATGAGGAGCTTCAAAGCGTTACGAGCTGTTCAATGCAAAGTCACTTCATTTCACGCGTGCTTGCACGTACAGAATGCACTGCGCGTGCAGTGTTCTTCACCCACCAGTACTACGTATTGGTACTGCTATACACAACAGTGGTATGGTCAAACCTTTCATGGCATCCCTCCACTTCAATCTATTCCCACCCCTACTTTTTCATTCTTAAACTGCCTTCGTCAGAACTGCTAAAAGTAGTCTAGGCAACAGTATGCAAAGGAATTGTTTTAAAATGTATTATGATATTACTCATACCTACACAACACATAACTCCACACTGAACGCACACACTCGGTAAAGCTGACAATAACTGGAATGTGTTTTTGCTGTAAAAACGTGGCTTTGTTGTTGTTGTTGTCTTTTTCATAAAAATTTCGTTCCATCCTGTCTGGCAGAGAAACTCTTTGTATGATCCTGTGCGCCATTATTTCCGCAAAGCACTATCAATGACAATCAATCAAAAACAAGTGCAACTGCCTGCGTTCAAGCTAACACGAACCAGAAAAACACGAAAATAGAATCAGAACGCGTATTTACTATCTATTTTCGTGTTTTTCTGGTTCCAATGACTATCAATATTTAGATTAGTTTTATTTATGTCTGCAATATACAACAACGATGCTAATAATTTTCAGTTGTATCGTTATACGTTATTGACACAACTAGGAGTATTAACATAACAACTACAATAGCCACAGCAACAACAACTATAATAATAATGAAACTGATGATAAGAAGAAAAAGAAACGTAATAAACGTACTTTGCAACGTACTTTGTATATGAAAAACGGATGTATGTATGTATGTATGTATGTATGTATGTATGTATGTATGTATGTATGTATGTATGTATGTATGTGTGTATGTCTGTCTGTCTGTCTGTATGTATGTATGTATGTCTGTATGTGTGTATGTATGTCTGTATGTCTGTATGTCTGTATGTATGTATGTATGTATATGTGTATGTATATAATTAGGTATGTATCTATATGTGTATGTATATAATTATGTATGCATGTATGTGTGTATGTATGTATGTATGTATGTGTGTATGTATGTATGTATGTATGTGTGTGTATGTCTGTATGTCTGTCTGTCTGTATGTATATGTATGTATGTATGTATGTATGTATGTATGTATAAAATGTATGTGTTATGTATGTGTGTATGTAAGAAGACAAATAAGATAAATAACATATCTCGTGAAGTTAAGTAAAGCTGTTCGTTTCAAATAGGTCCATGGGCTTTCTAAATACATTTTCGCTGCTTGGGGGAATTACGCAACACAGGGTGACGTCAGCAATCATATTTTGACGCATCTCCGCTTTTTCGCCTACCTGCCCCTGCACACTAGAACAACACTGTCTTGGCTACGGTACAGAATCCCTATTTGAATGACTGACTTACTATACCTACTACCTCTCCGTTTTTATACTGTATGTACTATCTTTCCTTTTTTATGCTATATGTACTACCTCTCCTCTTTTTTTTATACTATATGTACTACCTCATCCGGTCTGCTTCATCCTCTAGGGATGCTACTTATTAGCTAGTTGGAATTCATTACGAGCGCGGAGGCGTCATCTTGAGAAACTGAAACTGAAACTGAAACTGAAACTAGCTAGTTGTATGTGTGTTCCTGTCTATCATATCCGATAACTGTTAAAGAGGTTAGCTCAACTGATAAGAGTCGTTGACTATCTGATGTCTTAAGTTCAATTCCATGATTGTTCGGATTTTTGTGAGTGTGGAAATTGATAACTTGATAAAGTCACTTTCTATCTTCCTCCAGCATTTTGAACCAAACAGGGTGGAAAGGGCACAGCTCTGGTACAGTCTCAGCTTAATGTTGATGCTGCATTGGGGGTTAGCCAGCCTTCTTCCATTTCACACGTTGTTCAGCATTCTGAGGGTGTT
>CM060306.1:104522116-104524616 GCA_030674185.1 Monoplex corrugatus | reverse complement strand
CGCTTAACTCCAGCCCATAGGGCAGCACGCCGCGCCTTCTGCAGACGTCACGTGAGGTGGACACGTCAGCAATGGTCCCAGGTCCTGTTCAGTGATGAAACACGCTTCACCATGAACCACAACGACGGCTGACTGAGGGTCTGGAGGCGCCCAGGGCAACGCTTTATTGACACCACTGTCCAAGAAAAGGTGGCCTTTGGTGGAGGTTCTGTAATGGTCTGGGGGGCCTTCAGCCTTCACCACAGAACACCCTTGTATCATGTACAGGGTAACCTGACTGGCCTCCGATACCGGGATGAGATCCTTCGACCGCTGGCTGTGCCTACACTGCAGCAGATGGGACCGACGGCTGTCTACCAGGATGACAACGCTCGCCCCCACAGGGCAAGGGTGGTCAACGACTTCCTGCAGCAGTCTGGATTCAACAGAATGGAGTGGCCAGCATGCAGTCCCGATCTCAACCCGATTGAGAACCTCTGGGATGAGCTGGATCGCAAAGTGAGGAGCAACCACCCCCCTCCCAGGGATGCCCAACACCTCTACCAGATGCTGCAGGCTGAGTGGCAGGCGCTTCCACAGAGGATCTTCACCAACCTGGTCAACTCGATGAGGACTCGCTGCGTCGAGTGCCAGAACAGCCATGGCGGTTACACGCATTACTGAACTTTTGGGAGCATCAGAATGCCCTGTCTTGTGATTTCAATGACTTTGGGAAATCAAATTTCGATACGTACCCACTTTGATCAAATGTACACACCAAACAATTAGTTGAAATTGAAGGCAATTGTGTATCGTTATCACCAAAGCATGGAATTAAATGTTTGCCAAACTTCAACGCATTGGCTTTCTTATTTTGAAAGTTATGAATTTTTGTGCAAGTGATCCTTAACTTTTTGTGCGTAGTATATATACATTAGGTCGTTAGGCTGTTTGCAGTCCCAGTTTCGAATTGTCTGCAGTATAATAAATACAATAAGTCATCTGACTGATACTATCTGTCTAGCTATGTTATGGATTAGTCTGCCTCTCTCTTCCCCCCTCCTTCACACACACACACACAGACACAGACACACACACACACACACACACACACAGAGACACAGACACACACACACACACACACACACACACACACACACACACACACACACACACACACACACACAGAGGGTGATTTGTACGCATTCCAAACACGCACACACAAACACACACACACACAAAACACACACACACACACACACACACACCACACACACACACACACACACACACACACACACACACACACAGAGGGTGATTTGTACGCATTCCAAACACACACACACAAACACACACATACACACACACACACACCACACACACACACACACACACACACACACACACACACACACACACACACACACACAAACAAGGTGTGTGTGTGCGTGCGTGCATGTACGCGCTCGTGAGTGTCTGCGTATTTTACTGTGTAACTTCAAAAAAGATCCGGTCGCTGCCTACCTGCACATCTTGAGTAATCGGTTAATGTGACCAGCACCCCGGTGATGTTACTCACATATGTGTTTGATAATGATAGAGAGTGTGAGGTGATAGTTAATGCACTTTCCATCTCCGGTCCGCCCATATTACGGTTTTCCGCAGGTGTGGTGTATACATGAACCAAAGCTTCCGCCTTCTGTCCGACTTGCTAGCCCTGATATGGCTCTACGCAGTCGGCTGGGCATTAAACAACAACAACAACAAACTGGTCTGACTTGCATTGGTTGGATCCCGGCTCGAGACAAACTTGTGTGCGTGCGGGTCTTGATCCCTCCTCCACACCCAGCCATGGTACCTGACCGTGTTTATCATCATCATCATCATCATGTGCCCTGTTTCATGGCGTTGGTGAACATGGCCCTCCATATGCATCTATCCCTTGTTGCCGCAAGCACATCTTCCATCCTCTCTGTCCTCAGCCACCTTGCAAGTCCGTCCAATAGTTCCTCCCTGGGTCTACTCGGTGTTGTCTTCAGAATTGCCTCGTTCAGAATTGGATAATGTAAAGCAGCACGGGAGAGGTGATGGAAACCGCCTTTAGACTGCTGGCCCTTAGAAAACTGGTCTTTCTGCTACTCTACCACATTACACCCTTACAACCTCCCGAAGGGTAATGGTACAACTTTTACCTTTATCCAGGCAAAAGAATTGTAATATAAATCATATGATAGCTCGTATACCGGTACGTATCTCAGACTACGGTGTGCTGGACAGTATGTTTGAGCTCTGTGATCATGGAGTTTCCTTAATCATTACAGTTCTGGAAGACTGGAACGGAGCACATACCTGAACGCCATAAATTCCGCTGGAAGAAGTCTCAAGTTCATGGCATAATTTGTTTTGTTTTGTTTTGTTTTGTTTTGTTGTCTCTGTCTTTCAAATTCCTTTTTCTACTTATCGGCTAATGGACAATACTTGACAAAATGCCATCCATTTTCCGACCACGCTTCACAGAATT
>CM060306.1:104514616-104517116 GCA_030674185.1 Monoplex corrugatus | reverse complement strand
CCCCCTGCCCATCCACCATAGAGGCACGCACAGGGATACAGGAACAGTTGAAGTAGAAAATATTCCTAATTTCGCCACGAAACTTTTCAGCAAAGAATGTCTGGGGCAGACTCAGGTCCCTCAAGCTCTGCCCATAGAAGGAAGGGACTCCACCAAAGAAGACGTAATTGTTTTGGGATATGTTGAGGCCAAAGTCATAGTCAGAACCCAGGGCCACCTTGGAGGTCTGAGTTCCATCCACATAGAGTATAGGTCTCCATGCGGTTCCTGCGGATCTCCACTCTGTGCCACTGGCCGTCATTGAGAGGCTCTGTGATGGCCTCGATGTCCACGAATTGATTCTCCTCGGCCACCAGGTTGATCCACAGCCTGACGGCTCCTTTAGTCAGAGCCAGCTGCAAGTAGTCGTAACGGCCGTTGTCGTCCGTGTACAACAGTAAGCCTGATGGCTTCCGAGTCTTGAACTCGAAGCTGACAGAGGCATTGGGACAGGCGTGCCATTTAGGGAAGCGAGCATACGAGCCTTCCTCTCCCAGAAAAACGAGTCCTTGAGTTGTGGAGGTGAAGGACACCACTAGCAACACCACTAGAAAGGGTATATTGGGCGCTAACGTCCAGAACATTGAAGAGTGTACTGTGGCCATTGTGAGTCTCTTGAAGATCTCATGCACCACAGCAGTCTTCCTAATTTGTACACCTTGTTCAGTTCCTCTGAAATTCCAACCACAATCAACCGGTAAGGCACACGACGGTTTTGACGAACTTTTTAAAACCCGAATAACAACACAAAAAATATAATTGTTTTTCTCACGCTGTGTGTCATCGGTCCACGCTACTATTCAACGTTCACTCAATAACGGTCCTAAGAGCGCCTGTCTGTCGTCGGTTGTTAACTTGTGCCAATCTGCTCTTTGCTGGCCCGCGGCTGTTTGTACTGAGTGCGCCGCTCACACTGACAGCAGATGAAAAGTTTCTCCTCGTTCCCCTCGTCCTCACCAGCAATGCCTGTCTCCCCCTTCCCTTTTCTCACTCCTCTTCCTTCTCTCAGCTCCCCCCCCCCCCTTCTCCTCCTCTTCCTCTTCTTCCTCTCGCAGCAGAGACTGACTAGCAAGCAGTTGGCAGCAGCGAAGTTGGTAAACCGGCTTCCCTCCCTCACTTCTTCACTTGTTGTACCAGTAACCAGAGAACTTTTCCTCCCTCAGCCCCCCCCCCCTTCCCTCGTGAGCTATACCCCATCCCGGCTTAGTCCTACGTCCTCCTCCACCACTATCGTCTCCGTGTGTTTGTGTTCAGACTCCAGCGCCAAAAAGTGATGCATGTAAGCACACAGCACAAAGTGCACACGACTATACAGAGAGGAACACACCTCGCTGCATACAACGTGTGTAGGTACATCCATCATACACACGCAGACACCGGTCTTGCGCCAACTTAGTATGTATACATAAGCCAAGCAACAGGTTCTCTCTTCAAAGTGCTGTACAGATAGCTGTACTTGTTCTGGTAGTGGGCAAAAGGTAAAAAGCTACTGGACAGGTCACAAAGTCCCCTGATCATATAAATTGCTATACTACTACTTGATTTAGTACAACTGTCAGTAGCCCATTCATACGACTGTCACCGCAACACAAGCTGGAATTCGTTCAGTTCAATACAATTAGTACTGGACCCGAAGTTCTCAATAACTTGGGTGTAATTGGGGTGATGTGGGTATGTGTGTGTGTGTGTGTGTGTGTGTGTGTGTGTGTGTGTGTGTGTGTGTGTGTGTGTCTGTGTGTGTGTGTGTGTTGTGTGTGTGTGTGTGGTGTGTGTGTGTGTGTGTTTGTCTGTCTGTCTGTTGTGTGTGTATCTGTGTGTGTGTGTTTGTCTGTCTGTCTGTTGTGTTATATATATATATATATATATATATATATTATATATATATATATTATATATATTATATCTCTCTCTCTCTCTCTGTGGTGTGTGTGTGTGTGTGTGTGTGTGTGTGTGTTTTGTCTGTCTGTCTGTCTGTTGTGTGTGTATCTGTGTGTGTGTTTTGTGTGTGTGTTGTGTGTCTGTTGTGTGCGTATCTCTCTGTCTGTGTGTGTGTGTGTGTGTGTGCGCGTGTGTGTGTGTGTGTCTGTGTGTGTGTGTGTGTGCGTGTCCTCTCTGTGTCTCTGTCTGTCTCTCTGTTTGTCTGTGTGTGTGTGTGTGTGCGCGCGCGCGCGCGCGCGTGCGCGCGCGCGTGTGTGTATGTGTATGTATGCGTTGTGTTTGTAACCGGTTGATGAAAAAACAACAACCCACAAACTAATTATTTTGTACGTGCGTGCGTGAGTACATGATAAGTGTGAAGTTGTCCTGTGTGTGCATGTTTATGTATGTTTTGTATGCGTGCACGCACACTCGCTCGTGTGTGTGTTTTGTGTGCGCGCACGTGCGTGTGTAACCATCGAAGCATCAAAGGATGGAGGGACTGGGTGGAGGGGTTAGCGGCATCTTCCAAAACCCTATTTTA
>CM060306.1:104489616-104502116 GCA_030674185.1 Monoplex corrugatus | reverse complement strand
CAAACAAAACAGATCCACTGATGACGCAACACTCACTCTTTTACACAACGCATACACTCATGTAGAAAAGCCAGGCTCTTTCGTACGCATTCTATTTGTAGACTTCTCTTCAGCATTCAATACTATTCAACCTCATCTCATGGCACTCAAACTCCTCAAACTCAATGTTTGTCCTAAGCTCATTCTCTGGATAATAGATTTTCTTATTAATCGTTCTCAAACTGTCTCTTTTCATCATACACTCTCTGACTCTCGTTCCACCTCAACGGGCGCTCCTCAGGGTACAGTCCTCTCTCCTGTCCTCTTTACTCTCTACACCAATGACTGCTCTGGCACTGATCTCACTCCTGTTATAAAATATTCAGATGACACAGCAATCCAAGACCTCTCCAACTCAGACACAACATTCAACCAAGAAGTAGTTAAGTTCACTACCTGGTGTACAGACAACTTTTTAGATCTAAATGTTAGAAAGACCAAGGAGATGATCGTGGATTTCCGGAGAGAGCCCGGTGTGATCCCTGACCTTTTTATCAATGGTGTGAAAGTTGAGCGTGTGAATGAGTATAAGTATCTTGGAACGATTCTTGACAGCAAACTCACCTTTGATACAAACACGCAAATAATACACAAAAAATGTCAGTCACGCCTTTTCTGTCTTCAAAAACTTAGGTCTCTGCGTATGAATGAGTCCATTCTTGGTAATTTCTATCGTTGTTTTATTGAATCTGTCTTAACTTTTGGATTTTTGTGCTGGTTTGCTGGTCTGAGTGTGAAGAATAAGAGAGTGTTGGACAGGGTGGTGAAGGTGAGTGGCAAAGTAGTGGGAGTACAACAGAGGAGCATTAATGAACTATATGAGTGTCGTATTGTGAGCAAGGCGAGAATGATCTTAGGTGAATCCACTCACGTGCTAGCTAAGCATTATGAGCTCTTGCCATCATCAAAAAGGTACAGAACTCTGAAATGTTCCACCAACAGAGCAAGAATGTCTTTTGTAAATAGGTCAGTTGAGTATCTGAACAAGATTGGAGTGTGAGTGACTAAAGGAGTGTGAGAGAGCGGGAGTTATGTAATTGTTGTCTATTGCAGAATTTTACGCTGAACATGTATTGAATTTCTCTAAAGAGACATTAAAGTGATCTTGAATCTTGAATCTTGAATATATATATATATATATATGTGTGTGTGTGTGTGTATGTGTATGTGTGTGTGTGTGTGTGTGTGTGTGTGTGTGTGTGTGCATGAGTATATGTATATATGTGTGTATGTATGATAAGTATGCTTGTATGTACGTATGTATGTATGTATGTATGTGTATGTATGTATGTATGTATGTGTGTGTGTATGTATGTATGTATGTATGTATGTACTTATGTATGTATATATGTACTTATGTATGTATGTATGTACGTATGTACGTATGATGTACGTACGTGTGTATGTGTGTGTATGTATGTATGTATGTATGTATGTATGTACTTATGTATGTATGAATGTATGCATGTAGGCCTGTGTGTATGTATTATATATTTAGGTATGTATGTATATATGTATGTATGCATGTATCTATCTATGTATTACGAATGTATATAATTTATGTATGTATGTGTACATTATGAATATATGTATGTATGTCTGTATGTATGTATGATGTATGTATGTATGTGTGTCTGTCTCTGTGTCTGTCTGTGTGTCAATCTGTCTGTCTGTCTGTATGTATGTATGATAATGATAACAATGATCCTCATGAGAATGATAATGTTATGGAGTCCAGTTGTGGACTGAGACTGTATGAAAGGGCAGCTCTTCGCTTACATTTTAATATATCCTGTTGCTGAAAGATAGAGATGGCTACGGTATCGGTCAGGAACTTTGAGTAACACCCTCACAGATGCATGGCTAAAGTGGATGAAACTCAATTGTGTGGCCCCAGTCTTCCCAGCGATCCCATAGCAAGCTTAATTGTGGGTAGGAACCGTCAGGATAGGAAAAAATCCTGCAATCGTTTTTATGGTACCGATGAGATTCCAACCTACGATCTCTGATGCTGCTGGGCTGACCACTTCACCACTTTGACTGGACTGAACGAACTTTATTAATTTATCTTTTTTTTTTTTATGTGGACCTTGACCGCATGCATCGGGGACTGTCAGAACAGTGAACACAGATTATAAATATTATCAGAAGTGCCTGGAAAAGTACAGTTCTGAGTTTAGATTCGGTTTGAGTCCTCAGGACCTTGGTGCCTTCTCGTCGGGCCTTAGGAGAACAACTTTCCACGCCTAGTCGTGACGTAAATTCGGTAGATAACTGAAATGATCTTGCCGACATGTTTTTATTATTTTTCGTCAACCTCGTTCCTCTCTTCCACTTTCCACCTACTTTAGTTTCGATCGGGAAATAAAAAAAAAGAGATTAAATATAACTAAAAACGGATGTACCTCAATTCAAGGGAGATACGAAAAAACGAATGAGACATCAGATCACACGTTTTTAAAAAAAATATTAATGTAATACAATTTCGACCTGCTTCTCCCGCCCCTTCCCCCCCTCATCCCCAATTGCCTGCAAAAGAGAAGGGAGGGGGGGGGGGTAACTGTCATTACAAGGTTTCATTAAGAAAGCAGACGTTTCAAAAGTCTCCAGATCTTGGTAGATCTGTCAGTTTCCAGGGTACGCAAAGATTTATTTTTCGCTCCTGCTGATATCATGTAAGTAAATTATGTTTGAGAAAACCTTAAGTCCAGGTGTCCAATATTTTTGACATTGTATTACATTTGAAGTTAGCGTACTTACATTTATTTTAGTTATAGATCTGAAGTGTTTTGCCGCAAAGGTCAACATTTTGATTTTTTTTTTCGTTAAGACTATTGAACTCAGCAGTAGTTACTTCGAGCAATTTTTCTGTCTCATAAAGTTGTGAAATTGCACTATATTAAGTGATCTTCTAGCATCAGTGAGGAGTAAAAGGAGCGAATAAAATGTTGCCTGCTGTGAGGGAAGAAAATAGAGGAAACAATGAACACAATTTGAATTGTGTAGCCTGTGGAAGCCGAAACAGTTGGCTGTAAACGAAGACTAGATCTACTTTACTCTGACCATATGAAGTGTAAAGTATGATAATACACACACACACACACACACACACACACACACACACACACACACACACACACACACACATTTTCTGCGCATCCTTATTATTCTTTTTTTTTTATATAAACGATAGTACCCATGATCAGCCGATTATGGAAAGTTACGATACAACTGTACAAAGATCATTTTTACTTGAGTCATCGTGCTGCATTGGCAACTGTCTGGTAGACGTTATTACCAACAACCATCCAACAATCCGCAACGCTGAGCGAAAATCAGTATGTTTGTGTCCTAGCTTTTTCAAGTGGGCTATAAAACTAATCATATATTTTCTGTCATGGAAAGAGATGATGAGATTCAGCAGCTTTGGTGGTCGTGCAGTCTCCTCCAGGAGAGCGAAAGAGTCTCTTCTGCTGATAAAATCAGAGGTTTAAATTGTGGCACCGTATAAAGGCTGCCTCTATTCGCGGCTCTTTGAATGAAGCTGTCTGAGTGAGAAGATCATGTCGATGGTTGGTCTTTCTGTCCGGATGCCACACTGGGACTTTGGTCTACTGGTACTTACTACCCTTCTGCTGAGTGGTTCTGAAGAACCTATAGGCCGCAAGGATATATATATATATATATATATATATATATATATATATATATATACATATATATGTATATATATATATATACATGTATATACATGTATATGTATATCAATCATATGTCTACATCTATCAAACTGTATGTGTCTATCTATCTAACTCTGTGTGCGTGTGTGTATATATATCTATACATTCTTTGAGGGAAAGTGCAGCACGTTGTACTGAAAAGAGAACAAGTCGATGGTTCATCTGTCAGACTTTTCGGATATATACCCGCATTACCGTGAGGACTACTGACTGAGGACAAAATCTTGTTTCTGCTTAATTTGACGATTAAGACAACCCACAGATATCTACAGCCAGGGGCAAGCTTTTCGAAACTAGTGATGTCGGGCGCAGGTTTTTCTTTCTCTGAAAGGATCTGTGCTTTGTTTGTGAATTTCTGTTGTGTATAAAATCAGTCTGCTATGTTTTGTCTGTGAATTCATTCTATAGAAAATCAGTTTGCCAAACAAACTGGCCAAGAGAGACATTTAATTGCAGATTATTATGCTTATGAAGAAGTTACTGTCGTGTAGATGCAAATCTCATTTATCGTGTGTGTGTGTACTCTCCGTGTGTGTGTAAGTACTCTGTGTGTTTGTACTCTCTCTCTCTCTGTCTCTATCTATCTGTCTCTTCTCTCTCTGTCTCTGTCCGTCTCTCTCTCTCTTTTATCTGTCAGTCTGTCTGTCTCTGTCTGTCTGTCTCTCTCTTTCTCTCTCTCTCTCTCTCTCTCTTTCTCTCTCTCTCTCTCTCTCTCTCTCTCTCTCTCTGTGTTTGTGTGTCCACGCATGCGGGGGACATGTACGTGCTCTCGCATAAACTCTACTTCACAATCCGTAACGTAAAGGATCCTTCCACCATCTTCCCAGTATTTGCCATGGGCGTATCCGGGATATATCACGTTACAGACGTATTGGATTCATGAATATATTGGAATATATTGCACTACACGCGGTCCATAGCGGCGAACAAGAATGACAGTTGGATATCCTAAGAATCTGGCAGTCAGAGATTTGACCTAGTTAACTGTGGTTTGTCACGACAGTTTTGACATTAGGTACGTCCCTTGTGTAGGTATGTCCCATGATCTTTAGGTTTATGAAACAAGAATTAAGGTAAATTGTTAGTCATGTTTGAAAACAAACTGTTAAGTAACGAATCTGCCTTTAGTTTTCAGAGAGAGAAACTTGAACTTGAAAACACTTTATTATTCAGGATAGCATCATTAGGCTACACTGGACCTGTCTTACAGCAAAACCTTGGGACTGTATACATGTAACATAAGAGTGAAAGTAGAAAAGTGAATCATCATAAGCGAAACTAAACACGAAAAAACGAACCTTAAAAATGTAAATCACAAACATACAACGAAATGTAAAATAAATAGAAGAAAATGAATTATAAATGAATTACAAGCATGCAGTTACAAAGAAATGTAAAATTAAACAAGTAGAAGAAAATGAATTATAAATAAATTACAAACATGCAAACAAATATAGAAGTAAGGAATTGAAATAAAAATGAATTACAAATACTAAATGATAAACATTCGAATAAAGGAAACAAACAAACAAAAACCAAAGCAAAACACGTGTTAAAACAGAACAAACAAACAAACAAACGGGGAAGAGGGTTCAAGAAACAGGTTTGTATATCACTTAAACATGCTCTGAATAAAAGGAATACGTAAACTATGTCCTTGTGCGCAGGAGGCTAAAAATGCTAAGACGATGATTTTATGGTGTGGAGTTGGTCAAACGGGTACAGAGGGAGAGAGAGGTGGATTAAGAGAGAGAGAGTGAGGGAGAGAGAGAGTGGGAGGGAGGAGGGTGAGAGAAACAGAGGGAGAGAGGGAGAGGGAAAAAGATTTCTTTTGCAGAAAGAGAACAGTTTAGAACTAGGATGAAAAGGACTCGTGTGTAGTATTGAGGATGACTGTAGGTTTAACTGGCACAGTGTGTACTGTGTGTAAAGCCAGGAAAGGCCTTTCAGTTAGAACTTATTTACGTTTAAAGTTTTAGATTAATTGAAATTGTTCACTGATGTGTGCGACTGGATGCTGAGGGCAGTGTATTTCAGAGAAATGTACCAGAATAGGAGATGTTGGCTTTAAGTATGTTTAATCTTGTTCTTGGAAAATAAAAGCTTTTCTTGAATTATGTAGTTTTAACATGGAGAAAATAGGACTGTTAATTATTTGGGGGCTGATCTGTGCACAGTGTTGTACGTTTGTGTGCTTCTGGTGTACTTCCGTTGGTTTCTGAGTGATATTATTTCCACTTTTTTTAATCTTTGAGAGAGAGGGGGGAAGAGAGGTGAGGGAGAGAGAGAGAGAGAGAGAGAGAGAGAGAGAGAGAGAGAGAGAGAGAGAGAGAGAGAGAGAGAGAGAGAGGAGAATTCATGTTTGTGAATATGCAACTGGGAACTATTCACTCTGAACTTTTGGTATCTATAAGTATAACATACGTTAACATATGAAATACGAGTTTAAGAGAAGTCTTTTTATAACAGTAAGATTAACTGCAATCGAATTTGATTGAAGCAAACGAAGCAACAGGCAGACTGTCCTCTCTGAATGAATCCACTTAAATAGTACTTATCAGACACGACTAGCACAAACATATGTATTCTCAAAGTCGTGATTGTGATGACGAGTTCAAGCGTGATGGGTGTGCCTTCTAACTGAAGTATGTTGACCGATAACCCGTTACTGATAAACAACATCAGCTTGGGTAATCTCACCCACCGAGTAGCCGACGTGTACGAGCCTTACTTCCTTGTGTCGTGAGTTTATCAGACCTTTTTCAGGTCTGTACTGATAATGGATATGTTTATCAAGTTCTCGAGAGGGGGGATGGTTCAATTGTGTAGCTACATGTCCCTTCGAACGATTGATTTTGTCTGTTGTAAGGCTCAGTTTTGTAATTTACACACACACACAACACACACACACACACACACACACACACACACACACACACACACACACACACACCCCACACACACACACACACACACACACACACAACACACACACACACACAAAAGAAAAAAAAAGTGTTTATTAAGAATTTCTGTCTATGTATATCTAAAGACAGATTATATCATATCGGCCGATTGCGTGTGTGAGTGCGTGCGTGTGTGTGTGTGTGTGCGTGTTGTGTGTGTGTGTGTGTGTGTGTGTGTGTGTGTGTGTGAGGTGAGAGAGAGAGAGAGTGTGTGTGTGTATGTGTGTGTGTGTGGTGTGTGTTGGTGTGTATGTGTGTGTGTGTGTGTGTGTGTGTGTGTGTGTGAGGTGAGGAGAGAGAGAGTGTGTGTGTGTATGTATGTGTGTGTGTGTGTGTGTGTGTGTGTGTGTGTGTGGTGTGTGTGTGTGTGTGTGTGTGTGTGTGTGTGTGTTCAAGAGTTAAGAGAATCTGAGCTTGATACAGTGAACCGTTCTACCAGCAAGCCTCATTTTTGTGAAACGAGGTATATTTTTTATCATAAAGAGCCCGAGGCAACTTGTCTGCTGTACTGAAATGATTATGGTATAAGCAGCTATTGCATGGTGTTTAATGGTTTGTGTCATTTTCCATTTATTAATTTTGGAGCCAGTACTTACACAAACACGCACATTTTGGTCTTATCATGAACGGTGACATTAGTCACGAACGTTTCTCGGAATTGTTCATGCGGTTTTGTTAGCTTACGAGTCGGGGCTTGCTGAAAAACAAGCAAGCAACAGCTAAGCCAGACAGCTCAGCGACCAACCCCCAGCTACCCTAACATTCCACATTTGTCTTCATACATTATACATCTTTTGCGCATATATGTAGCACACACACACACACACACACACACACACACACACACACACACACACACACACACACACACACACACACACACACACACACACACACACAATATATATATATTTTATATATATATATATATATATATATGGATGGGTGGCTAACAGGGATTGATTATTTTCTGTAAAAAACAGTAGTCCAATTTTAGGGGTGTATAGTATTGTATAAAAATGTTCTTTCCTGTCATGTTTTATTCATTTTTATTTTGTTGTCTTCAATACCAGACCCGTCAACTACGTTTTCCAGAACATTTTCTTGATGCTATAGGATTCTTGCTGAAGTACTGTAGTCTGTACACCATCATCTACGCAGGAAAGTTACGGACATTGCGATTTTTAAGCACACGTCATAACATTCTATATCAGACAACGCATTGTTTTATTTTTCAAAGTTTTTCCAGTGGACTTAAGGTTCAGATATTGACTAGCTCCACCATATTTTTCTTCGTCATAACTATTCTAGTGTTTATGTCGGTTGCATGATCACAGTTGTTTGAGATTTTATTGAACCCTAAATATTTGAATTGATGTAATCGTTCTAGTTCTTCACTTTCTATTTTTGTTGGTTCTGTGGCGCCATATCCGAAGTGCATCGTTTTTGTGTTGTTAGCATAAAAGTTTTAGGCATTTTTTTCACTCCAGCGTTATTGATCTCGTCGAGGAGGATTTTCGCTTCTCGGTGATGTGTTCCAGTTAGCTCGGTGTTATCCATATATCGCAGATTTGATAATGTTGTTCTATTTTTACGCAGTTTTTAAAGGTTCTTTTTTTTTTTTTATCGATGTTTGTGTCTCTATATTTGTTCGGTGTATACGCAGAACAAATGAGGAAAAAGAATGCACGCCTGTCTTACACCTTTATTTATATTAAATGTTTTTTATGTTCCTGATTCAATTGAATTTGAGTTTCCTGATTCATTTGTAGAGATTAGATAAAGCCCATTTCTTTGACAGTGATGAACTGATTTCGCTGCCGACTGCAGTAAGATAATGTAAGCTTCTTATTTAATTTTTAGCAATTTCCCTTTGATGATTTAAATGGCACATAACATGTCACCAGTGCCTCTACTCTGTCTAAAATCTGTCTGCTCCTTTTCCAGCTCTGTCTCCATTTTGGCGTTTATTCTGTTGAATATAATATAAAGAAGGATTTTACTAGTGTGGCTTATGAGGGTTATGGTTCTGTAATTGCTACATTCTTTTAGGTCACCAACCTTGTTTAGTATAACTAATTCTTGCTGTTTTTGATCGTCTGGCCATTGGCATGCCTTCCATACCTCGCAGCATCATGTGTGTATTAGTTTTAGCATGTTATTGCTGGTCCTTTCAAGATTTCTGCCAGGATATTGTCACATTGAAAAAATCCTACTAATGATGCAGTTTTATCTTTTGTTTATTGAAATATCCCAGATCATGACAGATGGTGTGAATGGTCTGAAAAGAAATGTGTAGTTTGTAAATGTACCAGCTGTGATAAGTTTTCATAGCAGTTTTCCAGACATCAGATTTCTGTGCTTTATGTTACATTCAAGAAACTTGAATCAACGACGAGGCCATAATTACTTTCTCCCGCCTGACAGGACTCAGACTCTTATATTTCACTTAGTACTTTCATACACATACACGCACGCGCGTGCGCGCGCCACACACACACACACACACACACACACCACGCACGCACGCACGCACGCACGCACGCACGCACGCACGCACGCACACACACACACACACACACACTTACACACACACACACACACTAAAGCAAGCTCATGCAGGTTTCCGGAAAGGAAAATGATGTAAGAACCAGATATCCATTCTGCGAAATATCATCGAACAATGCGCAGAATGGCAGAGAGAGCTCTACATCAACTTTGTAGACTTAGGTAAGACTTACGATGCCATACACAAGAACAGTCTATGGCCTTTTTCTCCCGAGCATACGGGGTCTTATAGCAGATTATCCGTCTCACCAAAAGCTTTTATGCTAGCTTCTCCTGTACAATAGGAAACAGTGAACACAATTTCGAAGTAAAGACAAAGTTGTGTTGTATCAGTACTGCTCTCCAAAGAACGATTGAGGACGTACCAAGAGGCATCATATGGACTTTCTTTTCAGCACGGGAAGATATTGACTTTGCAGACGACCTGGACCTGGTCTCCCACGCTCACCAGCACATCCAGGTGAAAACATCCCGTCTCAGCATTTTCGCACAAAAAATATTCCTAAAAATCAGCTAGAAGAAAACAGGTAATGACAGTGGAGACTCACATCGCTGATCAATTCAAGTAGATAGACCTACCCACACCTATCTTGGCAGCACTGTCAGACACGACGGAAAAACAGGTTGTGACATCAGGGGCCGTCTCAGCAAAGCCAGAAACACCTTTAGAGTGCTGAAAAAAATTGTAGAAGTCCCCCGTTTAGAATCGACACCACGTTAAGATTGTATCAGAACCTTGTCCTTTCCACCCTACTTCTCAGCTGAAAATGTTGGAGGATGACAAAAAGTAACCTTCTCAAGGTATCAGCCTTCACACACACACACACACACACACACACACACACACACAACACACACACACACACACACACACACACACACACACACACACACACACACACACACACACACACACACAACACACAACACACACACACACACAACACACACACACCGTCTAATATCACTCATAGTGAAAAGATGTTAAATCAAAGAACAAACGAACGCACACACACACACACACACACATTTCGAAAAATCATGCAAATCTTCTGGCTCAGCATTATTTCCAAGTTAACAAGTTAACAAGAAATACCACTTGCTCACATGCATTCAAGAAGGTATGGGCAACATCATTATTAAAAGATGATGAAGATGGATTGGGTACATCATCGAAAGAGAGCAGAATAAAATCACACAGACTACCCTTCAGTGGACACCGGAAGGAAGACACAAGAGAGGAAGACGCAAGAACACCAGTTAACGAACAATAGAATGAGATCTTATAGTCCTGCTATACAGACGCTAGCCTGTAACAGAACAGAAGTGGAGGACCTTTGTTGCTGCTCTACATGTCAGTAGCATAATGGGGAGTAACGCACACACACACGCACGCGCGCGCGAGCACCCACCCTCCCACCCACCTGAACACACGCGCACACACACACGCACACACACACACACACACACACACACACACACACACACACACACCACACACACACACACACACACACACACACACACATACACTCCTCTTCCCCCCCCCCCCATGTTTTTGTGTAACCGCAATCGGTTTGTCCTAATTTCTAAGTGCGTGTGTTGTGTTGTGTTGAGTGGTGTTGTATCTGTGTGTGTGTGTGTGTGTGTGTGTGTGTGTGTGTGTGTGTGTGTGTGTGTGTGTGTGTGTGTTGTGTGTCGCGCGCGTGTGTGTATGTGTCTGTGTGTATGCGTGCCCGGCCCGTGTGTATATACGCTTGTCCGTGTGTGTGTATATGTGTGTGCGCGTGTGTGTGTGAACGCGAGGACGTAGGTGTGCGCGCGCTTGTGTACATGACATTACAGCAGGCAGGTAACCTCGTCATCAGTCTCGGCAAAGAAATTTGACAAGGGATCCGGACCTAGCGCCCGTTATCAGAGACACAGGTCACGTGACACACCAAGCTTTTATCTCTTCGTGACCTAGACTGTGTGAATGTTATGGTACAACATTGTTTTGCACAGTGCATTTCTAAATTTCGATATAAATTTTCGGAAATGCATGCTGTTTTCACAGGATGGTGCAACGTTCTGCGTTTTCTTTTTTTGTTTGTTTGTTTGTTTTTTGGTCTTTTTATTTGTTTATTTTGTGTGTGTGTTTTAGGGGGTGGTGTGTGGGGAGATATCGCTTCTGAATTCGACGATGGGAGTAGGGGAGCATCTCAAAATTTCTATTATTTATGTGTGAACAGCGCGATTTGCAAGACAATATTAATTTGTTAGTTCTTAGGCATGAACAGCCAGCTTTGCAAGACAGTGACATTGTTTTGTTTTTCGATCTGTTGCGCTGCCTCTATAACATTACACTCTCATTCCATCCCATGAACATATCGTCAGAATAAAGTTCAGATCATCTCATTTTCAGTGCCCACAGTACACAGCAATTATTTTTCAAGAAAAGATACTGAAAGGTTTAAATGCTGTCGCGAAACACTCGGCACCTCAGACATTCATTTCGGTTGTAACAGCGGTGATACGATGTGTGGCGGATAGTGTGGCTTAATTATTAGCACCGAATGTGTGATAATTTCAGTCTTTGAGAGGGCTATTCCTTAATATCATTAGTATCAGAAGCATCGAAATATTTTACTATATTGCATACCCCTCTCGAGTCCACAAAACCATCTCTAACGTGCTCACAATTATGCGATGTTATGGTGAAAATTGTATGTATCCCTGGATTTTGGATAAATATTTTCTTTTTTTGCCAGTTTATACCGATTTTTTCCCTTTTTGAGCTAGATTTTTGATGGTGATCTAAGCAGTAGTGTTTCGAATGAGAAGGTAAACTGAAGTTTCATGTGCATCTCACGCATAGCAAGCGAAAAAGAATCTACGCAACAAAGATTTCCATGGCAAACTTAGGAAAATACTACTGCAAAGAAAAACACATGCGAACAAAGAAAACAAAACGAAACAAAACAAGGAAACAAAAAGTGGTGGTGGTGTGGTTAGGGTATGGAACAGTGGTATATCGACATGCTTTCCTTTGGGACAGCAACCTTTTACCGCACGCGGAGAAATCATTTGTTGCTAATGGAAAAAATGAACTTGATAAAGTTGAAAATTAAAATTTTGAAATTTCCAAATGTGCGCAGTAAGTTGGCCATAGCGCTCTATTGTTCACGCATTGTCTTCAGTGAGCTGG
>CM060306.1:104469616-104479616 GCA_030674185.1 Monoplex corrugatus | reverse complement strand
GTGAAATCAGACTTGAAAATCTTCCAGGTGTTGACAGAGCCTACGTAAATGCTACGTTTGCAGCTGAAGTTGGAAAAGGTGAGAGGGAATTGAAATTCTCAGGTATCCCTAGTGTCTGTTTATTACCACACTTGCCTTTCGTTTTTTTTTTCATTTTTTTTTTTTCATGGTTCCTTTCCATCATACTTACCATATCTTCTGACTCAAAGTCAACTTTATCTCATTGTCTGTGTATAAGAACTATCCAGCAGACTCCTTTATTAACCCTTTGACTCCCGCATCCTATCCACCAACTGCGAAAAAGTAACCTTCTGACTCCTTCACCCTATCCACCAGCTTCCTGCAGAAAGCTGGTTGATAGGGTGAGGGAGTCAAAAGTGAAGTTTTTGCTTTGTTAGCATGGTTGACAATGCAGGCTGCTTGTTGACAGGGCTCGGGAGTTAAAGGGTAAAGAACCTCTTCAGAGATGTTCCTCCACATACAATCTTCATGTTTTAACAAGAGATCAATAGATTCCATTTTATATAATCATGCTGATGCCATGTGTAGCAAAGACATCATAGCAAGAATTGCTCAAGCCAAACAAAGAATGGTCCATCTTACTAACATTTGGAAAGACAGATGTTTAGGAATTGAGCTCAAATTTACAATGCTGCGAACACTAATTTGGCCTGTTGTGTTATATGGAAGTGAAGGATGGACTCTTAAAGCTGCAGATGAAAACAGAATCAAAAGTGCAGAAATGTGGTTCTACAGAAGACTCCTAAGAATAAGCTGGACTGAAAGACGAACAAACCAAAACGTTCTGGAAGAACTGAATAAACAACCTGAACTTTTAGGCCTAGTTGGGAAAATGAAAATGATATACTTTGGACATGCCATGAGACATCAGAGCTGCCGTGTAATGAAGACTAGCCAAGGGCAAAATGCAGGGCAAGAGACGACAAGGAAGACCGCCGACTTCCTATGTAGAGAACATAGCCAAGTGGACGAGTTGCCAAAAGAAGAAATCTACAGAATTACTGTAGACAGAAGGAGATTGAGACAGCTGACGGGGCATGCATCAGCGGCTACCATTAAGAATGATGTCGCCGGCAGGTGACAGGTGATAATCATGCGTAAGAGAAGAACGGTCAGATGCATAACAGACTTGAAAGCTAATCATGTGCTTGCTTTTCAACTGTTGGGTTTTTGATTAGACTTTGAGTTTTCTTCTGACGTGGAGTTAGTCCTGATATACCTTGATGGTCGGCTAGGCTATAAACAACACGTACCGAACTGAATTATTGTTGTCCATAATACCCCTGTGGGGATGACGAGGGCTCTTACCGTAAAAACAGTATCACCACCTCTTGGAAATTCTGTACTGGAAATTTTCTGTCACTCTATTTGTTTCTGCCTTGCTTCTTTGCTTTCTGCCATCTCATATTGTCACTTTCTGCCTTGTTTGTCCATGTACCTTTTGTGTTCTAACGTCTTACATACTTTCTCTTTGGGTTGATAATCGGGTACATGCGTTGACTGCATAATTCACTCAAAGAAAACGTGATGTGCAAATGCAGTTTTAAGTAATTTAGGCCAGGCTTTATTTATGCTTAAGTGTAATTAGTTTCGTTAACATTTGTATTCAGTTTTTTTAAACCCTCTGGTGAAAAGTTGGGCGAAATACATGTTGTCAACGCTCTAGATTATGTGCGCGAATGCATTAATATCTGTACTTGTTTTCTTTTCCAGGTGTTTTTTTTTTCAGTGAGGTGTTGTTTACGTTTTGAAATGGTTACACCCTGATGTGGCTCTGCACATGTGATTGGGTTTTAACAATAGAATAAGAATAAGTGGTCCATAATTGACATATCTAGCAACATTTTCTCAGCTGTTTCTGAATGGATCTATATAAAATTTGTGTCAAAGGTTTACATTTTTGTAGATTGCAAAGTTTGGAAGTCATGGCACCATCAAGGTGGCATGGACCAAAAAGTGCCGAAACTCATATTTTTTTTGCGGAAAGTGTGAAATAGCTTTTTTTTTCAGAAACTTCGGACAACGTTTGCATCCAAGTTTAACTTTTGTGACAGTGGGTTCCATTGTTCTCGCTTCACGTCAGTTATATTTGCTCTGATGCTTCTTTACGGTCACAGTGACTTTGAGAAGTAAAAAACAAAATCCAGATTGTCTGTGCTACATATATGTATGCGTATATAATAATAATAATAATTACAATATTATATAGCGCAAAATCTTGATAAAATCAAATCTAAGCGCTGAAACAAAGACACACACGCACAGCACGACTACACACACACACCGCAGGCTATAAATGGGGAGAAAGAATAAAAGCAATGGAAAATTATAGAGAGCATATTATATACAATTATACATTGCAATGTGATTCCCCTCCGAGTGGAGACAGGCTGCAGAGGGGTTGAGTGAGGTCAGGATTTTATACAGAGGAGAAAAGGTGAGTTTTGAGAGCGGACTTGAAGGAGACAGAAGTAGGTTCTGACGGACTGAGAGAGGAAGTTTGTTCCAGGAGAGGGACCAGAAACAGAGAAGGCTCGTGGACCATAGGTATTGAGCTTAGTGCGTGGAAAGCGAAAAGTCAGAGGATCGGAGGCAGAGCGGAGGGTACGTGAGGGAACATAGATCTCAAGTAGGCTTGACAGGTAATCGGGGGCTGCGTTTTTTGAGGCTTTTGTAGCACATTTGATACAGGGAGCCAGTGAAGTTGTGCCAGGAGAGGAGATATGTGGTCAGCTTTTTTCTTTTTGAGTACAAGGCGTGCAGCATTGTTTTGAATGCGCTGTAGGATGTGAGTGGTGGAGGCAGGAAGACCGGACAGGAGTGAATTGCAATAGTCAATGCGAGACATTATGAATGAGAGAACGAGTTTTGCAGTTGTTTCCACAGAGAGATACTTCCTGATCAGGCTCATACGATGGAGGTGATAGTAGCAAGATCTGGCAGTTTGAGAAACAAAGTTGTTCATGGAGAGGGTAGAGTCAATGCAGACACCAAGGTTTTTAGCTGAATCAGAAATTGGGACTGATGTGTTACATAATGGGAGAGAAAGAGGAGGCAGCTGAGAAAGTTTCTGACGGGTGCCAATGAGGATAGCTTCTGTCTTGTCATCTTTTAGCTGAAGTTTGTTGTATGTCATCCAATTTTTAATGTCCGAGTAACAGTCAGTGATGCGAGTCAGGAGGCGCTGTATATTGTCAGGTGAGTCACTGTCTTGAAGTTGGGTGTCATCAGCATAGAAGTGGTGTTTTATAGAGTGGGAGTTGATGATGGTGGACAGGGGGGAGGTGTAAAGAGTGAAAAGAACAGGGCCAAGGACAGATCCTTGTGGAACACCACAGGTCAGGTATGCAGGTTGAGAGTAAGTGCCATTGATGAGAACAGTTTGTTTTCTGTTTGATATATATGAAGTGAACCAGGAGAGAGTAATGTCAGAGATGCCAAAAGTATGATGAAGTCTAGAAAGGAGAATACCATGATGAATGGTATCAAAGGCTGCAGACAGATCAAGGAGTGTGAGGAGAGAGACTTTGCCAGTATCAGTTGCAAGGAGGAGATTGTTGAGAATGTGTAGCAAGGCAGTTTCAGTGCTATGGCACTGGCGGTAGGCTGACTGGAAAGGATTGAGGAGATTGTTGGCAGACAGGTGAGAGTTCAGTTGGTTGAGGACAACTTTTTCAAGCAGTTTTGACAAGAAAGAGAGATTAGAGATAGGCCGGTAATTTTTCAGTTCATTTGGGTCTAAATTGTATTTCTTGAGGAGAGGGTGAACAGTAGCAGACTTGAAAGAATCTGGGACAGTTCCAGTTTGGAGAGAAGTGTTGATGATGTCAGTGATGAATGGGAGGAGAGTAGGGAGACAGAGTAGAGAGAACCTGGAAGAGGATACATGCATACATGTATGTATGTATGTATGCATGCATGTATGTATGTATGTATGTATGTATGTATGTATGTATGTATGTATGTATGTATGTATGTATGTATGTATGTGTGTATGTATGTATGTTTATATATATATAATTTCATTTTCCGCCTTTTTTCTTTTGTTATTGTTACAATAGATTGCGAGCGCGTCGCTGCAGTGCAGCGCCATCATTATGTGTGTGTGTGTATGGAGAGAGAGGAGGAGAGAGAGAGAGAGAGAGAGAGAGAGAGAGAGAGGTGTGTGTGTGTATAAAAAGGGTATGTGAGAGAGAGAGAGAAAGAGTGTGTGTATAAAAAGGGTATTTGAGAGAGAGAGAGAGAAGGAGAGAGAGGGGTATTAAAAAGGGTATTGTGAGAGAGAGAGGGAGAGAGAGAAGAGGGAGAGAGTGTGTGTGTGTATAAAAAGGGTATTGTGAGAGAGAGAGAGACTGTTTATAAAAGGTATTGTGAGAGGAGAGAGAGAGAGAGAGAGAGGAGTGTATAAAAAGGGTATTGTGAGAGAGAGAGGGAAAGAGAGAGAGTGTGTGTTAAAAAGGGTACTGTGAAGAGAGAGAGAGAGAAAAAGAGGATGGAGAGAGAAGAGGAGAGAGAGAGTATATAAAAAGGGTATTGTGTGAGAGAGAGAGAAAGAGAGAGAGGTGGTGTGTGTATAAAAAGGGTATTGTGAGAGAGAGAGAGAGAGAAAAGAGAGAGAGAGAGGGAGGTATAAAAAGGGTATTGTGAGAGAGAGAGAGAGAGTGTATAAAAAGGGTATTGTGAAAGAGAGGAGAAAGAGAGAGAGAGGTGTATAAAAAGGTATTGTGTGTGAGAGAGAGAGAGAGAGTAAAAAAGGAGTATGTGAGAGAGAGAGAGAGAGTGTGTATAAAAAGGGTATTGTGGAGAGAGAGAGAGAGTTGTGGTGTATAAAAAGGGTATTGTGAGAGAGGAGAAGGAGGAGAGAGAGAGGAGACTGTATAAAAAGGGTATTGTGAGAGAAAGAGAGAGAGAGTGTGTGTGTGTGTTATAAAAAGGGTATTGTGTGTGTGTGTGTGGGAGAGAGAGAAGATTAGATAAGATGTAGAAAGATGTGAGAGTAGAGAGAGAGAGAGAGAGAGAGAGAGAGAGAGAGAGAGAGAGAGAGAGAGATTGTATAAAAAGGGTATTGTGAGAATAGCTTGACCGTTTTGTTGTCTGTTACGCTCGACTTAGCAAACTGTTTAAGCAGGACATTTTCAAACGCTGTGTGCAGCCATCATCAAGGTGGAGGAAGTCAAGGGAAACCCTTGCAACCTTGAGAACGCCTGTCTGCCATTCTGGAACTGCACGAAGGATGATGCCAGCATAACCTGTACCGACCCTTGTCACAAGTTCGACTGTCGTTCACCTGGCTTCTGCTTTATCGACGATGCCGGGCGACCTAGATGCAGGTAGCTTATGATATTGGTTACAGACGTAGAGTTAACGCTACGGGACACAAGCGGGGAAAAACTGGGGTTCGATTCCCCGTCAAGACAGCTGAAATGCAGTGATCATCTTACAGATATGACACTGTGTGGTGAAACATCGAATAATTTTTTTAGTCAGAGCATGCTGTACAGTCTTGTAAAATTCAGAATGAACAGATTGTCTTCAAAAATTCGGATTATCTATTCATTTATCTGTTTTGTTAAGTTATTTTTTCCTTTATTTATTCATTAATTTTTGCATGATACAAAATTAATGAATCGGACTTTGCTGAAGGCTTCAAAAGGGGATCCAGGTGCCACTCCTACCCACCCCCCACAAGCAAACAAGCATACTCAGAGTGAATAACTTTCTTTTATACAGAACATAGTCGAGTTAAATATGAAGTTATTTTACATCATTATCGTCATTATTATCGGTATCATTATATTTTCTTCTTCTTCTTCTTTTTCTGCTACTACTACTACCAGTACTACTTATCATTATTATTACCATCTTCTTCTCGTTCGCCGTCACACTTGGAGTTTAGTCTGGAGGATGGTATTGGCCGTCTTTTCTAGTGCATCCACAAGCCCGTACAGCTGTCAAACAGGATCAAGTGTATGGACCACATCTCCTCCCTCTGCGACGGTAGCTTTTGCAATCCTGGGGATGTTTTCTGATGTCTGGTCAGTTACTCCACATGGGCACCGGGGGATGGTAATAATAATGATAGCAATAATAACAATTCCACTTATATAGCGCAAACACGCATGTCAGGGAATGCTTGTTGCACTTTCCATACGATGTAAATATTGCGATGTTAATACAGTAATGCTGTACAACAATTGGATATGTACTGTAATACATCAATGCAGCATAAACGTTTCCATGCCAATACATTATAATGCAGTACAAATATATGGGATGCAAGTACATATCAATACATCAAGCAACATGAATATGGTTCATCAAAAATAACGACAAATATGTTTTTCGGTTTATCAGTGACAATTTCACACATGAAAATACACACACATATAAGCACACATACATAGGTACGTACATACACATACACTGTGCATACACACATGTACGCAACACACACACACACACACACACAACACACACACACACACACACACACACCACACACACACCACACACACACGTGCACACACACGTACAAGCCCACACACACACACGTACAACACCACTGGATTTAGAAGAGCCACAGGCATTGATTTTTGATTTGTGGAGACCCTTCTGAAAGAGATGTTTTTTCGGGAGCTTTTCGAAAGTAAGCAGACACTTGCTCTGTCTTAAAGATACTGGGCGGCAGGAGTTTTATGTTATTGGAACAAAAACAGAGAAAAATTTCTTTCCGCAAGTTGTTGGTGAGAACCGAGGTACAGTTGAAGGAGAAGCTTCTTGAGACTTGAGAGCTTTGAAAGGTTTGTATGGCTGAGGAGTTCTGATGTATATGTTGGCATTTTCTTCGAACACAGACACCGAAAGCAGAACGTGGCAATTTTATACTCAATTCTTGCTTTGACTGGTAGCCAGTATAGTTTTCACAAAGTGCTTTTGCATTGCTCCGTTTGCTGTCCCAAAGGACAAGTTGAGCTGCACTGTTTTGGATTCCTTGGAGTTTGCATAGTTTATCATCAGTAAGCCCAGCTGAGAGAGAGTTACAGTAGTCTAGTCTTGACAGAGTGAAGATACATACAGAGTGTTTGTTGCGGGGGGATTTTGCTTATTCTGTGCAGTTGGAGATACAGGATTTTGCTTAGATAATCAACATGTGAGCTTCCATGGGTAGAGATTCATCAAGATAACACCAAGATTTTTCGCAGATTTGCTGAAGGCTATAATACAGTGTGAGATAGCCATATTCTTTTATGTTATTTTCTTTAGGTTCGATTTTGTACCAGTGTACGCTGATTCTGTTTTTTCTTCATTCATGTTAGTTTGATTGCTTTCATCCAGGCAGCTATGTTTTCAATGGTGTTTTTGATTTGTCTAATTGTGCTTGAGATGTCTTTCGGAAAAGAAGAGCGGTACAGTTGTGAGTCACCAGCAAAGAAATGGTAGAGTACTCTTGACTTTGATAACAGAGCTAAGTGGTTGTAAATATGTAGTGAAGAGAACAGAACCCAGAACAGATCCCTATGGGACACCACGCTTGACCAGAGATGGAGCTGGCCTAATGTCAGTAGTGACAACAGACTTGAGTTCGACAAGAAGATATGACTGAAAAAAAAGATGTGAATCGCCGCCAAATGTGGACGATAATCTTGAGATCATGGGTGTTATGGTCAAGTGTCAAGTGCAGCTGAAAGATCTAGCAGTGACAGAGTAGACACTTTGATAATATCAAAAGCCTGCAGAAGATCATTTACAACTTTTAACAAAGCAGTTTCTCTAATGTGGGCTGACTGAAAAGATTCATGCAGAGTAGTTGCTTCTAGGTGACTCATCAGCTACGAGAAGACGATACATTTCAAGAACTTTGGACAAGAATGGAAGAGTGGACACAGGTCGATAATTTTTTTTAATTTGTTGGAATCGAGATTGGACTTTTTGAGCAGAGGTTTGACTAGAGCATGCTTAAAGCTCCTTGGCATGGCATCTGTGTTTAAAGAAATATTCATGACTTCAGTTATGATCGGAAATATTTCTTCAGTACAGTCAAAAGAAAGAGCGGCATGAATGAGGTTAAGACTGCAGCATTTTGTAGGCATTGTAATGATAACTTTTTTTTCAGTTGATCTAGATTCACTGGTTAAAATGATCTAAATGGGAAGCCGATAAAAGGGGAGGCATTGAGGGATTAGAGCTGGTGTTGATATGTCTTCTGATTTGATCTGTTTTGTCTTTGAAGAAGTCACTGAATTTGTCGTGGAGCTATATGGGTGGAACATTGTGTGGAAGGACGATTTTAGTTTTTGCATGCATCATCAGGCCAGTCAATTAGTAAAGTTCCATGGAAAAACTGAGTTACTGATTTTGTCTTTGTATTCCTGTATGGCTTTGAAAGTCAGTCTACCGACCAAATTTCTGTGTTTGGCATACATATGTCTGTGGATAGTCAAAATAGTTTTGCGCCAACTTAGTTCGTTTTGACGCCCTTGTTGTTCGGCGTGTTTTATGATAATGCTACGTGGTACAAGGCAGATGCGCCTGTTTTTGTGATGGATTAATCCACATGCCCAGTCCGCAGGAGGAGGACAATGACTTGCTCTTGCCAGGGTAGCCAACGATAACGGTCATGTACTTGGGAGTTCTCTGAAAAGAGACTTGATGATGGTTTTCATCTCTCTGAGGCTGATGATATTATCTTTCTGTTCATACTCTGCTCCTAGCTTCACCGTTCTGTCCGCCTTTTATCTCCCGGGACTCCACAGTGTGAAATGATCCACCGCAGCTCCCGGCTATGCACCCAGCTTCTTGCTGAGCCTTCTACAGATGTGGCAGCCCGCCTACAGTGGTTGCTTTCAGGAACGACATGGCATTCACAAGGAAGACCACATGACAGTCATGGTCTTCAGCCTTGTTAAAGATGTTTGCCGCATGGACCAGAGCCTCAGCCTTTGCCCTGCAACCTGTGCATTGAAGACTTGCATGTATTGCCCCAGCCTGCCGCTGTTCACCTGGGAAATGGATGTATACTACAGCACTACTGAAGGCTTGTACGTATTGCCCCAGCCTGCTGCCGTTCACCTGGGAAATGGATGTATACTACAGCACTACTGAAGGCTTGTACGTATTGCCCCAGCTTGCCGCCGTTCACCTGGGAAATGGATGTATACTACAGCCCTATTGAAGGCTTGTACGTATTGCCTCAGCCTGCCGCTGTTCACCTGTGAAATGGATGTATACTACAGCACTACTGAAGGCTTGTACGTATTGCCTCAGCCTGCCACTGTTCACCTGTGAAATGGATGTATACTACAGCACTACTGAAGGCTTGTACGTATTGCCCTAGCCTGCCACTGTTCACCTGGGAAATGGATGTATACTACAGCACTACTTTGCCCAAGCCTGCCGCTGTTCACCTGGGAAATGGATGTATACTACAGCACTACTGAAGGCTTGTACGTATTGCCCCAGCCTGCCGCCGTTCACCTGGGAAATGGATGTATACTACAGCACTACTGAAGGCTTGTACGTATTGCCCCAGCTTGCCGCTGTTCACCTGGGAAATGGATGTATACTACAGCACTACTGAAGGCTTGTACGTATTGCCCCAGCCAGCCGCTGTTCACCTGGGAAATGGATGTATACTACAGCACTACTGAAGGCTTGTACGTATTGCCTCAGCCTGCCGCTGTTCACCTGTGAAATGGATGTATACTACAGCACTACTGAAGGCTTGTACGTATTGCCCTAGCCTGCCACTGTTCACCTGGGAAATGGATGTATACTACAGCACTACTTTGCCCAAGCCTGCCGCTGTTCACCTGGAAATGGATGTATACTACAGCACTACTGAAGGCTTGTACGTATTGCCCCAGCCTGCCGCTGTTCACCTGGGAAATGGATGTATACTACAGCACTACTGAAGGCTTGTACGTATTGCCCCAGCCTGCCGCTGTTCACCTGGGAAATGGATGTATACTACAGCACTACT